>CM055911.1:31356013-31856013 GCA_029582155.1 Panopea generosa | reverse complement strand
TTTACAAACTTACTTGTTAATTGTATCACACACATCTAGAGTTTGTGATCTCAGGTTTTGTTTATAAACTTAATTGTTTATTGCATCACACACCAAGAGTTTGTGATCTCAGGTTTTGTTTACAAACTTACTCGAGTGATCTCAGGTTTTGTTTACAAAATTACTCGAGTGTTCTCAGGTTTTGTTTACAAGCTTACTCTAGTGATCTCAGGTTTGGTTTACAAGCTTACTCGAGTGTTCTCAGGTTTTGTTTACAAGCTTACTTGAGTGATCTCAGGTTTTGTTTACAAGCTTACTTGAGTGATCTCAGGTTTTGCTTACAAGCTTACTCGAGTGATCTCAGGTTTTGTTTACAAGCTTACTCGAGTGATATCAGGTGTTGTTCACAAGCTTACTTGAGTGATGTCAGGTGTTGTTTACAAGCTTACTCGAGTGATCTCAGGTTTTGTTTACAAGCTTACTCGAGTGATCTCAGGTTTTGTTTATAAACTTACTCGAGTGATCTCAGGTTTTGTTTACAAGCTTACTCGAGTGATCTCAGGTTTTGTTTACAAGCTTACTCGAATGATCTCAGGTTTTGTTTATAAACTTACTCAAGTAATCTCAAGTTTTGTTTACAATCTTACTTGAGTGATCTCAGGTTTTGTTTATAAACTTACTCAAGTAATCTCAAGTTTTGTTTACAATCTTACTCTAGTGATCTCAGGTTTTGTTTACAAACTTACTTGAGTGATCTCAGGTTTTGTTTATAAACTTACTTGAGTGATCTCAGGTTTTGTTTACAAACTTACTTGTTAATTGTATCACACACACATAGAGAGTGCTTGATCTCATGTTTTGTTTATAAACTTACTTGTCTATTGTATCACACATACATACACAGATGTGTGATCTCAGGTTTTGATTATAAACTTACTTGTTTATTGTATCACACACACATAGAGAGTGCTTGATCTCATGTTTTGTTTATAAACTTACTTGTCTATTGTATCACACATACATACACAGATGTGTGATCTCAGGTTTTGATTATAAACTTACTTGTTGATTGTATCGCACACACACACACACAGTGTGTGATCTCAGGTATTGTTTATAAACTTACTTGTTAATTGTATGACACATACACAGTGTGTGATCTCAGATTTTGATTATAAACTCACTTGTTTTTTGTATCACACACATACACAAGAGTGCATGATCTCAGATTTTGTTCATAATCTTACTTGTTTATTGTATCACACACACCGAGAGTGTGTGATCTCAGGCTTTGTTTATAAACTTACTTGTTAATTGTATCACACACACCTAGAGTGCGTGATAATAGGTTTTGTTTATAAACTTACTTGTTTATTGTATCACACACACCGAGAGTGTGTGAGCTCTAGTTTTGTTTATAAACTTACTTGTTTATTGTATCACACACACCGAGAGTGCCTGATTATATGTTTTGTTAATTAACTAACTTGTTTCTTGTATCACACACACTGAGAGTGCTTGATAATAGGTTTTGCTTATAAACTTACTTGTTTATTGTATCACACACATCGAGAGTGCCTGATTATAGGTTTTGTTTATAAACTAACTTGTTTATTGTATCACACACACCTAGAGTGCATGATAATAGGTTTTGTTTATAAACTTACTTGTTTATTGTATCATACACACCGAGAGTGCATGATAATAGGTTTTGTTTATAAACTAACTTGTTTATTGTATCACACACACCTAGAGTGCGTGATAATAGGATTTGTTTATAAACTTACTAGTTTATTGTATCACACACACCGAGAGTGTGTGATCTCTGGTTTTGTTTATAAACAAACTTGTTTATTGTATCACACACACCGAGAGTGCGTGATAATAGGTTTTGTTTATAAACTTACTTGTTTATTGTATCACACACACCGAGTGTGTGATAATAGGTTTTGTTTATAAACAAACTTGTTTATTGTATCACACACACCTAGAGTGCGTGATAATAGGTTTTGTTTATAAACTTACATGTTTATTGTATCACACACACCGAGAGTGCGTGATAATAGGTTTTGTTTATAAACTAACTTGTTTATTGTATCACACACACCTAGAGTGCGTGATAATAGGTTTTGTTTATAAACTTACTTGTTTATTGTATCACACACACCGAGAGTGTGTGATAATAGGATTTGTTTATAAACTAACTTGTTTATTGTATTACACACACTGAGATAGCGTGATAATAGGTTTTGTTTATAAACAAACTTGTTTATTGTAGCACACACACCTAGTGTGCGTGATAATAGGTTTTGTTTATAAACCTATTTGTTTATTGTATCACACACACCTAGAGTGCGTGATAAAAGGTTTTGTTTATAAACTAACTTGTTTATTGTATCACACACACCTAGAGTGCATGATAATAGGTTTTGTTTATAAACTTACTTGTTTATTGTATCACACACACCGAGGGTGTGTGATAATAGGTTTTGTTTATAAACTAACTTGTTTATTGTATCACACACACCTAGAGTGTGTGATAATATGTTTGTTTATAAACTTACTTGTTTATTGTATCACACACACCGGGGGTGTGTGATCTCTGGTTTTGTTTATAAACTTACTTGTTTATTGTATCACACACACCGAGAGTGCGTGATAATAGGTTTTGTTTATAAACTTACTTGTTTATTGTATCACACACACCTAGAGTGCGTGATAATAGGTTTTGTTTATAAACTTACTTGTTTATTGTATCACACACACCAAGAGTGCGTGATCTGAGATTTTGTTGATCCAGTCCATCGATGTTCCATGACATCAGTCGAATGCGGTAGGGCTCATCGTCTGTCACTGCATTTCTGCCGAGAAATAAAACATTCAAACTAAATTCCGGTAATGAATTCATTCTCAGCTTTTTTTTTATCATCCTGAATCTAAGAGAAAACAAATTGTTTATCAATGTTCCAGCTTAAGATTTTTTTGAAATGAATAATAAATTTTATTCCTTAAATTTGTGAGTAATATTTTTTTTTAATAATGTTTTGAGGGTAAAAATAAAATTTTAATCACATTGCTATTTATGTTTACATCAATCAATACTGAGATTATCGGAATGTGTATTTACCACTTTATTTAATTCTAAATGCTTTATTCAGAAATTGTAATGCTTAAATGCCCTCATAATTGTGCTTATCTGTAGCATCTATTTTCTGCTATTTAAGGAATCGGTATACAATGTATTTTAATTTAGTTTTTTTCAGTCAGGCCTAAATTAAAATATTGTTTGTTTTCCGCTTCTGGCCGACATACAGTAATCCCGCCAGCCAAAAACACAATTTTGCCAATGATAAAAAAAAATTGTTGTTAAAAAAAATTCTCAGTTATTGGGAGTCGTTCAGTGTTCGCAAATCCTTTAAGCTAGATAAAAACTTCCATTGATTGATTGGTTTTAGAATTTGTTTCCTATAAATGCAATGAAAGACTTATATTCAAGTATAGAAATAAAACAGTACAGTCAAACCTGTCTGAAGCAGCCAGTAATGAGATTGAGCAAATGTGTCCTTTAAAGACAAGATGCTGCTTAATACAGGTTAATTTGCTATGAAAGCATAGAAATTGGAAATAGCAAATGTGGCTGCTCAAAACAAGTGACTGCCAAATAGAGGTGACTGCTTACGACGCAGGTTTGACTGTATTTGAGAGTTAATTAACAAGATTGGGACTCATTTATTTGGTAAGTTTGAATTATTATTGAAAGAAATTGTATAAGCTATATAGTTTTCAATTTATAACTTAATATATATAAGCCAAACACCCTTTGTGTATACATTACTTTTTCTGCCGAGTATAGAATCCCTGTTCAAGTGTTTAATATCAAGTAATTGTGTCCATCAAACCACACAAAGTAGCACTTCGCATTATTCTGCTATAACTTAATTCTATTGTAACTTTCCAAAAATAATGTCACCAAATTAACCTTTTGACATCTAAATGCAAAATAAACTTTGTGATATGAACCTGGTTATTGGGCAAGACACCGTCTCACTGTGCCTATATATATATATATACTATATATATATATATATATATTTGTTGGAAGAACAGACAAAGTGCTGACTAATATGTTCTCCTTGTAGGAAATATAAGAAGCTGAACCATTTTAGCAATCAGCTCCTTAGAGTAACTTACAAAAAATATGGGGACTCACGACTCACAATTGTTCATGTGCTTAAAATCTTAAATTGGAAGTAATGAGTTAAAGTGCAAGTCAAACTGTCATGTCCAGATTGCTACATTGAACACTTATTCTCTGTCTGAAAGTAATAAACAGATCAAAGGTTATGATTTACCAGTTACGATTTACGCAAGAACGAATCTTACCCTGAAGAGTTGTCGCTTTTTGAACTTTTCTGTTCTAAACTTCCAGATGCTGTTCCTGTGGCACCACTTTCTTCAAAATATGAATTCAACGCCCTCTGAAAATAACATAATATTCATCAGTCACTAACAACTTAATGCACTTTTATATTCAAAATATTAGTGGATGTAAACAGCATAAATGTCAACCATCTGCAGAATTATTTGAAGAAGAATAGCTTAAACCAAATGAAACAAAAATAGACTGGTCTCATGATTAGACTTACAATACACCTAATTTTAAATCCATGGTCGATTTGTGCTGATGTCTATTCAATATTTCCTAAAGCTGACTGAGGTTTCCTTTAGTTCATTTGCAACAGCGACCTAAAATGTTTGCACAATATACTATTTCGCCATGAAATGCACAGGTTTGCAATCTCTATAAACACGAAGTCTGATAGAAAGATGGACTATAATTAACAAAACTGATGGATAAACAATGTGTCAGACAGAATGACAGACAAACAGATAGACACCGACAGTTAATAGTGCTATTGCTTGTATACGACAGTGCAATGGAGATAGTACATGACAACATGACAATATGACAGTATGATGGAGAAAGTATATGAAAACATGACAATATGACAGTGCAATGGAGATAGTACATGACAACATGACAATATGACAGTATGATGGAGAAAGTACATGAAAACATGACAATATGACAGTACAATGGAGATAGTACATGACAACATGACAATATGACAGTATGATGGAGATAGTACATGACAACATGACAATATGACAGTATGATGGTAGTTGTACAACAAGTATCAACCTTTATATCCACAAAACTTAATTTAATGTATACATGTGTTTAAGTCGGGGTCAACATATAAAAATTGCAGCAACGCTTATATAGATCGCTATCAAAAACCAGTTTAGTTTTGAAAGAAATTATGATTGTTCAAGAACTATTATTTAGCAACTTGTTGATGCTTACTTAAAAAAAATAGGTTTTTGTTTCAATATTAAGCAGCAATGCTTATGCCAGTTCAGTAAGATTTTTGCCCCATTCCCCTAATTTATGAAAAAAATCCTTTCAAAGGGGCTTAATGCCAATGTTATATCTTGCTCTACAACTTCTGATTCCATCTGTATTTGTTTACATTGCATAATTGTAACTGCCAAACCATTTCAACCAGTAAGAGTTCTTACGAAGGAGTCAACATTTTTGTGCCCTCTTTGTGACAGTGAATGAACTACAAAAATTAGAATCACTACAAACTTATTGTTTATGTTGTTTTAAATGTTTAATTATATTTTTCATACAGGACTTGCTTCTTTTTACATAGAAGTTTAGTCTAGTACCAATATTTTTCCTGATGACACCATTTTTAGTTGATTCGCTGTATTATGTATACTGGGAAAGAACAATATGACTGACTAACCACTGTCAGTGTTGTATTATTTTGATGGCTATTTATCTCATTTAATCACAGTAACAGGGCCATCCTTATAAAAATATATTTGTTTGCTGTGCTCTGGCCCAGTATTTTTCATGTGAGTAGGTAGTCTACGTACGTTCTTTCAAGAACCCAGCTCACTATATGGTAGCTATCAAATTTTGATTGTGCACTCATTTAAAAAAAGGGACAAAAATTATGAATAAAATGTAAACACTATGAAACGCAATAAAAAAAAATTGGGTAGCTGCAATTTTGAGTGTACAGATAGGTCCAAGGCAAATAATTTATTTTTTAAAGTCGGCCTAGGGGTGAGACTAGCCTCTTTACGGACGATCAAATAAAAAATATCAAATCATTTGACAATGGGCTTTGATATGCACTAGATCTAGATGGTTAAAGATAACAACAATTATGTTCTGGATGTATTTATAATAGTGACAACTCGATGTGTATATTCCTCACGTGTTGAAAGTATTTTCACCCAGATGGCTTGATCTACTTTCGTTTTGAGCAGAAAAGTAAAATTGGAAGCGGTACATTACTCTGTTTTTATGTTCTGCTTAAACTGAATTCTGGAAAATATCATGTAGTGTGGAGTTTCATGGCAACTGAGCTGAGCTAACATTACAGTCTTTGCGAAATTAATGTTGCGCTGACAGGGCCCAGTAGGTCTAGTTCGAATCAACTTCAGTCCGAAAGACATCATAACATTATAACATATTTTCACCTCAAGGCTCCATTCGCGATCTTGCAGGTAGAACATTGCCAGGGCTGAATCGGTTCCAGTTATTTGTGCGAATTCCTGACATCTTTTCTCACACTCTTGAGCTGGTGGTAGAGATTTCTCATCTGAATCAGAGTCGCTCATTTTTTCATTTAAACACCCGCGAAAACGACGTTTTAACGAAACACAAAATTATCAGGGCTGCGTTCAGCACCGTTAAACAGCAAACACGTTTTATGCCTGGTTCCCTATAATTAACGTGTACTGCGTGCTAATATGAGGTTGAGCCAGTGTTCAGGAAAATATGTTAGCTAACGTTATCAAACGTTTGACCGAACTGAACGCAACCCAGAATCGAGTAATTATGCTTTCGGATTACTTTGATTTTATCGAACACGTTGCGAGCTGTCAGATACAATAGAAGTACCCTAAAATATTAACGTGTCTCAATCTAGGTTTGAGTTATTTTTGAATTTATCATCATAATATTGTATATATAGCATTAAAGTATTTAAAGCTTTGTAAATTGTCAATATATGTATTCTATAAGTCATGTCAAAAATATATACGTATGTAATCTGTTTTCGCGACGATTAAAGCTGCATATTACTCCCAACAATCAATTTTTGATTATTACTGGGAGGCGCTGTCGGGTAACAGCAAAAGAAAAAGTAAAAAATGAAATATGATATATGAAATTTAAAAACAACAAATTTATACATATACTTTCATTTAAAAATAACTATACTGAACCAAAAAAAGAAACTTGTTTATGTCAGCTAGATATATGGCACAAAATGTGCACCTCTGCACGAGTGAGTCCATTTGTAACCCACTATATGCCTTTGAAGGACAATATTACATAAGATTATGTAATAACCTCCTGTGCTTATGAGGATAGGATACAGAAAGTTCTTACTCTTTGAAGAAAACATCTTCATGTTTATTATACCAGTGCTAAAACACAAACGGAAACAACTTGTTGTTGACATATAACAAGTAACCACAGTTACCAAAGGCATATAGTGGGTTACAAATGGACTTACTTGTGCAGAGGTGCACATTTTGGGCCATATATGATGTCAGCCTGTGGGATAAAAAAAATGATAATATCTCACAGGCTGACATAAACAAGCTTGTCCTCTCGATGCGACGTCACTGTCAAGCAGTCATCATTGCACGCAGCGGCCACACATGCTACTGATATCCCAATTTTGAAATACATCCCTTCCTGTTTTAAATTCAAAACAAACATTAAAATTGATAATTTCTGTCCAATTTAGCTATTTCAGTAGATTAATAAGACATTATTATACAACAAACAGAAGATTTCAGCCAAATTTAGTTAAATGTTAACAAAATGTTCACATTTAAACTTAGCAAAAGTTTCTTTTTTGGCTCAGTATACATTTTTAGTGTTAAAAACAAGGCTTGTTTAGAATTTTACTGTGGCCAAACCAACCATAAACTGATTAAGGCTGGTACTTGCTTTAACACAACTTGGTAGCCTATTCCGATTTCTAATTGTTCTAGGGAAGAACGAGTTCTGATGATATAGGGTCCAAGAAAAAGGTACATGAAAATTTAGATTTTTTATTGGGATTAGATGGTGGTGATCTACAGCAACTAGTTTGTTTTTTGTTTTAAAAAGTAGGATTAGTGATGAATTTATTCTTCTTTGATGGAGGGTTTTCCAGTTTAAGATTTGATACATTTGAATGACTCTGTTTGTGAAGTCGTAATTATTGAGTACATATCTGGCTGCTGCCCTCTGTATTCTTTCTACTTTGTATGTTCGTGTCTTTTGCCAGGGATGCCAAATGGAAGAACAGTATTCTATTTGTGGTCTAACATAGGTGTTGTATGCTGTTTCTTTTATCTTTTTATTATTTGTTTGTATATATTACATTTTATGAATTTAAGGGTTTTGTTTGCTTAAGATGTTATGTTGTCAATATGGGTTGAGAAGTTAAAATCAAGGCTGAGTGTGACACCTAGGTATTTTGCATTTATTGTTGTTTTATTAGTTCTGTATTGTGTAATTTATAGGGGAATATGATGGGGTTTTTTTTTGTTATTCTTATGACTTCACATTTATCTGCATTGAATTCCACAGACCAGTTTTCTTCTTAATTTTCTAGGGTGTTAACATAATTTTGGAGAATCTGGGGATCAGACATTGTATTTATTGTTAGATACACTATGGTGTCATCTGCAAAGAGGCGTACTCAACTTTTGAGTGAGTATGGCAAGTTTAGTAAGCTAAAAAGAGGCAGGGGCCAAGGACCGGACTATGGAGTAAGCCAGACTTTACTGGGGTGGACTCTGACATGTGACCTACAAATACTGTTTGAGTTCTATTCTGTAAAAATGAACCTATCCATGAGACTGATTTAGTTTTTATTCCTAGATTAAAAAGTCTGTAGGTTAGGAGATTATGATCAACTTTATCAAATGCTTTACTTAAGTCCATTACTATAAAATCAGTTTGTTTTCCAGATTCTTAAGTATCAAAGATTTCTTGGGTAAAGCCTATTAGTTGGGATACACAGCTGTTTTGATCGAAAACCATGTTGAAAAGGACAAAGAAGTTCATTATTGTCGTTATTTTTGGGGATCTTTTTAAGGAAACTCTGTTAGGCTTTTTTCATCATTTTCGTGGGGTTTGTAGAAGGATGACACATATATGGTCTTTACTCCTTTAATGCTGATTTTAGCGCAGGTGATATTACAATCTGTTTTGAGATCTGGCTGCTCTTCATAGATGAGCCGCTTGGAGATTGCAAGGAGGACACCACCTCCTTTTCAAATGGTACGGTCATCACGAGTCACTATGTAGCCTAGATAATCTGGGAATATTTCAGAGGAGTAGAGTTCAGGATTAAGCCAAGTTTCGGTGCATGCTATGATGTCTGGTTTTGTTTGGTTTATTACCTGGTGTAAGTCTGGTATTTTGTTTTTTATTGATTTGCAGTTTATGTTCCAGATGACTAGTCTTTCATTTGTTTTGAGTTTTATTTTTTGTAGTTTGAGTTGCCTTTTAGCTTGCCGGGACGAAGTCCAAGGAGAGCTATTGCCATGACCAAGGCTTTGTCGTCGGCGTCGTCTGGACACCCAGGTTAAACTTTTGCGTTTAAGTTTCAGATATCTATGCAACCACTCATTGGATGGGAATGGAACCACGTGTGTTCACCATCATCAGTGGAACACACAGAGACAAGAACCATAACTCTGGGTTACATTTTGGCACGGCCCTTTTTGGACGTAGACACCCAGGGGCGAGCTTTGTTGTCTTCTGACAACTCTTGTTTATTTTGTTTTGGTGTTGACGTAGCTTTTGGTGACTTGTATGTGTATTGATTTGAGAAGTTGTGAGAACTCACAGGTGTTTCCGGTGTGATATCTGCGAGTGGGTTATTAGAAGAATGTGTATCACTTGAGATATCCAAAACCGGGAAACTTTTAGTGTCAGAGAGAAAATAAAGAGACTCTACAAGAGATGATAAGTAATTTGGCAAAGAGCATCTGAGGCAGAACCATACATGCCTGGAGTCTGAGAGCATATTGTATGTCTCATCACCAATATCTTGACAGTCAGCATGGTACCATGCATCACAATTCTTGCAGAGTATGCCTTTCTCTGGCCAGGTAACTTCTGATTTGCAGAATCCACATGGGTATTACGAGTCCTGAGGGCCAGGATTTGCCTATACATTTGAAGCTTGGCTTATCGGAATAGTGAAAATGTATATAAGGACATTTTTAGATTTGGCTGGTTTGCTCAGTTTTTTTGTTATTCTTATGTTTGATAGGATTGATCCAGTTATTGCTAGTTTAGTTGATTGTTTTTCATTTTGTTGGCCTGTAGTGAGATGTTCTGCAACTTAAACTTGTGAAGCATTTAAAATATTTTCTAAGCATAAAATGATGAGAAAAGTAATTTGGGTAGTGTGCAGGTTTTTGAGCTCACCTAAAAGCTTTGAGCTTATTTTCTGCCCGACTTTATCTCTGTCAGTCAGTCAACAAATTTTTAAAACGACTTCTCTGAAACTGCATGACATGTCTACGTTCAGTTCGGTTTAAACATTTACTAACGTTAGCGAACATAATTATTTTCCTGGACACTGGCTCAACCTCAAATTAGCATGCAGAACATTTACATTACATGATAATTTTAGAGTAACAAACATGTTTGCTGTTTACCACTGTTGAACGCAAACCAGAGTTTCCCAAAATATTATATGAAGACTTCTTAGATGAAGCTGTCTGAAATTTGTTGAAAATATGACATGAATTATGTGATGTAGAACAAACTGTTACGATCAATAATACAGTTGTATGGTATTTTAATGTCACTTTCAACAATTTTTCAGTCATATTGCCACGGTGTCTACTTGATACAGTATTCTGAGCACTGCCACACTGTGGTATCATGCCGCAGACATATGGTATGGTACACCACCCAGTCACATTTAGTCATTATACTTACACCGGGCCGACCAGACCTAGAACATTTTTCTAAATGCTGAGGGCCAAGTGAGGAAGCTTCTCGTACCATTTTTCAAGTCTTTGGTATGATCTGGCCGTGGATCGAACCCACAACCTTCCACAAGTGGGGCAGACACTCTACCACTACACCATGCTGCAGTCATTCGGTGATTTGTAGTATCTGAATATGTATAATAATATAGAAATGAAGATGATTTTTTTCTTCTTCAAATAATAAGTCAAGTTCTATTTTTTTTTTTTCAGAATAATGTCAGGTGATGCATTGGCTATGGCAAAAAGAAGCAACAAAGCTGCTAGCAGTGATGATTACTTTAAGAGCTATGGAAATCTTGATGTACATGAACTCATGATAAAAGATAAACCTAGGACATTGGCTTATAAAGAATTCATTGAAAAAAACAATAACCTTATTAAAGACAAGGTTGTTTTAGATGTGGGAGCAGGTTCTGGAATTTTATCTCTGTTTGCAGCACGGGCTGGTGCACAGAAAGTTTATGCAGTGGAAGCGAGTGATATAGCAGATGTATGTGTTGAAATTGTGAAAGCAAATAATTATGAACATGTGATAACTGTTTTAAAAGGAATGATTGAACAAGTGGAGTTACCAGAAAAAGTGGATATTATTATTTCTGAATGGATGGGATTTTATTTGTTGCATGAATCCATGCTGGACTCTGTTTTGTTTGCTAGAGAGCGCTGGCTTAAAGTTGATGGGATCATGATACCTTCCCATGCTAGTATTCTTGCAAGTCCAGTAAACATGTCTCACTACTGTAGTGAGCATTTTGAATTTTGGAAGGATACATACGGTTTTGATTTCTCACCATTTCTTACTCGGTCTATCGCACAATCTCACATGCAGCCAGCAGTTACAGTGTTGAAACCAGAACAGTGCCTGTCTAAGCCAGAAATACTGATCAAATTTGATTTGAAAACTGTTGAACTGCCTGAAGTTCAGGAAATTGAGGAGAAACTGGCATTTAAGATTGAAACTGACACAACACTTCATGGATTTGCAACTTGGTTTGATGTGGATTTTGCCCCTTATCTGTGTCAAGGGTCAAGCAGTACAAACTGTCAGTCATGTGATACATCTGGTGACAATACAACAACATTGTGTCATCCAAATGTACATAACATCATATTGAGTACCTCCCCATATGCCTTAGAAACTCATTGGAAGCAGACAGTTGTATTGTTACCAACAGCAGTATCGGTGGTGAAGGGAGAGTCAATCTACTGCAAAATGTCCCTGTGCCAAGATTGCGACAACAAGAGGCACTACAATATGTCACTCAAGATGCTGGAGAGTGTTGACGACACGGACGACAGCGACAGCTACGATGATGATGAAGATGATGAAGATCATCCTGTGCCGTGCGACTGTGGCTCTGGACGCTGTAAACTAATCAGAGCAATCATGGAGAAGTACGATGAAGAGCAGACAGAGCTAGAAATGGAGGCGGAGTTTACAGATGTGACAGCAGAGGTGCAAGCAGCGCAGACTCTGGATAATGATTCATCTTATCTAGATTCTGAAGAATTAACTAAAGATGATTCCTATACCAAGGACAACGTAAACTGACAGTCTGACTATGGCATAGATTTTTTATGCTTTCTCTACAACAAACTTGTAAAATACATCAGTGATAAAGAATTGTGATTACAATTGCTAGGCAAGAGTGAAATTAAGTTTTATAGCTTAAGATTTTATGTAGAATTTATTCTCAAAATGAAGATTTCTTAGAGTACAACAAAAGACTTATCTAGATGTTTTAGCCCATACTGAATATATAGCCAATTTAGGTTTAAAAAATTAGCTATTTGTAGTCCATCACTTGTCTGCCTTCCTCAGTGCCCCAGATAAGAATTTACTGAATAGGGTGAACACTCCTCAAAACTAAAATAATAGAGTGAAATCTTATAATCAAGAATTAATTGGGTGATATTCACTGAAATATAGTTTACTACAATTGAATAAAACGTGGAGTATTGTCTCAATGAAAGTAATTCAAATGCCTTATCTTGATTCAACTAGTCTACATGCATATTAAATGCACAATATTGTAAATTGTTGCTGCCTACAACTCTTGATTTTCATTATCAGTATTGTATCATATGTTGCTGAACAAACTAGTTTCTTCTTGCACAAATGCAGCTGCCTGCAACTCAGATTTTCTTGTCTATTAATCGTTGACAATGTCAAATAATATTGTTTTAAAAAACGTACTGAAAAAATTGGTGTTTAGGGTTACTGTACTTTGATTTTGGTTAGAATATGTTTTTTTCTATTGCAAGCTGAAATTTTCATTTTCGCTACGAAATTTTGTCAAAGTGTAAGATCTTGATTATCTAGATGCTTTTCATTACTACGTATGAATTTTATGCAAACTCCTGTATGAGAAGGCTGAATAAACTGGTACTAATTTTTACTTTCACTCTGCTAATAGGATGTGAGGCCCTGTTTACCAAAATACATGAAATGTAAATCAGCTGTTTGGATACGCATGTACTAACAATGTTTTACTTGAAAGGAAAATTATTTGTGTAGCGGGTACGCTTAAAAACAAAACTGATTGCGTTTCTATGAATTTATTGAGTGCAATACGCAAATACACAGTTTATCTGGAGCACTTCTTGTACCAGGTATACTTATTCGTATCAGGTATACTTACTTGTATCACATATATATGTTCTTACTTGTAACAGGGATACTTGCTTACATCAGGTAAACTTATTTGTACCAGGTGTACTTACTTGTATCAGGTATTCTTACTCTTACCAGGTATACTTCTTGTACCAGAAATACTCACTTGTATCAGGTATACCTGTTATGCCAGGTATACTTACTTGTAACAGGTATACCTACTTGTGCCAGGTATACTTACTTGTACCAGGGATACTCACTTGTATCAGGTAAACCTGCTTGTGCCAGGTATACTAACTTGTCCCAGGTATACCTACTTGTACCAGGTATACTTACTTGTACCAGGGATACTCACTTGTATCAGGTATACCTGCTTGTGCCAGGTATACTTACTTGTGCCAGGTATACCTACTTGTACCAGGTATACTTCTCGTACCAGAAATACTCACTTGTATCGGGTATACCTGCTTATGCCAGGTATACTTACTTGTGTCAGGTATACCTACTTGTACCAGGGATACTCACCTGTACCAGGGATACTCACTTATGCCAGATATATCTGCTTGTACCAGGGATACTCACTTGTGCCAGGTATACTTACTTGTGCCAGGTATACCTACTTGTACCAGGTATACTTACTTGTACCAGGGATACTCAATTGTATCCGGTATACCTGCTTGTGCCAGGTATACTTACTTGTGCAAGGTACACCTACTTGTGCTAGGTATACTTACTTGTACCAGGGATACTCACTTGTACCAGATATACCTGCCTGTGCCAGGTATACTTACTTGTGCCAGGTAAACCTACTTGTACCAGGTGTACTTTTCGTATCAGAAATACTCACTTGTATCAGGTATACCTGCTTATGCCAGGTATATTTACTTGTACCAGGTACATGTATACTTACTTATATCAGATATACTTACTTGTACCAGGGATACTCACTTGTATCAGGTATACCTGCTTGTGCCAGGTATACTTATTTGTGCCAGGTATACCTACTTTTACCAGGTTTACTAACTTGTACCAGGGATACTCACTTGTATCGGGTATACCAGCTTGTGCCAGGTATACTTACTTGTGCAAGGTATACCTACTTGTACCAGGTATACTAACTTGTACCAGGGATACTCACTTGTATCAGGTATACCTGCTTCTGCCAGGTATACTTACTTGTGCCAGGTATACCTACTTGTACCAGGTATACTTACTTGTACCAGGGATACTCACTTGTATCAGGTATACCTGCTTGTGCCAGGTATACTCCCTCGTACCAGGTATACTTACTTGTACCAGGGATACTCACTTACATCAGGTAAACTTATTTGTACCAGGTGTACTTACTTGTACCAGGTATTTTTACTCTTACCAGGTATACTTCTCGTACCTGCTTATGCCAGGTATACTTACTTGTACTAGGTATACCTACTTGTGCCAGGTATACTTATTTGTACCAGGGATACTCACTTGTATCAGGTTTACCTGCTTTTGCCAGGTATACTTATTTGTGCCAGGTATACCTACTTGTACCAGGTATACTTACTTGTACCAGGGATACTCACTTGTATCAGGTATACCTGCTTGTGCCAAGTATACTCCCTCGTACCAGGTATACTTACATTGTACTTGTACCAGGGATACTCACTTACATCATGTTAACTTATTTGTACCAGGTGTACTTACTTGTACCAGGTATTCTTACTCTTACCAGGTATACTTCTCGTACCAGAAATACTCACTTGTATCAGGTATACCTGCTTATGCTAGGTATACTTACTTGTACCAGGTATACCTGCTTGTGCCAGGTATACTTACTTGTGCCAGGTATACTTACTTGTACCAGGGATACTCACTTGTATCAGATATATCTGCTTGTACGAGGTATATTTACTTGTACCAGGGATACTCACTTGTATCAGGTATACTAACTTGTACCAGGGATACTCACTTGTATCAGGTATACCTGCTTGTGCCAGGTATACTTACTTGTGCCAGGTATACCTACTTGTACCAGGTATACTAACTTGTACCAGGGATACTCACTTGAATCAGGTATACCTGCTTGTGCCAGGTATACTCCCTCGTACCAGGTATACCTACTTGTACCAGGTATACTTACTTGTACCAGGGATACTCACATCATGTATACCTGCTTGTGCCAGGTATACTTACTTGTGCCAGGTATACCTACTTGTACCAGGTATACTTACTTGTACCAAAGATACTCACTTGTATTAGGTATACCTGCTTGTGCCAGGTATACTCGCTTGTAACAGGTATACTCACTTGTACCATGTATACTTACTTGTACCAGGTATACTTACTTATACCAGATATACTTACTTGTACCAGGTATACTTACTTGTACCAGGTATACTTACTTATACCAGGGATACTTACTTGTATCAGGTATACTTACTTGTATCAGGTATACTTACTTGTACCAGGTATACTCACTTGTACCAGGTATAGTTACTTGTACCAGGTATACTTACTTATACCTGGGATACTTACTTGTACCAGGTATACTTACTTGTATCAGGTATACTTACTTGTACCAGGTATACTTACTTGTATCAGGTATACTTACTTGTATCAGGTATACTTACTTGTATCAGGTATACTTGCTTGTAACAGGTATACTTACTTGTATCAGGTATACTTGCTTGTAACAGGAATACTTACTTGTATCAGGTATATTTGCTTGTAACAGGGATACTTATTTGTATCAGGTGTACTTATTTGTATCAGGTATACTTACTTTTATCAGGTATTCTTGCTTGTAACACAGATACTTACTTCTACCAGGGATACTTACTTGTACCAGATGAACTTACTTGTACCAGGTATGCATCCTTGTACCAGATGTACCAGGTGTACTTACTCATAGCAGGTATACTTACTTGTATCTAGTTTAAAATACTTACTTGTACCAAGTATACTGACTCGTACCAGGTATACTTACTTGTACCAGTTATACTCACTTGTATCAGGTATACCTGCTTGTGTCAACTATACTGACTTGTAACAAGTATACTGGCTTGTCCCAGGTATACTCGCTTGTACCAGGTGTACTCATTTGTACCAGGTATACTCACATGTACCAGGTATACTTATTTGTACCTGGTATACTTATTTGTACCAGGTATACTTTCTTATATCAAGTAAACTTACTTGTGCCAGGTATACTTACTTGTATCTGGTATACTTACTTGTACCAGGTTTACTTACTTGTACCAGGTATACTTTCTTGTATCAGGTATACTTGCTTGTGCCAGGTATACTTGCTTGTACCATGTATAATTCTTTGTACCAGGTATACCTACTTGTACCATGTATACTTACTTGTTCCAGGTATACTACCTTGTTCCAGGTATACTTACTTGTATCAGATATACTTGTTTGTGCCAGGTATACTTACTTGTGCCAGGTATACTCACTCGTATCAGGTATACTCACTTGTAGCAGGTATACTCACTCGTATCAGGTATACTCACTTGTATCAGGTATACTCACTTGTATCAGGTATACTCACTTGTATCAGGTATACTTACTTGTATCAGGTATACTTACTTGTATCAGATATACTTGTTTGTGCCAGGTATACTCACTCGTATCAGGTATACTCACTTGTGCCAGGTATACTCACTTGTATCAGGTATACTCACTTGTATCAGGTATACTCACTTGTATCAGGTATACTCACTTGTATCAGGTATACTAATTTGTATCAGGTACACTTATTTGTTTCAGATATACTTACTTGTATCGGATATACTTGCTTATATCGGGTATACTTATTTATATCGGGTATACTCACTTGTACCAGGTATACTTACTTGTACCAGGTATAATTATTTGTACCAGGTATACTTGCTTGTACCAGGTATACTCATTTGTATCAGGTTTACTTGCTCATGCCAGTATATATATTTGTATCAAGTATACTTACTTGTATCGGGTAAACTAACTTGTACCAAGTTTACTGACTTGTACCAGGTATACTTACTTGTACCAGGTATACTTACTTGTATCAGGTATATTCACTTGTATCAGGTATACCTACTTGTACCATGTATACTTACTTGTTCCAGGTATACTTACTTGTCCCAGGTATACACATTTGTACCAGGTATACTCACATGTACCAGGTATACTTACTTGTACCTGATATACTTATTTGTACCAGGTATTCTTTCTTATATCAAGTATACTTACTTGTGTCAGGTATACTTACTTGTATCTGGTAAACTTACTTGTATCAGGTATACTTACTTGTACCAAACATACCTACTTGTACTAGGTTTACTTACTTGTACCAGGTATACTTTCTTGTATCAGGTATACTTGCTTGTGCCAGGTATACTTGCTTGTACCTTGTATACTTCTTTGTACCAGGTATACCACTTGTACCAGGTATAGTTACTTGTTTCAGGTATACTTACTTGTATCAGATATACTTGCTTGTGCCAGGTATACTTACTTGTGCCAGGTATACTCGCTTGTGCCAGGTATACTCACTTGTATCAGGTATACCTACTTGTACCAGGTATACTTTCTTGTATCAGGTATACTTGCTTGTGCAAGGTATACTTACTTGTACCATGTATACTTCTTTGTACCAGGTATACCACTTGTACCAGGTATACTTACTTGTTCCAGGTATACTTACTTGTATCAGATATACTTGCTTGTGCCAGGTATACTCACTCGTATCAGGTATACATACTTGTATCAGGTATACTTACTTGTATCAGGTATAGCAGGTATACCTACTTGTACCAGGTATACTTACTTGTATCAGGTATAGCAGGTATACCTACTTGTACCAGATATACTTACTTGTGTCAGGTATTCTTACTTGTATCAGGTATACTTGCCTGTGCCAGGTATATTTACTTGTGCCAGGTATACTTACTTGTGCAAGGTATACTTACTTGTGCCAGGTATATTTCCTTCTACAAGGTATACCTACTTGTACCAGGTATACCTACTTGTACCAGGTATACTTGCTTGTGCAAGGTATACTTACTTATACCAGGTATACTTGCTTGTGTCAGGTATACTCACTCGTATCAGGTATACTTAATTATACAGGGTATACTTACTTGTATCTGGTATACTTATTTGTATCAGGTAAACTTGCTTGTGCCAGGTATACTCATTTGTATTAGGTATACTTACTGGTATCAGGTATACTTGCTTGTGTTAGGTATACTTACTTGTATCAGGTAAACCAACTTGTACCATGTAAACTTACTTGTACCAGATATACTCACTTGTACCAGATATACTCACTTGTATCTGGTATTCTTGCTTGTATCTGGTATACTCACTTGTATGAGGTATACTTACTTGTTTCAGGTATACTTGCTTGTATCAGGTATACTTACTTGTTTCAAGTATACTTACTTGTATCATGTAAACTTGCTTGTGCCAGGTATACTCACTTGTATCAGGTGTACTTACTTGTATCAGGTATACTTGCTTGTATCAGGTATACTTACTTGTATCAGGTATACTTGCTTGGGCCTGGTATACTCGCTTGTTTCAGGTATACTTGCTTGTATCAGGTATACTTACTTGTATCAGGTATACTTGCTTGGGCCTGGTATACTCGCTTGTATCAGGTATACTTACTTGTATCAGGTATACTAACTTGTACCATGTAAACTTACTTGTACCAGATATACTCACTTGTACCAGATATTCTCACTTATATCTTGTATTCTTGCTTGTATCTGATATACTCACTTGTATGAGGTATACTTACTTGTATCAGGTATACTTGCTTGGGCCTGGTATACTCGCTTGTATCAGGTATACTTACTTGTATCAGGTATACTAACTTGTACCATGTAAACTTACTTGTACCAGATATACTCACTTGTACCAGATATACTCACTTGTATCTGGTATTCTTGCTTGTATCTGATATACTCACTTGTATGAGGTATACTTACTTGTATCAGGTTAACTTGCTTGTGCCAGGTTTACTCACTTGTATCAGGTATACATGCTTGTATCAGGTATACATACTTTAATGTATCTTGTATCAGGAATGCTTACTTGTATCAGGTAAACTTGCTTTTGCCAGGTATACTCACTTGTATCAGGTATGCTTGCTTGTATCAGGTATACATACTTTAATGTATCAGGTATACTTACTTGTATCAGGTATACTTACTTGTATCAGGTAAACTTGTTTGTGCCAGGTATACTCACTTGTATCAGGTATACTTACTTGTATCAGGTAAACTTGCTTGTGCCAGGTATACTCACTTGTATCAGGTATACTTACTGGTATCAGGTATACTTGCTTGTATCAGGTATACTTACTTGTATCAGGTATACTTGCTTGTGCCAGGTATACTCACTTGTATCAGGTATACTTACTTATATCAGGTATACTTACCTGTACCAGGTATACTCACTTGTATCAGGTATATTCACTTATATCATGTAAACTTACTTGTATCAGGTATACATACTTGTACCAGGTATACTCACTTGTATCAGGTATACTCACTTATATCAGGTAGACTTACTTGTATAAGGTATACTTACTTGTACCTGGTATACTTACTTGTATCAGGTATACTCACTTATGTCAAGTATACCTACTTGTATCAGGTATACCTACTTGTACCTGGTATACTCACTTGTATCAGGTATACTCACTTATGTCAAGTATACTTACTTGTATCAGGTATACTTACTTGTACCAGGTATACATACATGTACCAGATATACTTATTTTTATCAGGTGTATTCTTGCTTATATCAAGTATACTTGCTCATATCTGGTATACCTGATTGTATTTGCATCGTATAACAAAGGAACTGCATCATATAACAAACAAGAAATGTCACTGTTAAGTGTCACATGCCCCCCAAATGGTCTGTGAAAAATAACAATATATGATATAAAAAGTAGCGATGTATCTATGAATATCAAGAGTAATGGACTAATGTTTCAGACTAGAAATGCAATTCCATGTTTTTTTTTACATTTAAGCATGACCTTGACCTTTGTGTTATCTTGACTTTGAAATCTGATGTATGGTCTGCGTACTTCAACAGTTAAATGCAGGTGAAACATTATCATGACATGCTGATCACTTGTGTCAAGCTATTTTAAAATCCCTAAATGTAAGTTACAGATCGATTGTTGATCAATTGATAAATTGAATCAAGCATTTTTGAAATCCATCCATGTATGATAAAGTTAAAGGACAGACGTGAAATTTCAAACAGATTCAAAGTGTTGTCATACATACTTAAAGTGTGACAGTGTCTAGGTTTTTCTAATGACACGTCTTCATGTCATCTTGATAAATTGAGCCAAGTTAAAGACAAAGTCACCGACCAGACACGCAATATCAAACAAATTGAAAGTGTGACCTTGACCTTTTAGGAAAGGTTCTGGGTATTACATGAGACACTTAATTATGTCATGTTTATCGACTGAGCCAAGTATTTTATTTTAAATTTATCCATAGATGACAAAGTTATAGATCAGACAAGAAAACTCACACAGACTGAAAGTGTTGTCAAACAAACTCAAAGTGTGATCTTGACCTTTGAGGTTCGCATGTGGGTCTTACACATGACACTTTGTGATGTCATTCTGATGAATTGAGCCAAGTGTTTTTGAAATTTATCCATAGGTGACAAAGTTTCAGACTGAACACGAACTCTAAATCAGACTGAAAGTGTCATCAACCAAAGTTAAATCGTGACATTGACCTTTGAAGTGAGATACTAGGTGTAACGCACATTGTCATGTTATGTCAGTCATTTGTAGCTAGTATTAACAAAATCCATATATGCATGACAAAGTTACAGGCCAGACATGAAATCTCAAACAAACCTAAAGTGTGACCTTGACCTTTGAGGTATGGGTATGGGTCTTACTTGCGACACGTCGTCATGTAATGTTGATCATTTGTAGCAAGTATTTATAAAACCCATTTATGCGTAATAAAGTTACAGACCGGATACAAAATCTCACACAAACTCAAAGTGTTGTCAAATTGTGACCTTGACCTTTTATGTATGGGTGTGGGTCTTACTCACGACATGTCATGATTTTATGTTGATCATTTGTAGCAAGTATCATTAAAATTCATATATGCATGACAAAATTACAGGCCAGACCATAAATCTCACACAAACTCAAAGTGTTGTTAAA
This sequence comes from Panopea generosa, assembly GCA_029582155.1. Classification (NCBI taxonomy): domain Eukaryota; kingdom Metazoa; phylum Mollusca; class Bivalvia; order Adapedonta; family Hiatellidae; genus Panopea; species Panopea generosa. Next base: position 31,834,123 of record CM055911.1, on the reverse strand, counting down.
CAAACTCAAATTATGACCTTGACTTTGAGGTATGGGTGTGGGTCTTACTCGCGACACGTCGTCATGTTATGTTAATCATTTGTAGCAAGTATCAACAAAATCCATCTATGCATGATAAAGTTACAGGCCGGAAACGAAATCTCACACAAACTCAAAGTGTTGTCAAACAAACTCAAATTGTGACCTTGACCTTTGAGGTACAGTAGTGGGTCTTACTCGCGACACGTCGTCATGTTATGTTGATCATTTGTAGCAAGTATCAAAACAATCCATCTATGCATGACAAATTTACAGGTCATCAATGAAATACGGGACGGAAGGACGGATGCTGTGATTACTATATGACACCCATAAAAAACAACAAATGTACAGCATTGCATGTATAGCGTCAGAACTACATCGTAGTAAAAAACTACAGCATGCATACCAAAACTGTACAGCATCATGTATTAAAATTTAACCATCTCATGATAAATGCACAGCACCATATAACAACTGTACAGCATTATGGATTAAAACTTAAACATCTCATGACAAATGCACAGCATCATATAACAACTGTACAGCATCATGTATTAAAACTTAAACATCTCATGACAAATGCACAGCATCATATAACAACTGTACAGCATCATGTATGACGACTTTAACATCTCATGACAAAAGCACAGCACCATATAACAACTGTACAGCATCATGTATTAAAACTTAAACATCTCATGACAAATGCACAGCATCATATAACAACTGTACAGCATCATGTATTAAAACTTAAGCATCTGATGACAAATGCACAGCATCATATAATAACTGTACAGCATCATGTATTAAAACTTAACCATCTGATGACAAATGCACAGCATCATATAACAACTGTACAGCATCATGTATTAAAACTTAAACATCTCATGACAAATGCACAGCATCATATAACAACTGTACAGCATCATGTATTAAAACTTAAGCATCTGATGACAAATGCACAGCATCATATAACAACTGTACAGCATCATGTATTAAAACTTAAACATCTCATGACAAATGCACAGCATCATATAACAACTGTACAGCATCATGTATTAAAACTTAACCATCTCATGACAAATGCACAGCATCATATAACAACTGTACAGCATCATGTATTAAAACTTAAACATCTCATGACAAATGCACAGCATCATATAACAACTGTACAGCATCATGTATTAAAACTTAACCATCTGATGACAAATGCACAGCATCATATAACAACTGTACAGCATCATGTATTAAAACTTAACCATCTGATGACAAATGCACAGCACCATATAACAACTGTACAGCATCATGTATTAAAACTTAAACATCTCATGACACATGCACAGCATCATATAACAACTGTACAGCATCATGTATTAAAACTTAAACATCTCATGACAAATGCACAGCATCATATAACAACTGTACAGCATCATGTATTAAAACTTAAGCATCTGATGACAAATGCACAGCATCATATAATAACTGTACAGCATCATGTATTAAAACTTAAGCATCTGATGACAAATGCACAGCATCATATAACAACTGTACAGCATCATGTGTTAAAACTTAAACATCTCATGACAAATGCACAGCATCATATAACAACAATACAGCATCATGTATTAAAACTTAACCATCTGATGACAAATGCACAGCATCATATAACAACTGTACAGCATCATGTATTAAAACTTAACCATCTGATGACAAATGCACAGCATCATATAACAACTGTACAGCATCATGTATTAAAACTTAAACATCTCATGACAAATGCACAGCATCATATAACAACTGTACAGCATCATGTATTAAAACTTAAACATCTCATGACAAATGCACAGCATCATATAACAACTGTACAGCATCATGTATGAAGATTTAAGCATCTCATGACAAATGCACAGCATCAAATAACAACTGTACAACATCATGTATGAAGACTTAAGCATCTCATGACAAATGCACAGCACCATATAACAACTGTACAGCATCATGTATTAAAACTTAAACATCTCATGACAAAAGCACAGCATCATATAACAACTGTACAGCACCATGTATGAAGACTTAAGCACCTCATGACAAATGCACAACATCATATAACAACTGTACAGCATCATTTAATCATCTCATGACAAAAGCAAAGCATCATATAACAACAGTACAGCACCATGTATGAAGACTTAACCATCTCATGACAAATGCACAGCATCATATAACAACAGTACAGCACCATGTATGAAGACTTAACCATCTCATGACAAATGCACAACATCATATAACAACTGTACAGCACCATGTATGAAGACTTAACCATCTCATGACAAATGCACAGCATCATATAACAACTGTACAGCACCATGTATATAGACTTAACCATCTCATGACAAATGCACAGCATCATATAACAACAGTACAGCATCATGTATGAAGACTTAACCATCTCATGACAAATGCACAGCATCAAATAACAACTGTACAGCACCATGTATGAAGACTTAACCATCTCATGACAAATGCACAGCATCATATAACAACAGTACAGCATCATGTATGAAGACTTAACCATCTCATGACAAATGCACAGCATCATATAACAACAGTACAGCACCATGTATGAAGACTTAACCATCTCATGACAAATGCACAGCATCATATAACAACAGTACAGCACCATGTATGAAGACTTAACCATCTCATGACAAATGCACAGCATCATATAACAACAGTACAGCATCATGTATGAAGACTTAACCATCTCATGACAAATGCACAGCATCATATAACAACAGTACAGCACCATGTATGAAGACTTAACCATCTCATGACAAATGCACAGCATCATATAACAACTGTACAGCATCATGTATGAAGACTTAACCATCTCATGACAAATGCACAGCATCATATAACAACAGTACAGCACCATGTATGAAGACTTAACCATCTCATGACAAATGCACAACATCATATAACAACTGTACAGCACCATGTATGAAGACTTAACCATCTCATGACAAATGCACAGCATCATATAACAACTGTACAGCACCATGTATGAAGACTTAACCATCTCATGACAAATGCACAGCATCATATAACAACTGTACAGCATCATGTATTAAGACTTAACCATCTCATGACAAAAGCACAGCATCATATAACAACTGTACAGCACCATGTATGAAGACTTAACCATCTCATGACAAATGCACAGCATCAAATAACAACTGTACAGCACCATGTATGAAGACTTAAGCACCTCATGACAAATGCACAGCATCATATAACAACAGTACAGCATCATGTATGAAGACTTAACCATCTCATGACAAATGCACAGCATCATATAACAACTGTACAGCACCATGTATGAAGACTTAACCATCTCATGACAAATGCACAGCATCATATAACAACAGTACAGCACCATGTATGAAGACTTAACCATCTCATGACAAATGCACAACATCATATAACAACAGTACAGCACCATGTATGAAGACTTAACCATCTCATGACAAATGCACAGCATCATATAACAACTGTACAGCACCATGTATGAAGACTTAACCATCTCATGACAAATGCACAGCATCAAATAACAACTGTACAGCACCATGTATGAAGACTTAACCATCTCATGACAAATGCACAGCATCATATAACAACTGTACAGCACCATGTATGAAGACTTAACCATCTCATGACAAATGCACAGCATCAAATAACAACTGTACAGCACCATGTATGAAGACTTAACCATCTCATGACAAATGCACAGCATCATATAACAACAGTACAGCATCATGTATGAAGACTTAACCATCTCATGACAAATGCACAGCATCATATAACAACTGTACAGCACCATGTATGAAGACTTAACCATCTCATGACAAATACACAGCATCATATAACAACTGTACAGCACCATGTATGAAGACTTAACCATCTCATGACAAATGCACAGCATCATATAACAACTGTACAGCACCATGTATGAAGACTTAACCATCTCATGACAAATGCACAGCATCATATAACAACAGTACAGCACCATGTATGAAGACTTACCATCTCATGACAAATGCACAGCATCATATAACAACTGTACAGCACCATGTATGAAGACTTAACCATCTCATGACAAATGCACAGCATCATATAACAACAGTACAGCATCATGTATTAAAACTTAAACATCTCATGACAAATGCACAGCATCATATAACAACAGTACAGCACCATGTATGAAGACTTAACCATCTCATGACAAATGCACAGCATCATATAACAACTGTACAGCATCATGTATGAAGACTTAAGCATCTCATGACAAATGCACAGCATCAAATAACAACTGTACAACACCATGTATGAAGACTTAACCATCTCATGACAAATGCACAGCATCATATAACAACAGTACAGCACCATGTATGAAGACTTACCATCTCATGACAAATGCACAGCATCATATAACAACTGTACAGCACCATGTATGAAGACTTAACCATCTCATGACAAATGCACAGCATCATATAACAACAGTACAGCATCATGTATTAAAACTTAAACATCTCATGACAAATGCACAGCATCATATAACAACAGTACAGCACCATGTATGAAGACTTAACCATCTCATGACAAATGCACAGCATCATATAACAACAGTACAGCACCATGTATGAAGACTTAAGCATCTCATGACAAATGCACAGCATCATATAACAACAGTACAGCACCATGTATGAAGACTTAACCATCTCATGACAAATGCACAGCATCATATAACAACTGTACAGCATCATGTATTAAAACTTAATCATCTCATGACAAATGCACAGCATCATATAACAACAGTACAGCACCATGTATGAAGACTTAAGCATCTCATGACAAATGCACAGCATCATATAACAACAGTACAGCACCATGTATGAAGACTTAACCATCTCATGACAAATGCACAGCATCATATAACAACAGTACAGCACCATGTATGAAGACTTAACCATGTCATGACAAATGCACAGCATCATATAACAACTGTACAGCATCATGTATGAAGACTTAACCATCTCATGACAAATGCACAGCATCATATAACAACAGTACAGCACCATGTATGAAGACTTAAGCATCTCATGACAAATGCACAGCATCAAATAACAACTGTACAGCATCATGTATTAAAACTTAACCATTTCATGACAAATGCACAGCATCATTTAACAACTGTACAGCATCATGTATTAAAACTTAACCATCTCATGACAAATGCACAGCATCATATAACAACAGTACAGCACCATGTATGAAGACTTAACCATCTCATGACAAATGCACAGCATCATATAACAACAGTACAGCACCATGTATGAAGACTTAACCATCTCATGACAAATGCACAGCATCAAATAACAACTGTACAGCATCATGTATTAAAACTTAACCATTTCATGACAAATGCACAGCATCATATAACAACTGTACAGCATCATGTATTAAAACTTAACCATTTCATGACAAATGCACAGCATCATTTAACAACTGTACAGCATCATGTATTAAAACTTAACCATTTCATGACAAATGCACAGCATCATTTAACAACTGTACAGCATCATGTATTAAAACTTAACCATCTCATGACAAATGCACAGCATCAAATAACAACTGTACAGCATCATGTATTAAAACTTAACCATTTCATGACAAATGCACAGCATCATTTAACAACTGTACAGCATCATGTATTAAAACTTAACCATCTCATGACAAATGCACAGCATCATATAACAACAGTACAGCACCATGTATGAAGACTTAACCATCTCATGACAAATGCACAGCATCATATAACAACAGTACAGCACCATGTATGAAGATTTAACCATCTCATGACAAATGCACAGCATCATATAACAACAGTACAGCACCATGTATGAAGACTTAACCATCTCATGACAAATGCACAGCATCATATAACAACAGTACAGCACCATGTATGAAGACTTAACCATCTCATGACAAATGCACAGCATCATATAACAACTGTACAGCATCATGTATGAAGACTTAACCATCTCATGACAAATGCACAACATCATATAACAACTGTACAGCACCATGTATGAAGACTTAACCATCTCATGACAAATGCACAGCATCATATAACAACAGTACAGCACCATGTATGAAGACTTAACCATCTCATGACAAATGCACAGCATCATATAACAACTGTACAGCACCATGTATGAAGACTTAACCATCTCATGACAAATGCACAACATCATATAACAACTGTACAGCATCATGTATGAAAACTTAAACATCTCATGACAAAAGCACAGCATCATATTACAACTGTACATCATCTTGTATTAAATCTTTAGCATCTCATGACAAAAGCACAGCTTCATATAACAACTGTACAGCATCATGTATTAAAACTTAAACATCTCATGACAAAAGCACAGCATCATATAACAACTGTACAGCATCATGTATGAAGACTTAAGCACCTCATGACAAATGCACAGCATCATATAACAACAGTACAGCATCATGTATTAAAACTTAAGCATCTCATGACAAAAGCACAGCATGATATAACAACAATACAGTATCATGTATGAAGACTTAAACATCTCATGACAAATGTACAGTATCATATAACAACAGTACAGCATCAAGTATTAAAAACTAAACATCTCATGACAAAAGCACAGCATTATATAACAACTGTACAGCATCATGTATTAAAACTTAACCATTTCATGACAAATGCACAGCATCATATAACAACAGTACAGCATCATGTATTAAAACTTAAGCATCTCATGACAAAAGCACAGCATGATATAACAACAATACAGTATCATGTATGAAGACTTAAACATCTCATGACAAATGTACAGTATCATATAACAACTGTACAGCATCAAGTATTAAAAACTAAACATCTCATGACAAAAGCACAGCATCATATAACAACTGTACAGCATAATATATGAAGACTTCAGCACCTCATGACAAAAGCACAGCATCATTTAACAACTGTACAGCATAATGTATGAAGACTTAAGCACCTCATGACAAAAGCACAGCATCATTTAACAACTGTACAGCATCATGTATGAAGACTTAAGCACCTCATGACAAAAGCACAGCATCATTTAACAACTGTACAGCATCATGTATTAAAACTTAAACCTCTCATGACAAAAGCACAGCTTCATATAACAACTGTACAGCATCATGTATGAAGACTTAAACATCTCATGACAAATGCACAGCACCATATAACAACTGTACAGCATCATGTATGAAGACTTAACCATCTCATGACAAATGCACAACATCATATAACAACTGTACAGCACCATGTATGAAGACTTAACCATCTCATGACAAATGCACAGCATCATATAACAACAGTACAGCACCATGTATGAAGACTTAACCATCTCATGACAAATGCACAGCATCATATAACAACTGTACAGCACCATGTATGAAGACTTAACCATCTCATGACAAATGCACAACATCATATAACAACTGTACAGCATCATGTATGAAAACTTAAACATCTCATGACAAAAGCACAGCATCATATTACAACTGTACATCATGATGTATTAAATCTTTAGCATCTCATGACAAAAGCACAGCTTCATATAACAACTGTACAGCATCATGTATTAAAACTTAAACATCTCATGACAAAAGCACAGCATCATATAACAACTGTACAGCATCATGTATGAAGACTTAAGCACCTCATGACAAATGCACAGCATCATATAACAACTGTACAGCATGATGTATTAAATCTTTAGCATCTCATGACAAAAGCACAGCTTCATATAACAACTGTACAGCATCATGTATTAAAACTTAAACATCTCATGACAAAAGCACAGCATCATATAACAACTGTACAGCATCATGTATGAAGACTTAAGCACCTCATGACAAATGCACAGCATCATATAACAACAGTACAGCATCATGTATTAAAACTTAAGCATCTCATGACAAAAGCACAGCATGATATAACAACAATACAGTATCATGTATGAAGACTTAAACATCTCATGACAAATGTACAGTATCATATAACAACAGTACAGCATCAAGTATTAAAAACTAAACATCTCATGACAAAAGCACAGCATTATATAACAACTGTACAGCATCATGTATTAAAACTTAACCATTTCATGACAAATGCACAGCATCATATAACAACAGTACAGCATCATGTATTAAAACTTAAGCATCTCATGACAAAAGCACAGCATGATATAACAACAATACAGTATCATGTATGAAGACTTAAACATCTCATGACAAATGTACAGTATCATATAACAACTGTACAGCATCAAGTATTAAAAACTAAACATCTCATGACAAAAGCACAGCATCATATAACAACTGTACAGCATAATATATGAAGACTTCAGCACCTCATGACAAAAGCACAACATCATATAACAACTGTACAGCATCATGTATGAAGACTTAAGCACCTCATGACAAAAGCACAGCATCATTTAACAACTGTACAGCATCATGTATTAAAACTTAAACCTCTCATGACAAAAGCACAGCTTCATATAACAACTGTACAGCATCATGTATGAAGACTTAAACATCTCATGACAAATGCACAGCACCATATAACAACTGTACAGCATCATGTATGAAGACTTAAGCACTTCATGACAAATGCACAGCATCATATAACAACTGTACAACACCATGTATGAAGATTTAAGCATCTCATGACAAAAGCACAGCATCATGTATTAAAACTTCACCATCTCATGACAAAAGCACAGCATCATATAACAACAGTACAGCATCATGTATGAAGATTTAAGCACCTCATGACAAATGCACAGCATCATATAACAATTGTACAGCATCATGTATGAAGACTTAAGCATCTCATGACAAAAGCACAGCATCATATAACAACTGTACAGCATCATGTATGAAGACTTAAGCACCTCATGACAAAAGCACAGCATCATTTAACAACTGTACAACACCATGTATGAAGATTTAAGCATCTCATGACAAAAGCACAGCATCATGTATTAAAACTTCAGCATCTCATGACAAAAGCACAGCATCATATAACAACTGTACAGCATCATGTATGAAAACTTAAGCACCTCATGACAAAAGCACAGCATCATATAATAACTGTACAGCATCATGTATGAAGACTTAAGCACCTCATGACAAAAGCACAGCATCATATAACAAATGTACAACATCATGTATTAAAACTTAACCATCTCATGACAAAAGCACAGCATCATATAACAACAGTACAGCATCATGTATGAAGATTTAAGCACCTCATGACAAATGCACAGCATCATATAACAACTGTACAGCATCATGTATGAAGACTTAAGCATCTCATGACAAAAGCACAGCATCATATAACAACTGTACAGCATCATGTATGAAGACTTAAGCACTTCATGACAAATGCACAGCTTCATATAACAAATGTACAGCATCATGTATTAAAACTTAACCATCTCATGACAAAAGCACAGCATCATATAACAACAGTACAGCATCATGTATGAAGATTTAAGCACCTATTGACAAATGCACAGCATCATATAACAACTGTACAGCATCATGTATGAAGACTTAAGCATCTCATGACAAAAGCACAGCATCATATAATAACTGTACAGCATCATGTATGAAGACTTAAGCACCTCATGACAAAAGCACAGCATCATATAACAAATGTACAACATCATGTATTAAAACTTAACCATCTCATGACAAAAGCACAGCATCATATAACAACAGTACAGCATCATGTTTGAAGATTTAAGCACCTCATGACAAATGCACAGCATCATATAACAACTGTACAGCATCATGTATGAAGACTTAAGCACTTCATGACAAATGCACAGCATCATATAACAACTGTACAGCATCATGTATGAAGACTTAAGCACCTCATGACAAATGCACAGCATCATATAACAACTGTACAGCATCATGTATGAAGACTTAAGCACCTCATGACAAATGCACAGCATCATATAATAACTGTACAGCATCATGTATGAAGACTTAAGCACCTCATGACAAAAGCACAGCATCATATAACAAATGTACAACATCATGTATTAAAACTTAACCATCTCATGACAAAAGCACAGCATCATATAACAACAGTACAGCATCATGTATGAAGATTTAAGCACCTCATGACAAATGCACAGCATCATATAACAACTGTACAGCATCATGTATGAAGACTTAAGCATCTCATGACAAAAGCACAGCATCATATAACAACTGTACAGCATCATGTATGAAGACTTAAGCACTTCATGACAAATGCACAGCTTCATATAACAACTATACAGCATCATGTATTAAAACTTAACCATCTCATGACAAAAGCACAGCATCATATAACAACTGTACAGCATCATGTATGAAGATTTAAGCACCTCATGACAAATGCACAGCATCATATAACAACTGTACAGCATCATGTATGAAGACTTAAGCATCTCATGACAAAAGCACAGCATCATATAATAACTGTACAGCATCATGTATGAAGACTTAAGCACCTCATGACAAAAGCACAGCATCATATAACAAATGTACAACATCATGTATTAAAACTTAACCATCTCATGACAAAAGCACAGCATCATATAACAACAGTACAGCATCATGTATGAAGATTTAAGCACCTCATGACAAATGCACAGCATCATATAACAACTGTACAGCATCATGTATGAAGACTTAAGCACTTCATGACAAATGCACAGCATCATATAACAACTGTACAGCATCATGTATGAAGACTTAAGCACCTCATGACAAATGCAGAGCATCATATAACAACTGTACAGCATCATGTATGAAGACTTAAGCACTTCATGACAAATGCACAGCATCATATAACAACTGTACAACACCATGTATGAAGATTTAAGCATCTCATGATAAAAGCACAGCATCATGTATTAAAACTTCAGCATCTCATGACAAAAGCACAGCATCATATAACAACTGTACAGCATAATGTATGAAAACTTAAGCACCTCATGACAAAAGCACAGCATCATATAATAACTGTACAGCATCATGTATGAAGACTTAAGCACCTCATGACAAAAGCACAGCATCATATAACAAATGTACAACATCATGTATTAAAACTTAACCATCTCATGACAAAAGCACAGCATCATATAACAACAGTACAGCATCATGTATGAAGATTTAAGCACCTCATGACAAATGCACAGCATCATATAACAACTGTACAGCATCATGTATGAAGACTTAAGCATCTCATGACAAAAGCACAGCATCATATAACAACTGTACAGCATCATGTATGAAGACTTAAGCACCTCATGACAAGTGCACAGCATCATATAACAACTGTACAGCATCATGTATGAAGACTTAAGCACCTCATGACAAGTGCACAGCATCATATAACAACTGTACAGCATCATGTATGAAGACTTAAGCACCTCATGACAAGTGCACAGCATCATATAACAACTGTACAGCACCATGTATGAAGACTTAAGCACCTCATGACAAGTGCACAGCATCATATAACAACAATACAGTATCATGTATGAAGACTTAAGCACCTCATGACAAGTGCACAGCATCATATAACAACTGTACAGCATCATGTATGAAGACTTATGCACCTCATGACAAAAGCACAGCATCATATATCAACTGTACAGCACCATGTATGAAGACTTAACCATCTCATGACAAAAGCACAGCATCATATAACAACAGTACAGCACCATGTATGAAGACTTAACCATCTCATGACAAATGCACAGCATCATATAACAACAGTACAGCATCATGTATGAAGACTTAAGCATCTCATGACAAAAGCACAGCATCATATAACAACTGTACAGCATCATGTATGAAGACTTAAGCACCTCATGACAAGTGCACAGCATCATATAACAACTGTACAGCATAATGTATGAAGACTTAACCATCTCATGACAAATGCACAGCATCATATAACAACTGTACAGCACCATGTATGAAGACTTAACCATCTCATGACAAATGCACAGCATCATTTAACAACTGTACAGCATAATGTATGAAGACTTAAGCACCTCATGACAAAAGCACAGCATCATTTAACAACTGTACAGCATAATGTATGAAGACTTAAGCATCTCATGACAAAAGCACAGCATCATATAACAACTGTACAGCACCATGTATGAAGACTTAAGCATCTCATGACAAAAGCACAGCATCATTTAACAACTGTACAGCATAATGTATGAAGACTTAAGCACCTCATGACAAATGCACAGCATCATATAACAACTGTACAGCATCATGTATGAAGACTTAAGCACCTCATGACAAGTGCACAGCATCATATAACAACTGTACAGCACCATGTATGAAGACTTAAGCACCTCATGACAAATCCACAGCATCATATAACAACTGTACAGCATCATGTATGAAGACTTATGCACCTCATGACAAAAGCACAGCATCATATATCAACTGTACAGCACCATGTATGAAGACTTAAGCACCTCATGACAAATGCAGAGCATCATATAACAACTGTACAGCATCATGTGTGAAGACTTAAACATCTCATGACATTAGCAGAGCATCATATAACGACTGTACAGCACCATGTATTGAAAATTAAGCATCTCATGACAAATGTACAGCATCATATAAGAACTGTACAACATCATGTATAAAAACTTAAGCATTTTATGATAAATGCACAGCATCATATAACAACTGTACATATTTTAAATCTGAAGCATCTCATGACAAAAGCACAGCATTATATTTCAAAACTACAGCAATATGTAAAATTGAATGTACATGATTGTATAAGGAAAGTACTGCATGGAAAACCAAAACTACAAGTCGACATTACTCAATGCACAATATTGTATAACAAACTTTCCGCTGCACATAACTAATGTTCAGTATTGTATTACTAAATTACGGTACCATATAACTGATGTACAGCATAACATAACATTACTGCATTATATAACAAAACCACAGTGACATATAACAAATTTATAGCCTAACATAACAATAGTACTGCATTATATAACAAAACCATAATAACATATAACAAATGTACAGGATCACATAACGATAGTACTGCATTATATAACAAAACAAAAGTATCATATAACAATTGTACAGCATCACATAACCATAGTACTGCATCATATAACAAAACCACAGTATCATATAACAAATGTACAATATCTCATAATGAAATTACTGCGTCATATTACACAACCAAAGTATCATATAACAAATGTACAGGATCACATAACGATAGTACTGCATTATATAACAACACTAGAACATCATATAACAAATGTTCAGGATCACATAACGATAATACTGCATTATATGCGTTTTATGACAAAAACAATATCATACAACAAATATACAGCATCACATATTGGAAGTTTTGCATTATATAACAAAACGAACATACCATATAATAAATGTACAGCATCGCATAACGATAGTATTGCGTTATATAACGAAACCAAAATATCATATAACAAATGTACAGCATTACATAACGATAGTCTTGCATTATATAACAAAACCAAAGTATCATATAACAAATGTACAGCATCAAATAACGATAGTATTGCGTTATATAAGAAAATCACAATATTATATAACAAATGTACAATATCAAATAACGATATAACTGCATTATATAACAAAACTAAAGTATTATATAACAAATGTACAATATCAAATAACGATAAAACTGCATTATATAACAAAACTAAAGTATTATATAACAAATGTACAGCATCACATTACGATAGTATTGCGTTGTATAACAGAACCACAATATCATATAACAAATGTACCGCATCTTATAACGATAGCACTGCATTATATAACAAAACAAAAGTATCATATAACAAATGTACAGCATCACATAACGATAGAACTGCATCATATAACAAAACCACAGTATTATATAACAAATGTACAATATCACATAACGATAGTTACTGCATTATATATCAAAACCACAATATCATATAACAAATGTACAATATCACATAACGGTAGAACTGCATTATATAACACAACCAAAGTATCATACAACAAATGTACAGAAATCGCATAATGATAGTCTTGCGTTACATAACAAAACCACAATATCATATAATAAATGTACAGGTGCATCATATAACAAAACCACAGTATCATATAACAAATGTACAGCATCACATAACGAAATTACTGCATTATATAAAAAACTACAATATCATCTAACAAATGTACAATATCAAATAACGATATAACTGCATTATATAACAAAACAAAAGTATCATATAACAAATGTACAGCATCACATAACGATAGAACTGCATCATATAACAAAACCACAGTATTATATAACAAATGTACAATATCACATAACGATAGTTACTGCATTATATATCAAAACCACAATATCATATAACAAATGTACAATATCACATAACGGTAGAACTGCATTATATAACATAACCAAAATATCATACAACAAATGTACAGAAATCGCATTATGATAGTATTGCGTTATATAACAAAACCACAATATCATATAATAAATGTACAGGTGCATCATATAACAAAACCACAGTATCATATAACAAATGTACAGCATCACATAACGATGGTACTGCATTATATAACACAACCAAAGTATCATACAACAAATGTACAGCATCACATAACGATGGTACTGCATTATATAACACAACCAAAGTATCATACAACAAATGTACAGAAATCGCATAATGATAGTATTGCGTTATATAACAAAACCACAATATCATATAATAAATGTACAGGTGCATCATATAACAAAACCACAGCATCACATAACGATAGTACTGCATTATATAACAAAACCACAATACCATATAACAAATGTGCAATATCACATAACGAAATTACTGCATTATATAAAAAACTACAATATCATCTAACAAATGTACAGAATCACATAACGATAGTACTGCATTATATAAAAAAACGATATCATATAACAAATGGACAATATCATATAACGGAATCACTGCATTATATAACAAAACAACAATATCATATAACAAATGTACATGATTACATAACGCTTGTACTGTATTATAAAACAAAACCACCATATCATATAGCAAATGTATTCGTGATAGTTGTGGCTATTCATGGCACTTCCCAAGACTCAGCAATAACTAGAAGGGTCCTAAGACTATGTCACGATTGCACTACTAATGAACTACGATCTACCACGATTGACGCCGATTACACTAAGAACGTTCTACGAACTTGTCCTGAATTATCAAGAACACGAACACACCGCGGATATTGCCGAATTTAGTAGAGCTAAGACTGCAGTTAGAACTACTACGACATCTCACGATGCCACAACCGTTTCACTACGATTCGGGAGCAAAAAGTTAAATACAGGCCGTTGGAATCCCAGAAATCATACATTGTGTGACTTAAACCAGTGAACATCTACCAAGAAGCTCTAACAAGATCATATACCAGGAATTTCTACGATGGATGATCCTTGAACAGTTGCGCAGAATGACCTGTTTGAAAACGCAATGCATTCGTAGCTGAATGGGAGTCTTTATCCGATTCGTACGGACGGAGAAGTGGTAGTACAGTCGTAATACAGTCGTGATTCATGGCGCAGTCGGGGCAGATCGTGATGAATCAAGGCGCAGTAGTAACCTAGTCGGACCAGATTGTGGTGATTCGTGATAGGTCGTACTGCATTCGTATTGGCAACGTATTGGAATCGTGGTAGGTCGTCGATATTCATGAAGCATCGGATTGGAAAACATAATGCATTCTTACAATAATCGTCAGTAGTATTGGGTATGCGTAGGACTTTCGTGGCAACGTCGAGAATAATGCCGATTCATACCGATCTTGTCAAAAATTTGCAAAACGTCGAGAGCAATCGTGGTTGGATAGGTCGGGACTGAACGTGGCTAGTCGGGAGCAAATTCGTGACGGTGAGACTGGGGCGTAAGAATGAAATCGCGTGCCATTACTCGGAGGATTACTGAATATTGTGTTTCTTTCGGAATATGTGGCCACGCCCATTTATTTCCGTAAATTTCCGTTAACAATTCAATATATTGGTAGAGCAAAATCGTCTAAACATGCTAGCTTGATTTTTAAAGATGACATTTGGAGACTTCTCACCGTACAACTGCCAACTCTTTGTAAATAGGCGTTTGCATTGTAGACTCTGTAAATGGACGTTGGCAGTCCTCGTCGCGAAGTACCTTTAACATATATGGTTGAGAATAACATTAGACGTAATGCAGAGGTTCTTTTGTGAAATATCGATACATAAACCTAAGAAATACAAGTATGTATTTTATTGTTACACTGTTTAACTTAAAGCTGTATGATGTCTGTATTTTTGACAACACATGTCCTCAAATGACCTTAAGGTTATCAAACGCACTTAACTGAAATAAGATTAAATCCCCTAAATAGATCAATTTCGCCACGGACGGCAGGTAGCCAAACTGTCGTACCGCAACGCTTGTTTACTCGCGTCACTCCACACAACTGTTCCCACATTTTGGAAAGGAAGAGTTTAAACACTAACCGAGGGTAAACGTGGACTTATTTTTCTGTAAGAAGGATACTTACAACAATAAAACATGAGTTCGGTTCCAGACGTCAGAGTAGTGATGGACGATCCCTCGGAATACAGGCCCGAGTTCAAGGAAAAGAAGGATTTTAGGAATTACAATATTCACACGGTCCCTGAGAGGGTGATTAAGGTAAATGTTATATTTTTTTTCAATGATTTATATTGAGATTGTTTGTTATCACTTTGACAACGTTGCAAATGTAACACATTCGAACAATATTGAATTGCTGGTCGGGAAAAAAAGGATTTATAGCCTATTATTACATATATTGAGAGCTGTATTGCTAAAAAGAAAAGAAGACACATTCATACACGATAATAATTGTAGCATAAGGTCGATGGAATATTCGTTTGTGGTTGTTTACGCGGCATGATTTTATAAGATAGTTTGGTTTTACAGCTTTATAAAAACAGTGAAAACCGAAGACAATGTGGTTTGAGCCGTAAAAGGCACCGTTATAGTCTTTAATGATAGAATGAAATATTTCACTTCTGGGCACGTATAAGTTTATAAACATTATCAACAAAATTACAGGTTTACAAGGATATGCACAAACAACAGACGTACGATTTTGCCAAACGTAAGTTGGATGAATGGGGTAAACTCGACCATGCCGAGATGAGCGTCATGGATGCGCTGGACAAGCTGAACAGTTTTATTGACGAATCTGATACGGATATGGATGTACCAAACACAATACATGGCTTCCAGACTGCCGAGGGTAAGTCAAAAAGCGATGGTCGTGTCATGGTCGGTGATTTAAGGAACAGAAAGATAATGATTTGAAGGATACTGGTGAAAAACCCGCGATCACTACTTTAATTATATTCTATTTCTTTAAAAAAACTTCATAAAACTTGCATTCCATGATATTTTCATAAATATGAACTGATTCTTTTATATATATTGTATAATAAAATTAAAACAAAATAATTTTGAAAAAATAAAGTACGAACAAAATAATATAACAATTGAATTAACTTTGATTTCATCTCAGCTCAACACAGCAAAGCTAAATACAGCTAAGCACAACAGAACACAGCTAAGTACGGCAAAGCATAGCATAACACAGCACAGTACAGCACGAAACAGTAAGCACAACACAGCACGACACAGTATAGCACAACACAACGCAGCACAGCACAGCACAGCACAGCACAGCACAGCACAGCACAGCACAGCACAGCACAGCACAGCACAGCACAGCACAACACAGTACAACGCAGCAAGACACAGCATTGCACAACACAGCACAGTGTAGCAAGACACAGCACAGCACAACATAGCAAAACACAGCACAACGCAGCACGACATAGTATAGCACAACACAGTACAATACAGCACGACACAACACAGCACAACACATCACGACACAGCATAGCACAACGCAGCACGACACAGCACAACATAGCACAGCGCAGCACAACGCAGGACGTCACAGCATAGCACAACAAAGCACAACGTAGCACGGCGCAGCATAGTACAACGCAGCACAGTACAACACAGCACTCCGCAGCACGACACAGCATATCACAACACATCACGACGCAAAACAATACAGCAGCACAACACAGCACAACGCAGCATGACAAAGCACAGTACAGCATAGCATGATAAAGCATAACACAACACAGTATAACCTAGCACGACACAGCACAGTACAACGCAGCACAACGCAGCACGACACAGCACAACGCAGCACAACGCAGCACGACACGGCATAGCACAACACAGCACAACGTAGCACAACGCAGCACGACACAGCGCAGCACAAGACAGCCAAATGCAGCAGAACGCAGCACGACACAGCACAGCACAACATAGCACAACACAGCACAACGCAGCACGACACAGCACGGTACAACGCAGCACAATACAGCAGCACAATACAGCAGCACAATACAGCAAGACACAGCACAGCACAACACAGCCCAATGCAACAGGACGATACACAGCACAACGCAGGACGACACAGCAAAGAACAGCATAGCACGATAAAGCATAGCACAACACAGCACAACGTAGCACGACAAAGCACAGCTAAACATATCACAACACGGCACGACACAGCACAGCACAACATATCACAAGGCAGAACTACAGAGCACATCGGAACATAGCATAACGCAGCACGACACAGCACAGCACAGCACAACGCAACACAAGACGGTACAGTACAAAACAGGGGTGTTTATCCAATCTACGGTTGGCATCTTTACATTTTCAGGAGTACGAAAGAAGCATCCCGACAATGAGTGGTTCCAGGTGGCTGGACTTATTCACGATATCGGTAAACTGATGGCGATGTGGGGAGAACCACAGTGGTGTGTAGTCGGAGACACGTTCCCAGTTGGATGTGCTCCTGCCAAGAGTATCGTCTTCGACGCCGACTTCTTTAAGGGTATGTTTATAGCAAACTTATTAAACGGTTGGCTGTTAGGTTAGCAGTGCCTGTAATGTTGTTGTTATACAATAACACAGTTATATTGTATACAAGTAATAACTATGGAGAGTTTGGGGATGAAGTCATTATTGCTACTGTTTACTTTCGGCATATGATGATGTTTTATTCTAGTGGTAATGTGGAAGACTCGGTCCACTGGTATAGGTTATGGTTTCGACCCTCCGCCACAACTACGTGTTATGTCTTTGAGCAAGGCACTTTATCCGCATAAAATATGATTAAGACTGGTTCCACCCAAGTATATAATGAGCGCAATTTGTTAGAAGAACTTGTTTCACAATCGATGTAAAATATATAAGTTTTAAACATAACATGACACAATAGAAAGTTATGAGACAAACGTGACAAAAGTTTAGCGATCGCCATCTATCTAATGACATATATAAAATACAGCGATCGCCATCTATCTAATGACATATATAAAATACAGCGATCGCCATCTATCTAATGACATATATAAAATACAGCGATCGCCATCTATCTAATGGCATATATAAAATACAGCGATCGCCATCTATCTAATGACATATATAAAATACAGCGATCGCCATCTATCTAATGGCATATATAAAATACAGCGATCGCCATCTATCTAATGACATATATAAAATACAGCGATCGCCATCTATCTAATGGCATATATAAAATACAGCGATCGCCATCTATCTAATGGCATATATAAAATAAAGCGATCGCCATCTATCTAATGGCATCTATCTAATTGCAATCTTTATTGAATCCTTCAGATAAGCGTTTCGTTTTGGGTAGGAAGATACCTCTTACCAGTTTCCACAAAATGTTGACTACCGCAAAAGTACAAATTAGAAGACCGATGGTTAGTGTTAGATTCATGCTGAATATCAAACTGACTTCAGTTTGCGACTTTAAATTACAAAACAAATTGTACGACGATGTCCCAGCGTGGGATTTTGTGCAGTAACGAAAAAAGAAGAAAAACTTTAGTCTGCCCAGCTATGGGCAAGGCACGATATTTACCCATACCGTTATAATATAAAGCTGGTAACATAAATACGACCATCTCTCACAAGTTCGTGGATTCCAGCCTTACTCCGTCTAAAAATATTTGATGAATACTTTTGCAAGTTACCATAATAGTTAAACTGTAAAATCGATAACTTTCTAGCGATAATGCTGGACATACCATTTATAACATGTGTTGATAATGACCTTACATCCCATTCAAAAACATCAATACATGTAACAAAAAACAAAAAAACAAAAAAAACAAATTGGGCACAATTTTACCATTTGGCACTTTGAATTATCAATACAGGAACCTTTATTATTGCAATTTGAAGCCCAAACCAGAATTTAACGCAACAATATTAGAGAGACATTTGAATCATGGTTAATTTTGATTTTCCATTTTTATTGTAGAAAACCCGGATATGAAAAACGAGAAAATGAACACGAAACTAGGGATATATGAGGAGAATTGTGGACTTGAAAACGTGATCATGAGTTGGGGTCATGACGAATATTTGTACAGGGTGCTGAAAGGAAACACTTGTCATCTTCCGGATGAAGCTCTTTACGTCATAAGGTATTACCGTATAGAGGGCAATATAATCAGATGGCGGCTCTTGCTGCACAAATAATGATCACTTTACGATGACCGATTTATTATTTGCTATGAAATTACATAGTTCGTCAAGTTAGAAAGTTGTTTTATCAAGTGCTTTTAAACATAATTTTGTCATGTTAGAAAGTTATTTTTCAAGTTTTTGTTTCACCATTGTTTTTTCAAGTTAGAAGGTTTTTTTCAAGTTCTTTCAAACAAAGTTTCAAACATAGGTTTGTAAAGCTAGAAAGTTATTGTTCCAGTTCTTTCAAACATAGTTTCAAACATAGGTTTGTAAAGCTAGAAAGTTATTGTTCCAGTTCTCAAACATAGTTTTAAACATAGGTTTGTAAAGTTAGAGAGTTATTGTTCAAGTTCTTTCCAACATAGTTTTGTCAAGTTAGAAATATGTTTAAGTTCTTTAAAGCTCAGGTTTGTACATGTATGTCTGAGTAAAACCGAGGAAACGTAATTTTGTGTTTATAATCAAGCTATGCAAAATGCAGCGTACGTCCCCGTATTTTGTAATGCTATCGACAACCTCTTTGATTTATTTTGTGCACGAAAAACACCGTCCACTTGCTTGTTTACCTTCAGGTTTCATTCATTCTATCCCTGGCACATGAGCGGTGAATATATGCACCTCTGCAACAACAAGGACTTGGAAATGCTGACCTGGGTCAGAGAGTTCAGCCAATTTGACCTTTACACAAAATGCCCGGATGTTCCTGACGTCGATGAACTTCTCCCCTACTATACAAAACTCGTGGAGAAATACATACCGGGAAAACTGAAGTGGTGATGTGTGATTTCACTGTAAAACTTTTACACAATCAACATTATTAATATACTAAGAAACAATATTAATGAATGACAACATTTTTATGGTAAAAGTACTCTCCTATCCAGACAATCGATACGTGGATGTTAATTCAATAGCTGCATGAACTGGTTAGTTGTCAACCGAAGAAACGCGAAAAGACAAATCCATAATTCCGAAGAAAGCACTGTTTTAAATTACTATAATTATATTTCTTTCCTTACATGCATGCACCATACTAAGCTAGTTAATTCTCATATCTGAAACCTACACCACTGACTTTGTTATTCTTACTGAATGTTAGCTATTATACGTAAGTATATACATATTATTTAACAATATTTATGAAATTTGGAAATTTGGAAACATACAGCACAGCATGATCGTTAATCGGTGATTCAGTTATTTAACTGGCCTGCTGTCAATATCACATAAACAGGGCCTTCTTCATCTTTAATATGTCGTCAAAACCTTTGCATGAAGACATACTACGAATGCATTCCATCTTATATACAACCCTGATTGACCACCAGTCTCTCAGATAATTAATGGCAGTTTTACAGATGATTTAATGGAGGTGTGATAAAACACAATTGATTATCTTTTATAGCAGACATTTTATTATTTTCATCTGATTGGTTGTATGAGAAGTTCTATATTCAGATATACATCTGCTATGTTCTGTTGTGGGAGAAGTTCTATATTCATACATGCATCTGCTATGTTTGGTTGTGGGAGAAGTTTTATATTCAGATATGCATATGCTATGTTAGGTTGTGGGAGAAGTTCTATATTCATACATGCATCTGCTATGTTTGGTTGTGGGAGAGATTCTGTACATAGACAAGCATCTGCTATGTTTAGTTGTGGGAGAAGTTCTATATTCATACATGCATCTGCTATGTTCGGTTGTTGGAGAAGTTCTATATTCAGACATGCATCTGCTATGTTCGGTTGTGGGAGAAGTTCTATAATCAGACATGCATCTGCTATGTTCGGTTGTGGGAGAAGTTCTATATTCATACATGCATCTGCTATGTTCGGTTGTTGGAGAAGTTCTATATTCAGACATGCATCTGCTATGTTTGGTTGTGGGAGAAGTTCTATAATCAGACATGCATCTGCTATGTTTGGTTGTAGGAGAGGTTCTGTACAAAGACAAGCATCTGCTATGTTTGGTTGTGGGAGAAGTTCTATATTCAGACATGCATCTGCTATGTTTGGTTGAGGGAGAGGTTCTGTATATAGACAAACATCTGCTATGTTTGGTTGTGGGAGAAGTTCTATAATAAGATATGCATCTGCTATGTTCGGTTGTGGGAGAGGTTCTGTATATAGACAAACATCTGCTATGTTTGGTTGTGGGAGAAGTTCTATATTCAGATATACATCTGCTATGTTCTGTTGCATAATAATTTATGTATTCAGACCTGTGTTTGCTATGTTTGGTTGTGGGAGAAGTTCTATATTCATACATACATCCGGTATGTTCGGTTGTGGGATAAGTTCTATATTCATACATACATCTGCTATGTTCGGTTGTGGGAGAAGTTCTATATTCAGATATGCATCTGCTATATTTGGTTGTGGAAGAAGTTCTATATTCATACATACATCTGGTATGTTCGGTTGTGGGATAAGTTCTATATTCATACATACATCTGCTATGTTCGGTTGTGGGAGAAGTTCTATATTCAGATATGCATCTGCTATATTTGGTTGTGGAAGAAGTTCTATATTCAGATATGCATCTGCTATGTTCGGTTGTATGAGAAGTTCTATATTCAGATATACATCTGCTATGTTCTGTTGCATAAGACATTATATATTAAGACCTGTGTTTGCTATGTTTGGTTGTGAGAGAAGTTCTATATTCATAAATGCATCTTCTATGTTTGGTTGTGGGATAAGTTCTGTATTCAGACATGCATCTGTTTTGTTTGGTTGTGAGAGAAGTTCTATATTCAGATATGCATCTGCTATGTTCGGTTGTGGGAGAAATTATGTATTCAGACCTGTATCTGCTATGTTCGGTTGTGGGAGAAGTTCTTTATTCAGATATACATCTGCTATGTTCGGTTGTGGGAGAAGTTCTATATTCATACATACATCTGCTATGTTTGGTTGTGGGAAAAGTTCTATATTCAAATATGCATCTTCTATGTTCGGTTGTGGGAGGAGTTCTATATTCAGATATACATCTGCTATGTTCTGATGCATAAGAAGTTATGTATTCAGACCTGTGTCTAATATGTTTGGTTGTATGAGAAGTTATGTATTGAGATATACATCTGCTAGCTTCTGTTGCAGAAGAAGTTATGTATTCAGACCTGTGCCTGCTATGTTTGGTTGTATGAGAAGTTCTATATTCATACATATATCTGCTATGTTTGGTTGTGGGAGAAGTTCTATATTCACATATGCATCTTCTATGTACGGTTGTGGAAGAAGTTCTATATTCAGATATGCATCTGCAATGTTTGGTTGTGGGAGAAGTTCTATATTCAGATAGGCATCTTCTATATTCTGTTGCACAAGAAGTTATGTATTCAGATCTGTGTCTGCTATGTTTGGTTGTGGGAGAAATTCTTTATTCAGATATGCATCTGCCATGTTCTGTTATGGGAGAAGTTCTATATTCGGATATACATCTGCTATGTTTTGTTGCATAAGAAGTTATGTATTCAGACCAGTGTCTGCTATGTTTGGTTGTATGAGAACTTTTTTATTCATATATGCATCTGCTATTGTCGATTGTGGGAGAAGTTATGTATTCAGATAGGCATCTTATTTGTTCGGTTGTGGGAGAAGTTATGTATTCAGATATGCAATGTTTTTTTCATTGTTGCATGTTGTGTTATGTTAGCCGTGTATTGTTTGTTCTTGGCAGCATTATCAAAATAACTATTTATTTTTTATTCTTTTTTTCCCCAAAACATGTTATACAACTAACAACAACACAATAGATCTGAATTTTATCACTTTGCATTGTTTTCTTTCAGACTATATATCAAACCATGAATTTCAATATATGATGGACATTTTGGTGGCCATCTTGGATTTGTGACCAAACACCCCAACAGTGGTTTAAGTAAGAAACGGATAATGGGACTCAGCATAAAATTTACCTCTAGAAACAACTCTCAAAACTTTTGGACATAAAAAGTAAATAAAACCCCCTCTATCACTGTGACTATTTGTACCAGGTATCATTACTTGTATCGGGTATTCTTACTTGTACCGGGTATACTTAATTGTATCAGGTATACTTACTTGTACCAGGTAAACTTATTTGTACCAGGTATAATTATTTGTACGAGGAATACGTACTTATACCAGGTATAATAACTTGTATGAGGTATAATTACTTGTATCAGGTATACTTACTTGTACCAGGTATACTTACTTATATCAGGTAAACTTACTTGTTTCAAGTATGTTTGCTTTTATCAGGTATTCTTACATGTACCATGTATAATTACTTGTGCCAGGTATACTTACTTTTACCAGGTATACCTATTTGTACCAGGTATAGGTACTTGTACCAGGTATAATTACTTGTATGAGGTATAATTACTTGTAACAGGTATACTTACTTATATCAGGTACAATTGTATACTTACTTGTTTCAAATATGTTTGCTTTTATCAGGTATTCCTACTTGTACCAGGTATACTTACTTGTACCAGGTACACTTGCTTGTACCTGGTAGAGTAACTTGTATCAGGTAAACTTACTTGTATCAGGTATACATTCTCGTATCTGGTATACTTATTTGTATCAGTAATACTTACTTGTATCAGGTATACTCACTTGTATCAGGTATACTTACTTGTATAAGATATACTTACTTGTATTACGTATACTTACTTGTATCAGGTATACTTTTTCGTATCGGGTATACTTACTTGTATCAGATAAACTTACTTGTACCAGGTATACTTACTAGTACCAGGTGTACTTACTTGTATCAGGTAAACTTACTTGTATCAGGTATAAGTATTTCTACAAGGTATACTTACTTGTACATTGTATACTTACTTGAGTTAGATATACTTATTTGTACCAGATATACCTGGTTGTATGATGTATACTTACTTGTACCAGGTATAGCTACCTGTACTGGGTATACTTACTTGTATCAGATATACTGACTTTAAGCAGGTATAGTTACTTGTTTCATGTATTCTTGCTATTATCAAATTTTTTTGCTTGTAGCAGGTATACTTTATTGCAGCAGGTAAACTTACTTGTATCACGTATACTCACTTGTATCAGGTATACTTACTTGTATCAGGTATACTTACTTGTATCAGGTAAACTTACTTGTACCTGGTTTACTTACTTGTAACAGGGATATTAACTTGTACTAGGTATACTTACTTGAATCAGGTATACTTACTTGTACTAGGTAAACTTACTTGTACAAGGTATACTTACTTGTATCAGGTGTACTTACTTGTATCAGGTAAACTTACTTGTACCAGGTATACTTACTTGTATCAGGTACACTTACTTGTACCAGGTATACTTACTTGTACCAGGTATACTTACTTGTAACAGGTATACTTACTTGTATCAGGTATACTTGCTTGTATCAGGTATACTTGCTTGTATCAGGTATATTAGCTTGTACCAGGTATACTTGCTTGTAACAGATATACTTATTTGTATCAAGTATACTTACTTGTATCAGGTATACTTACTTGTATCACGTATACTCACTTGTATCAGGTATACTTACTTGTATCAGGTAAACTTACCTGTACCAGGTTAACTTACTTGTAACAGAGATACTTACTTGTACTAGGTTTACATACTTGTATCAGGTTTACTTACTTGTATCAGGTTTACTTACTTGTATCAGGTATATTACTTGTACCAGGTAAACTTAATTGTACCAGGTATACTTACTTGTATCAGGTGTACTTACTTGTATCAGGTAAACTAACTTGTACCAGGTATACTTACTTGTATCAGGTAAACTCACTTGTACCAGGTATACTTACTTGTACCAGGTATATTTACTTGTATCCAGTATACTTACTTATACCAGGTATACTTACTTGTATCAGATATACTGATTGCACCAAGTATACTTACTTGTATCAGGTATACTTACTTGTATCAGTTATACTGACTTGTACCAGGTATACTTACTTGTATCAGGTATACTTACTTGTATGCGTTATACTGACTTGTACCAGGTATACTAACTTGTATCAGGTATACTTACTTGTATCAGTTATACTGACTTGTACCAGGTACATGTATACTAACTTGTATCAGGTATACTTACTTGTATCAGTTATACTGACTTTTACCAGGTACATGTATACTTACGTGTATCAGGTATACTTCCTTGTATCATGTATACTAACTTTTATACGGTATACATTTGCTAGGTATACTAACTGGTACCAGGTACCAGGTATACTTACTTGTACCAGGTATAATTACTTGTATTAGGTATACTTACTTGTATCAGGTATACTTCATTGTATCATGTATATTTACTTTTATACGGTATACATGTACTAGGTATACTCACTGGTACCAGGTTCCAGGTATACTTACTTGTATCAGGTATACTTACTTGTACCAGGTATATTTACTTGTACCATGTATACTTACTTGTATCAGGTATACTTACTTGTACCAGGTATATTTACTTGTACCATGTATGCTTACTTGTATCATTTATACTAACTTGTATAAGGTGTACTTACTTGTATCCGGTATATTTACTTATATCAGGTATAGTTGCTTGTAGCAGGCATAATTACTTGTATCAGGTTTTTCCCAATTTGTACCAGGTATACTTACTTGTACCAGGTATAGTTGCATGTATGAGGTATACTTTCTTGTACCAGGTATACTTACTTGTATCAGGTATACCTTCTCATACTAGGTTAACTTACTTTTACCAGGTAAACTTATTTGTATCAGGTACATTTTCTTGTGTAAGGTGTACTTACTTGTATCCAGTATATTTACTTGTATCAGGTATAGTTGCTTGTAGCAGTTATAGTTGCTTGTAACAGGCATAATTACTTGTATCTGGTATACTTACTTGTACCAGGTTTACCTATTATAACAGGTATACTTCCTAGTACCAGATATACTCGCTTGTACTAGGTATACTTGCTTGTATAAGGTATACTAACTTGTACAGGGTTTACCCATTTGTACTAGGTAAACTTACTTGTATCAGGTATACTTGCTTGTCTCATGTATACTAGCTGGTAACAGATATATTTACTTGAATCAGGTACACTTGCTTGTACCAGGTACATGTATACTTACTAGTATCAGGTATACTTGCATGTACCATGTATAGTAGCTGGTATAAGGTATACTTACTTGTATCGCATATACTTGCTTGTATCAGGTGTTCTTACTTGTGTCAGGTATACTTGATTGTGCGAGGTATACTTGTTTTTACCACGTATACTTTTTTGTACTAGGTATATTTACTTGTATCTGGTATAGTTGCTTGTATCAGGTGTGCTTGCTTGTATCAGGTATATTTTCTTGTACCAGGTACACTTGCATGTACCAGGTACACTTGCTTGTACCACTGGTATACTTACTTGTACCAGGTATATTTACTTGTACCAGGTATACCTTTTTGTGTCAGTTATACTTGCTTATATCAGTTATACTTGATTGTACCAGGTATACTTACTTGTACCAGTTATACTTGCTTGTACTTGGTATACTTTCTTGTATAAGGTTTACTTACTTGTACCAGTTATACTTGGTTGTATCTGGTGTACTTTATTGTATCAGATATACTTGCTTGTATAAGGTACTCTTGCTTGAAGCATGTATACTTAATTGTACCAGATATGCTTATTTGTATCTGGTATACTCACTTGTATCTGGTATATTTACTTGTATCCGGTATACTTACTTGTACCATGTATACTTAATTGTACCAGATATACTTATTTGTGTCAGGTATACTCACTTGTATCTGGTATACTTACTTATATCCGGTGTACTTACTTGTACCATGTATACTTAATAGACCAGATATACTTATTTTTATCCAGTATACTCACTTGTATCTGGTATACTAACTTGTATCAGGTGTACTTGCTAATACCAGGTAAACTTCTACTTGCTTGTACCAGGTTAACTTACTTGTACCAGGTATACTTACTTGTACCAGGTTTACTTGCTTGTATCATGTATACTTGCTTGTATCAGATATACTTGCTTGTACCTTGCATACTTACTTGTACCACGTATAGTTACTTGTTCAAGGTATATTTGCTTTTTCAATGTATAGTTATTTATACCAGGTATTCTTGCTTGTATCAGATATACTTGCTTGTACCTTGCACAAATATATTTGGTTGTACCAGTTATAGTTAGTTTTATTAGGTATATTTACTTGTATAGGGTATATTTACTTTTATCCGGTATACTTACTTGTACCATGTATATTTACTTCTACCAGGGAAACTTACTTGTATCAGGTATACTTACTTGTACAAGGTATACTTACTTGTATCAGTTATATTGACTTGTATCAGGTATACTTCCTTGTATCAGTTATACGACTTTTATCAGGTATAATACTTGTATCAGTGGTACTTACCTTTACCATGTATCTCATTTGCATCAGTTATACTAATTTGTATCAGGTATAATTACTTGTATCAGGTATATTGACTTGTATCAATTATAGTAACTGGTATCAGGTATACTTCTTTGTATCAGTTATACGACTTTTATCAGGTATAATACTTGTATCAGGTAAACTTACTTGTATCAGGTTAACTAACTTGTATCAGGTAAACTTACTTGTATCAGGTATACTGACTTGTATCAGGTATTTTACATATTTGTATCAGGTATACTTACTTGTACCAGGTATACTGACGTGTATCAAGTATTGTTACCTGTATCAAGTATACTGACTTATATCAGGTATACTTACTTGTATCAGGTATACTTACCTGTATCAGGTATTTTACATATTTGTATCAGGTATACTTACTTGTACCAGGTATACTTACTTGTTTCAGGTATTTTACATATTTGTATCAGGTTTACTGACTTGTATCAATTATACTTACTTGTACCAGGTATACTTACTTGTACCAGGTATACTAACTTGTATCAAGTATTGTTACCTGTATCAGGTATACTGACTTGTAGCAGATATTGTTACTTGTATCAGGTATACTGATTTGTATCAGGTATACTTATTTGTATCAAGTATTTTTTTTAATATTGTATCATGTATACTTTCTTGTACCAGGTATACTGTCTTGTATCAAGTATTGTTACCTGTATCAGGTTTACTAGCTTGTATCAGGTATACTTACTTGTATCAAATATTAAACATATTTGTATCAGGTATACTTATTTGTACCAGGTAAACTGACTTGTATCAAGTATTGTTACTTGTATCAGGTATACTTACTTGTATTAGGTACACTTGCTTGGTTCTGGAATACTTGCCTTTACCAGTTATACTTATTTATGCCAGGTATTGGTAGTCAATGAAATTTGTACTTTTGTGACATGTATTCGAATGGTCTTATCGGCGGTTCTTGCTTATTTAATCCTCACAGTACTTATATAACTTTAATATCTCGGACAAGTTATTGGACCGGACAGATTTGGAGACTAATATTGCGTTATTTGACGCTGTTTGCACTCTGGTTCCCGCAATTTGAATTGGATCTTTGTCAAACATTAATTATTTATCATATCTTGGACAAAGTCGTAACAAGGTGTGATCCCCGAATAGTCAAAACTTGCATGCATTTTAATTTGTATGCTATTTAGCATTCTTAATTTTCACTTGGTCTTAATGAAACTGACACAGCGGTTCTATGACCAAAATATGTAGGTTGTTGAATTTACCAAAATAAATGAATACGTTGAGTGGCGGAGTTATTGCCATTGAACCGTTGTATTGTTTAGCACTGTGTGCATCCCAACACAGCACTTCAAGATATTTACACAGTAGTTATATAACCTTAAAATCTCAGACAAATTAATACACTGGCCAAATCGGTTAAGTATTGTTGGAGGTATTTCCGTTGAATCATCAAAAGTAATGTGAGCATTTACAATTTTTAGTCTATCATATACATGTGCTGTGTCAAATTTATTTTACATAAATTAAGCAAAAACTCACAAGATATAATATTGTCTTTTAAAATGAAATAGAAAAGAAAACGTTCTATTTACTACGGTGTTCTGACCTTTCGACCTTCGACCTTCGACCTTCGACTTCCATGTCATTCACACGCACATGTTTTATCAACAAGTCATGTCGTCTGATGAAGGTATGCTTTTATAAATATGGATTCAAATACCCGTTGATACATTAACCGTTTGTAGGAGTATCCCCTTTAAAAATATCTTGAGATACAGCCATACATTGTAATTGTTGCATTGCGATCGCATTGCATATGCGCAACAGGAAGTCGAAGTTCGAAGGTCGAAACTATGATGGTGAAAGTCGAACGCACAATGATGAAAGTCGAAACTACGATGGTGAAAGTCGAAAGTTGAAACTGCGATGGTGAAAGTAGAAACCACGATAGTGAAAGTCGAAACTACGATGGTGAAAGTCGAAAGTTGAAACTGCGATGGTGAAAGTAGAAACCACGATGGTGAAAGTCGAAACTACGATGATGAAAGTCGAAAGTACGATGGTGAAAATCGAAACCACGATAGTGCAAGTCGAAACTACGATGATGAAAGTCGAAAGTCGAAACTACGATGGTGAAAGTCGAAACCACGATTGTGAAAACGCGAAATTACATCGCATTTTCACCATCGTAGTTTCGTGATTTCGTGTTTTCATCATCGCAGTTTCGTATTTTCACCATCGTGATTTCGACTTTCACAATCGTAGTTTCGACTTTCGACTTTCGTGGTATGAGGTTCAGAAATAAAAAAACGCGATGGTCCAAATAAAACACCGTAATCTACAGTGTATATACATTATGTTTAAGTCAACTTGATCAATCGCAGCCAAGATCTGACACGGTATACATACATTGTACAACACGCTATTGTGGGAATATATTTACACGAACATTTATCAGATTGTCAGTGACCAACGTTTACAACATAATGTCAATGCATGTACGCAACGACAGCTGTTTTCGCAGATGCTAAATGTCATCATGTACTGCCGACCCTCGCCGATTCGAATACTCGTATATTGAATTCACTGTTAATTCGATATTTCCTTTGCTATGCGAATTAACTAATGATATATCCATATCCTTAGGTTCGAATTAATTACCAATTCAAGCGATATGCATGCAGTTATGCAAATAATAAACATATGTTCATTGTAGGTGATCGCACAAGTAAATGGTACAATAATTATTGATCACGAATTAATTAAGATAAAAAAAATCATTATCCAGCACACATCAAGAATAACATGGTGTAAATCGTGAATTATTATGTACAGCAAAACATGTGAGTTGAACTAGTGAACGATTGCCAGAAGACATTATACTGCATAGAGGATTTCTTTAGTCCAACCCAAATTCAAGATGGCCGCCGTTACTAAATTAACTTTCAATCTTTTCTCCAAAACCGCTTAACAGATTTTGAAAAATCTTAATTAGAAATTAAGCGAATGCATATCGGATTAAATAAAAAATATCGGAGGACAAGATAGCATCATTTGTTAATCATTCACTACAGGAATATCGAGTGGGATTCATTTCATTATTTAACATTATCGGCTACAGAAATATACTCTGTTCTGTTATATATTTCTAGTCAATGGTATTCGATGTGTGTGTGTCTGTGTGTGTCTGTATGTACTCGTATATGATAACCAGTCACAGTATACTGACACCTGCCCGACCAGACTTAGAACTATCATCTAAATACTGAACACCAAGCGATGAGGCTTCAAGTGCCGTATTTTAAATGTGTGGTATAGCTGGGCCTGCCGGTCCATCTCGATCTTTAGGATGTATCTATTTATAGTTTAATCATGTATTAATATTACAACAGCGCATAATACGTTATTATTAAATCACCAAATCGTTAAATAAAACAGTAACACGCTCGTTTTCCTTAATATGCATACTTTCAACCCACTGTTAACAACCATCAACATAAAACATATTTTTATCAGGAAAATCGCTAATATATTAACAGTTAAACCAGTCGCAATTTCGCTAAAATTGCATTTATGCCATAAAGTATGAGAATTATTTCAAGAGTGTTTACGTGTCGCTCCAAATATATTATCAGTTGATACTCACCCTCAGCTTATCAAGACGCACTAACCTAAAATTGGCTCTAGTAGATAGATAGGGACGGCAGATACGTAGCCATGCCGTTGTTTACTTACATCAAGCTACACGACTGGACGCACATTTTGAAAGTGGACAGTTTGAACAATAACCGAGGGTAAAAGTAGAATTGTTTTTCATTAAAAGTATCAAGAAGGATACATAAGACAATAAAACATGAGTTCGGTTCCAGATGCCACAGTAGTGATGGACGATCCGTCGGAATACAGACCCGAGTTCAAGGAAAAGAAGGATTTTAGGAATTTCAATATTCACACGGTCCCCGAGAGGGTGATTAAGGTAAATGTTTTTATTTATTATTTTTTTTAAATTATTTATTGAGATTGTTGAGTATAAGTTTGACAACGTTGTAATTGTCACACATTAGAATAATATTGAATTGCTGGTCGGGGAGAAACGTATCTATAACCAACCATTACACATACTGAGAGCTGTAACTGCCAAAAGAGAAGAAGACAAATTCGTACATGATGGTAATTGTAAAATAGGGTCGATGGAATACTTGTTTGTGATTGTTTACGCGGCATGATTTTACAGAGATAAAGTTGTTTTACAGCTTCATAAAAACAGTGAAAACTGAAGATTGCAGTCTGGGCCGTTAAAGGCACCGACTCAAGACCTCTCACCGGTGAAGTCGTGGGTTCGAGTCAAACTCGTAAAATATTAATGTTAAAATGTTAACTAGTAACGGACGGTGTTTTTTCATGTATTCAGATTCATTCTGAGGCATACCTACACCAATAAAACTTCAAATATAAATAACAATGTCACATATTAACCTTATTTCACCGTGTTAATGTTAATCCAGTCGTATTAAACCCTCGTTATCTATTTAAAGGACGTGTCCTATTCGTCGGATTGCCCTTCCTGTATTATGTATTTCCAATGACAAAACGATGACTGTTTACTTTGGCTTCTGTTAAAATTAGTTTATCTTATTTTCACTACAGTAGTTTATAGCCTTTTTATATTTAAAACATTTGAAATGAAATGGTTTTCTCCTGGGTACGTATAAGTAATATTCCCCTCCTGGGCACGTATATAAAAACATTCCCCTCCTGGGCACGTACATGTATATAAAACATTCTCCTCCTTGCGCGTATGTAAAACATTCACCTCCTGGTCACGTATATAAAACATTCCCCTTCTGGGCACAATTATAAAACATCCCCTCCTGGGCACGTATATAAAACATTCCCCTTCTGGCGAGTATATAAAGCATTCACTTCCTGGGCACGTATATAAAACATTCCCCTCCTGGGCACATATATAAAACATCCCCTCTGGCGAGTATATAAAACATTCACCTCCTGGGCACATATATAAAACATTCCCCTCCTGGGCACGTATACAAAATAATCCCATTCAGGCGAGTATATAAAACATTCCCATCATGGACATATATATAAACATTCCCCTCCTGGGCACGTATATAGAACATTCCCATCATGAACATATATGTAAACATTCCCCTCCTGGGCACGTATATAGAACATTCCCATCATGAACATATATGTAAACATTCTCCACAAAATTACAGGTTTACAAGGCTATGCACAAAAATCAGACGTACGATTTTGCCAAACAAAAGTTTGATGAATGGGGTAAACTGGACCACGCCGAGATGAGCGTTATGGACGCTCTGGAAAAACTGAACAGTTTTATTGACGAATGCGATCCGGACGTAGATATACCAAACGCAATGCATGCTTTCCAAACTGCCGAGGGTAAGTCAAATAGCGATCGTTGCCATGGTCGGAGATTTAAGGAACTGAAAGATAATAATTTTAAAGATTCTGGGGAAGAAAGTCCATGTGGAACGATCCTTACAATCATTACTTTTATTATTGTTCTATTTTCAAAAACTAAAATACTTGCACGCCATGGTGTTTTTTTAAATGTGAACTGATGCTTTTATATACGTTGTCTAAGGTTTAAAACAATTAACAAATTACTTTTGAAAAAGTAAAATAAGGACAAATTTATATGAAAACTGAATAAACTATAACTTGATCTCAGAACAACACGGCACAGCACAGCACAGACCAGCACAGTCCAGCCCAGCCCAGCCCGGCCCGGCCCGGCCCGGCCCGGCCCGGCCAGGCCCAGCCCGGCCCACCCAGCCCAGTCCAGCTCAGCCCAGCCCAGTCCAGCCCAGCCCAGCCCAGCCAGCCCAGCCAGCCCGCCCGCCCGCCCAGCCCAGCCCAGCCCAGCCCAGCCCAGCCCAGCCCAGCACACCACGGCACGGCACGGCACAGCACAGCCCAGCCCAGCCCAGCCCAGCCCAGCCCAGCCCAGCCCAGCCCAGCCCAGCCCAGCCCAGCCCAGCCCAGCCCAGCCCAGCCCAGCACAGCACAGCACAGCACAGCACAGCACAGCACAGCACAGCACAGCACAGCACAGCACAGCACAGCACAGCACAGCACAGCACAGCACAGCACAGCACAGCACAGCACAGCACAGCACGACACAGCCCAGCCCAGCCCAGCCCAGCCAAGCCCAGCCCAGCCCAACCCGGCACAGCACAGCAAAGACCAGCACAGTCCAGCCCAGCCCAGCCCAGCCCAGCCCAGCCCAGCACAGCACAGCACAGCACAGCACAGCACAGCACAGCACAGCACAGCACAGCACAGCACAGCACAGCACAGCACAGCACAGCACAGCACAGCACAGCACAGCACAGCACAGCACAGCACAACACAGCACAGCACAGCACAGCCCAGCACAGCACCGACCAGCCCATCCCATCCCAGCCCAGCCCAGCCCAGCCCAGCCCAGCACAGCACAGCACAGCACAGCACAGCACAGTACAGCACGACACAGCCCAGCCCAGCCCAGCCCAGCCCAGCCCAGCCCAGCCCAGCCCAGCCCAGCCCAGCCCAGCCCAGCCCAGCCCAGCCCAGCCAAGCCCAACCCAACCCAACCCAACCCAACCCAGCACAGCACAGACCAGCACAGACCAGCACAGCACAGCACAGAGCGACGCAACACGACAAGACAGTACAGCCCAGCCCAGCCTAGCCCGGCACGGCACGGCACGGCCCAGCCCAGCCCAGCGCAGCGCAACACGACAAGACAGTACAGCACGGCGCAGCGCAGCACAGCACAACACTGTCCAGCACAGCGCAGCGCAGCACGACACAGCACAGTACAAGATAATACAGTACTTTATTCAATCTACTCTAAGTATATCGCAATCATATAAGAAAGTACAGTACAGGGGTGTTTATCCAATCTACGCTAAGCATAACACATCTATACATTTTCAGGAGTACGAAAGAAGCATCCCGACAATGAGTGGTTCCAGGTGGCTGGACTTATTCACGATATCGGTAAACTGATGGCGATGTGGGGAGAACCACAGTGGTGTGTAGTCGGCGACACGTTCCCAGTTGGATGTGCTCCTGCCAAGAGTATCGTCTTCGACGCCGACTTCTTTAAGGGTATGTTTATAGCAAACTTATTAAACGGTTGGCTGTTAGGTAAGCAGTGCCTGTAATATATGTGGTTATACAAGTGACAGTAATATTGAAACATGGAGCGTTTGGGGATGTAAGTCACAAGTGAACTGGTTGGATATGTGGCATATCTGATGTTTATTGTAGTGATGTCAGTATGTGGAGCGCGCGGTCCAATGGGAGGTTATCGGACCCAAGATCGGTGGGTCATTGGATTGATCCTCCTCCACAGCTTCGTGTTATGCCATTGAGCACGACACTTTATCTGCTTATAATATGCTTATAACGGCTTCTACCCAAAGGTTACTTTATAATAAGTTTAAAACATGACACAAAATAAAGTAATGAGTCAAACGTGACAAAAAATGCAGCTATCGTAACCTATCTAATGACAAATATTAAATTTGTACCTTGAGATTAGCGCTATGGGTAAAACAACTATCGTGACAATTTGCACATAATGTTGACTAATGTAAACTTTCATGTTTTCATCCTGTTTCAGAAAATCCGGACATGAAAAATGAGAAAATGAACACGAAACTGGGGATATATGAGGAGAATTGTGGACTTGAAAACGTGATCATGAGTTGGAGTCATGACGAATATTTGTACAGGGTGCTGAAAGGAAACACTTGTCATCTTCCGGATGAAGCTCTTTACGTCATAAGGTATTACCGTATAGAGGGAAAATATGTATTGTTATTTGCGTAATTGTTCAGATGACCGATCTTGCTGTACAAATAATGGACACTTTCCGATGACTGATTTATTATTTGCTATAACTTACACAGTTTTGTAAAGTAAGAACTTTTTTTTTTCAAGTTCATTCGAACAATGTTTTGTCTTGTAAGAAACTCTTTGTGTAAGACCGAGTTTATCTAATTTAGTATTTAAAGTCCCCGTATTTAGTATTAATATCGACAACCTGTTTGGTTTATGTTGTGCACGGAGAACACGTATGACCGTCCACTTGCTTGTTTACCTTCAGGTTTCATTCATTCTATCCCTGGCATATGAGCGGTGACTATATGCACCTCTGCAACAACAAGGACTTGGAAATGCTGACCTGGGTCAAAGAGTTCAACCAATTTGACCTTTACACAAAATGCCCGGATATTCCTGACATCGATGAACTTCTCCCCTACTATACAAAACTCGTGGAGAAATACATACCGGGAAAACTGAAGTGGTGATGTGTGTTTTCACTGTTAAGCTTTTACACAATCGACGTTATTAATATACTAAGAAACAATATTAATAAATGACAACATTTTTGGGGTGAAATTACAGTTTCTATCAAGGCAGTCGATACGTGTATGTTAATACAATAATTGCTTGAACTAGTTAGTTGCCGACCAGAGAATCGCGAAAAGACAAATACATAATTCTTAGCTTGGCACTGTTTTAAAAGAATAATTGTATTTTTTTTCTTACATACAAGTACCATGCTATAAGTAAGCTAGTTAACACTCACATCTGAAACCTCTTTAATATGCCCACATATTACGCTTATGCCGCCTTAATCTTTGCTTTAAAGGGATCATATCAGGGTAAAAACGCTATAAACGTTTTAAAAAAAATAACATTATTTTTAAAATAGACAAAAAGAATCTCATTATCAATAAGAAATAAAATACAAATGGTTCGATATGTCAAATCCACCAAAATGTGACAAAATCGATATAAAAATTGGAGTGGTAAACTTGAAACGAAATCCCCATTCTTAAAATAGACAATACTTAAATACTGCTTGACGTTATTCGGACTCTTTTTTTTTTAAATGAGACAATTTTACTACGTATAAACCTGTATCAATGGCGGATATTCTTTAAAAAACGGCATGAGCCTCCCCGCCCCCTAAACTCCCATATTTAACTCCCAAGTTAGGAAATCCTTTTTTAATATATTATTTTGATACGTTTAAATATATATCCTTTTGTCAATACGGGGTTAATGTTTTGAACTAATTTTAAAATTGTGAAAAATCCTGATATATTCCCTTAAGTGCGACTTAATTGACTTGCAAAAATATGCAATCATAGAAATTACTTGCTTCAGA
The DNA here is from genome assembly GCA_029582155.1 of Panopea generosa. Lineage (NCBI taxonomy): Eukaryota > Metazoa > Mollusca > Bivalvia > Adapedonta > Hiatellidae > Panopea > Panopea generosa. The sequence goes on along the minus strand of CM055911.1, from coordinate 31,795,593 downwards.
TAATCTACATATAGGAATGTATTCCATCCGTATATAGTGGTTTATATACAACCGTAATTGGCTACTGGTCTCTCAGATAGCGGATGTCAGTCAATGTAGGTGGAAAAAAAACACAGTTAATAAGTCTTAATAGCAGACGTTTTATCATCTTCATCAAATTGTATTATCAAATGCTTTAGATAGTTATGGGATAAGTTCTTTATTCAGATTTGCATTTGCTCTGTTTGGTAATCGGAGAAGTCCTTTATTCAGATTTGCATTTGCTATGTTTGGTTATCGGAGAAGTCCTTTATTCAGATTTGCATTTGCAATGTTTGTTTATGGGAGAAGTTCTTTATTCAGATTTGCATTTGCTATGTTTGGTTATCGGAAAAGTCCTTTATTCAGATTTGAATTTGCTATGTTTGGTTATCAGAGAAGTCCATTATTCAGATTTGCATTTGCAATGTTTGGTTATCGGAGAAGTTCTTTATTCAGATTTGCATTTGCTATATTTGGTTATCGGAGAAGTTCTTTATTCAGATTTAAATCTGCTATGTTTGGTTATCGGAGAAGTTCTTTATTCAGATATAAATCTGCTATGTTTGGTTATCGGAGAAGTTCTTTATTCAGATATAAATCTGCTATGTTTGGTTATCGGAGAAGTCCTTTATTCAGATTTGCATTTGCTATGTTTGGTATCGGAGAAGTTCTTTATTCAGATATAAATCTTCTATGTTTCGTTATCGGTGAAGTTCTTTATTCAGATATAAATCTGCTATGTTTGGTTATCGGAGAAGTCCTTTATTCAGATTTGCATTTGCAATGTTTGTTTATCGGAGAAGTTCCTTATTCAGATTTGCATTTGCTATGTTTGGTTATCGGAGAAGTTCTTTATTCAGATTTGCATTTGCTATGTTTGGTTATCGGAGAAGTCCTTTATTCAGATTTGCATTTGCTTTGTTTGGTTATCGGAGAAGTCCTTTATTCAGATTTGCATTTGCTATGTTTGGTTATCGGAGAAGTTCTTTATTCAGATTTGCATTTGCTATGTTTGGTTATCGGAGAAGTTCTTTATTCAGATATAAATCTGCTATGTTTGGTTATCGGAGAAGTTCTTTATTCAGATATAAATCTGCTATGTTTGGTTATCGGAGAAGTCCTTTATTCAGATTTGCATTTGATATGTTTGGTTATCGGAGAAGTTCTTTATTCAGATATAAATCTGCTATGTTTGGTTATCGGAGAAGTCCTTTATTCAGATTTGCATTTGCTATGTTGGGTTATCGGAGAAGTCCTTTATTCAGATTTGCATTTGGTATGTTTGGTTATCGGAGAAGTCCTTTATTCAGATTTGCATTTGCAATGTTTGTTTATGGAAGAAATTCTTTATTCAGATTTGCATTTGCTATGTTTGTTTGTGGGAGAAGTTCTTTATTTAGATTTGCAATTGCTATGTTTGGTTATCGGAGAAATCCTTTATTCAGATTTGCATTTGCTATGTTTGGTTATCGGAGAAGTCCTTTTTTCAGATTTGCATTTGCTATGTTTGGTTATCAGAGAAGTTCTTAATTCAGATATAAATCTGCTATGTTTGGTTATCGGAGAAGTTCTTTATTCATATTTGCATTTGCTATGTCTAGTTATCGGAGAAGTTCTTTATTCATATATAAATCTGCTATGTTTGGTTATCGGAGAAGTTGTTTATTCAGATATAAATCTGCCATGTTTGGTTATCGGAGAAGTCCTTTATTCAGATTTGCATTTGCTATGTTTGGTTATCGGAGAAGTCCTTTATTCAGTTTGCATTTGCTATGTTTGGTTATCGGAGAAGTCCTTTATTCAGATTTGCATTTGCAATGTTTGTTTATGGGAAAAGTCCTTTATTCAGATTTGCATTTGCTATGTTTGGTTATCGGAGAAGTCCTTTATTCAGATTTGCATTTGATATGTTTTGTAATCGGAAAAGTCATTTATTCAGATTTGCATTTGCAATGTTTGTTTATGGAAGAAGTTCTTTATTCAGATTTGCATTTGCTATGTTTGTTTATAGGAGAAGTTCTTTATTCAGATTTGCATTTGCTATGTTTGTTTATGGAAGAAGTTCTTTATTCAGATTTGCATTTGCTATGTGTGGTTATCGGAGAAGTCCTTTATTCAGATTTGCATTTGCTATGTTTGGTTATCGGAGAAGTCCTTTATTCAGATTTGCATTTGCTATGTTTGGTAATCGGAGAAGTCCTCTATTCAGATTTGCATTTGCTATGTTTGGTTATCGGAGAAGTCCTTTATTCAGATTTGCATTTGCAATGTTTGGTTATGGGAGAAGTCCTTTATTCAGATTTGCATTTGCTATGTTTGGTTATCGGAGAAGTCCTTTATTCAGATTTGCATTTGCAATGTTTGGTTATCGGAGAAGTCCTTTATTCAGATTTGCATTTGCAATGTTTGTGTATGGAAGAAGTTCTTTATTCAGATTTGCATTTGCTATGTTTGTTTATGGGAGAAGTTCTTTATTCAGATTTGCATTTGCTATGTTTGTTAATGGGAGAAGTCCTTTATTCAGATTTGCATTTGCTTTGTTTGGTTATCGGAGAAGTCCTTTATTCAGATTTACATTTGCTATGTTTGGTTATCGGAGAAGTCCTTTATTCAGATTTACATTTGCTATGTTTGGTTATCGGAGAAGTCCTTTATTCAGATTTACATTTGCAATGTTTGGTTATCGGACAGACAGACAGACAGGCATCTGCTATATTTGGTTGTGGTGGAAGTTCTGTATTCAGACATTCATCTGCTATGTTTGGTTATGGGAGAAATTCTATATGCAGTCATACATTTGCTACTTTTGGTTATGGGATTAGTTTTATATTCAGACATGCATCTGTTATGTTCGGTTATGGGAGAAGTTTTTATTCAAATATGCATCGGGTAGCTTTCGTTATGGGAGAAGTTCTTTATTCAGACATACATCTGCTATGTTCGGTTGTGGGAGGATTCTGTATATAGACAATCATCTACTATGTTTGGTTGTTCATACATGCATTTGCTATGTTAGGTTGTAGGAAAAGTTTTATATTCAGACGTGCATCTGCTATGTTTGGTAAAGGGAGAAATCTGTATTCAGACATGCATCTGTTATGTTTGGTTGTGGAGAAGTTCTATATTCAGACATGCATCTGCTGTGTTCGGTTGTGCGAGATTCTGAATATAGACAAGCATCTGCTATGTTTGGTTGTGGAAGAAGTTCTGTATTTAGACATGCATCTGCTGTGTTCGGTTGTGTGCGAGGTTCTGTATATACACAAGCATCTGCTATGTTTGGTTGTGAGAGAAGTTCTATATTCAGACATGCATCTGCTATGTTTGGTTGTGGGAGAAGTTATGTATAGAGATATGCAATAACTAAAAAATGATTTGAGTGTGCTTGGTGAACATTTTTCTTAATGCCATTTTCCATGTGATTCCATGTGATTTCATGTGATTCGATATCTTTGATTTTTAAAATTATTGCGTGCATATACAGAATTTTGAACATAAATATATATTGTGAAATGAAATATTCTGTACAGATCTTTTAAGTAGATCTATATTGTATTGGTGCATTGATGTTTTGACGGGTAAAATATTAAATAAGTTATAATGCTTCTGTTAAAAATTCAGCTAGTCAACGCAAAATAAGAAGTGTTCAATATAAATATGTTCATCAAATGTTTGGTGTTCGTAATGTTTTGTTCATTCAAAATGCATTAATGTATAAAAATGCAAAATGTATAATTTATATTTGTCCAACCTGTAAAACTTGTACAAATTGATGTATTTAATATTGTAATATTTCTAATTTAAATGTGCGATTATATTGATTGTTTGTTTATTATCTGCGTGTCATGGCTTGCAATTATTATTTGAATTTGTATGCAATGAGAAACATTATATGGTTTGAAAAATTATGAATTTTGACTCTTGTAAACCAAAACTTTAATAAGCGAATATTTGCAAACCTTAAACGAAACATCTAGATATTCCTCCTGAATAATATTTACACGTGACCCAATGGCCATAAACAGGAAACATGTTATGTATAGTTTTCAGTTTACACTTGACCAAATACTCATGCACAGGAAACTTGTTAAGTATAGTATTTAAACCAGTTAACACGTGACCAAATACCCATAAACAGGAAACATGTTATGTATGGCATTTCAACCGGTCTACACGTGATTAAATACCCATAAACAGGAAACATGTTATGTATGGCATTTCAACCGGTCTACATGTCAATAAATACCCATAAACAGGAAACATGTTATGTATGGCATTTCAACCGGTCTACATGTCAATAAATACCCATAAACAGGAAACATGTTATGTATGGCATTTCAACCGGTCTACAGGTGACTAAATACCCATAAACAGGAAACATGTTATGTATGGCATTTCAACCGGTCTACACGTGACTAAATACCCATAAAGAGGAAACATGTTATGTATGGCATTTCAACCGGTCTACACGTGACTAAATACCCATAAAAAGGGAAACATGTTATGTATGGCATTTCAACCGGTCTACACGTGACTAAATACCCATAAACAGGAAACATGTTATGTATGGCATTTCAACCGGTCTACACGTGACTAATACCCATAAACAGGAAACATGTTATGTATGGCATTTCAACCGGTCTACATGTGACTAAATACCCATAAACAGGAATCATGTTATGTATGGCATTTCAACCGGTCTATACGTGACTAAATACTCATAAAGAGGAAACATGTTATGTATCGCATTTCAACCGGTCTACACGTGACCAAATACCCATAAACAGGAAACATGTTATATATGGCATTTCAACCGGTCTACACGTGACTAAATACCCATAAACAGGAAACATGTAATGTATGGCATTTCAACCGGTCTACACGTGACTAAATACCCATAAACAGGAAACATGTTATGTATGGCATTTCAACCGGTCTACACGTGACTAAATACCAATAAAGAGGAAACATGTTATGTATGGCATTTCAACCGGTCTACACGTGACTAAATACCCATAAACAGGAAACATGTTATGTATGGCATTTCAACCGGTCAACACGTGACTAAATACCCATAAACTGGAAACATGTAATGTATGGCATTTCAACCATTTTACACATGACTAAAAACCCATAAACAGGTAACTTGTTATGTATAGTATTTCAACAAGTTAACACGTGACCAAATACCCATGAACAGAAAATATTTTATGTATGGCATTTCAACAAGTTTACACGTGACCAAATACCTATAAACAGGAAACTTGTTATTTACGACATTTCAACCAGTTTACACGTGACCAAATCCCATAAACAAGAAACATGTTATGTATGGCATTTCAACCAGTTTACACGTGACCAAATACCCATAAACAGGAAACTTGTTATGTATAGTATTTCAACCAGTTTATACGTGACCAAATATCCATCAACAGGAAACATGTTATGTATAGCATTCCAATCAGTTTACACGTGACCAAATACCTATAAACAGGAAACATGTTATGTATAGCATTTTCAACCAGTTTACACGTGACCAAATACCCATAAACAGGAAACATGTTATGTATAGCATTTCAACCGGTCTACACGTGGCAAAATACCCATAAACAGGAAACTAGTTATGTATAGTATTTTCAACCAGTTTACACGTGACCAAATACCCATAAACAGGAAACTTGTTATGTATAGCATGTTCAAATAGTTAACACGTGACCAAATACCCATAAACAGGAAACTTGTTATGTATAGCATTTCAACCGGTCTACACGTGACTTAATACCCATAAACAGGAAACATGTTATGTATGGCATTTCAACCGGTCTACACGTGACTAAATACCCATAAACAGGAAACTAGTTATGTATAGTATTTCAACCAGTTTATACGTGACCAAATATCCATCAACAGGAAACTAGTTATGTATAGTATTTCAACCAGTTTATACGTGACTAAATACCCATAAACAGGAAACTTGTTATGTATAGTATTTCAACCAGTTTACACGTGACCAAATATCCATCAACAGGAAACTTGTTATGTATAGTATTTCAACCAGTTTATACGTGACCAAATATCCATCAACAGGAAACATGTTATGTATAGTATTTCAACCAGTTTATACGTGACCAAATATCCATCAACAGGAAACATGTTATGTATAGCATTCCAATCAGTTTACACGTGACCAAATACCCATAAACAGGAAACTAGTTATGTATAGCATTTTCAACTAGTTTACACGTGACTAAATACCCATAAACAGGAAACATGTTACGTATAACATTTTAACCTGTTTACACGTGACTAAATAGTCATAAACAGGAAACATATTATGTATAGTATTTCAACCAGTTTACACGTGACTAAATACACATAAACAGGAAACATATTATGTATAGTATTTCAACCAGTTTACTCGTGACCAAATACCCATAAACAGCAAACATGTTACGTATAGTATTTCAACCAGTTTACACGTTACCCAATTCCCAAATGCAGGAAAGGTATTATGTATGGCATTTCAACCAATTTACACGTGACCAAATACCCATGAACAGAAAACATGTTATGTATAGCATTTCAACCAGTTTACACGTAACCAAATACCCATAAACAAAAAAACATAGTATGAAAAGTATTTCAACCAGTTCACACGTGACCAAATACCAGTAAACAGAAAACATGTTATGTAAAGCATTTCAACCAGTTTACACGTAACCAAATACCCATAAACAGAAAACTATTCTGTAAATGATTTCAACCAGTTTACACGTGACCAAATACCCATAAACAGGAAAAATATAATGTGTGGAATTACAACCAGTTTACACGTGACAAAATACAACCAGTTTATACGTGACCAAATATCCATAACAGGAAACTTTTTATGTATAGTATTTCAACCAGTTTACAGTGACCAAATACCCATAAACAGGAAATTTGTTATGTTTAGTATTTCAACCAGTTTTCTTGAAGTGTAGTATGTTTAACCATATCATAAACATAGTGAAATTATTGACAGCTATCATCAAAACCTCAGAGTGCGTTGTCCAGTGGTAGAACATCGGACCTAGAAATATAAGGTCGTTGGTGCGATATTCCGTCACGGCTATGTGAGGTGTACTTAAGCAAGACACTTTAACCACATATGCTTAGTATTACTTCTACACAGGAAGACATCGAGCAGTTGTAATAAATGTAAATAAGTGTTTACAAAAAATCAATACTGCAGTAACTCAATAAAATAGAATAGATTATGGACACTTGAAGTGCCCATCATACATGGCATTGTAGGAATATCAAAACATGTCCTTTGAATATAAATCAACCTTTATATATAAGACAGCAATTATATATGAGGTTAGCGTTCTGATGTACCTCCTCATATGTGATGTTTTGAATGAACTAGGCTGACAGTCAGAACCTTGGTGGTTTAGGGGAAATTGGATGGCGCCTTTGACTGCTCTTTCGCTGAGAACCCACATTTTTATTCGAGTTTAAAATCCATTCACCAAGTTGATATAAAAAATCTTAAGTTGAACATTTTATCACCAAGGTTACAATGGCAAATGTCAATAACCGCAGTTTTGATAACTTGCAACAAATAAAACCACGCGGTACGTGTCAAAGACCGGACATTCAATGTGAAACCGGGCTGATTGAAGTTAGATATTCGTCTCTCGAAATTCGATATTCATCATGAATTTAACTATAACTATTATCTCCAAATTTGAAGAGTTACGTCTTTAAATAGCAAAGGACGAAACACGAGCATGAAACTAACTTCTAACCGCTGTGAGACCATTCCATATATGATGTAAGACTTACCCTTTGTATGTGACGATTATGACAATTGATTAAGTTAGACGTAACGTGTATTTTTACACGATCGGTGTGTGTGTGTGTGTGTGTGTGTGTGTGTGTGTGTGTGTGTTTGTGTGCGAGTGAGCGTGTGTCTGGGGGATGGGTTCGATTCCCCGGTTTGGCCAAGTGTGATGTACATGAGCAAGAAATTTTACCAGCTTAATTGTGTTTAGTTTTGGTTCTACCCAGGGAGACGTGTCTCACGCTGTAAGATTTTGTTACACAATCAATGTAAAATAAATAAGTTTAAAACTATTTATAACACTAGATATGAAAATGTTACAGTAAATCCGCCAAACGGTTTGTTAAAACTAAACCTCTTAATGCTGAGAACAAAGCGACGAAACTTCCAGTACCATTCAAGTTCAAGTATTTGGTATGACCCTGTCGGGGGTCGAACCCACGACCATCCGCGCGACAGTCGACCTACCCTGTTTTCTTTTAAATAAATAAATAAAAATATATAAAAAAAATATGTGTGTTTTTTAAGTCGCTGTGTGAATTTGTCAAGCTGCGTTCATTCTAAATGACGTAGGACAATCACCTGACCGCTCAACATACACAGCTATTTGCAAACAAGATAAGTTTTGGCCTTCGTGACAATCCAGTTGCTTATCTTTAAAATTTCTAATTTCGTCCTGCCTGCACTACTTGATTTGAGACCTGCTTAAATGAATGACTTAGTACGACACTTACTAAAATATTTAGCTTGTTAAGAGTTTATAAACAATGCACATTGACGATACAATCTCCTTCGCAGAGTTATCGCTCGTTACACTCATTCACCTCTGCAACCAATCGTGAAACATCGGGTATTTCCGTATCCTCCGTAGAATACACCTCGTGTATAGCTCTAGAATACACCAACGCGAATCGCCTGTGTTACAAGTCTGTGTTCATTCGCGTGAAAGTAACAAATAATGTATCCGTCATTAAGTTGATTATATATGGCGTTGTTATATCGATTTTTTTATTTATACACTCGACAAGGGTCATATTTATAGGGAAATTTAAAATATCAGTCATGATTAACAAACGTTTATATTTTCAACGTACATGTATATAAACAGGTGGCATAAGGGGGCCGCCATTTTATTTTATCATGTGACTGAAAGTATTTCCAAAATGGCGCCTTATTATGTCAGAGGTCTATTGTGTAGCATAAAGGCCGAGGTGATCAGATTGCTCTGCAACAGGCTAAATGTCAGGATTTTTGACGAAACTTAGTAATTACATTTTATGCAGTTGTAAGCATATTGTTCAAACTAGACAACAAAACTAGAAACAAATCATCACTATTTTACATTAGAACAAAAAAAAATAAAGTTTTTGCACGAATGCAATTTAAGACGAACTATCTTCTTGAATTACGCGCAGAGCGATTTTCCGATTAATACGCGAATGTAAACACACATGGAATATATCTAAACGATCGATTCGTTGTTATGATGAAAACATTGTTTTAAGGAATAAACAACGTGATGCCCTGCTACTTCTGGTGAGCAGAAAGGGAGATACAAATGTGATTCATAGAATGTTGTACTGTTAATGCTAAAGACAAAACAGTTGACGAGCGTTTTTTTTGAAAGCTTTCTTGAAAATGGTTGTGGTCATGTGACTGAAAAATTCACGTGAAGCTAATAGTAGTCCAGAGCCAATGAACGATGTGAATGTAATGAATCGGATGTGTTAGAGAGTGTGACAGATAGTGACATGTAAATCAGTCGTTTTATAAATTCAGTTTTTTTCAGCTTATATATTGCACTCCACAATTTCGTGTATAAAGTACATTTGAAACATTGTAAAAGGTCAGAAAATACGTACACAATGTTGTGTCCTCTCCATATCTTGTAACATATTATATACGTACACAATGTTGTGTCCGCTCCTTATCTTGAAACATGTTATATACGTACACAATGTTGTGTCCGCTCCTTATCTTGTAACATGTTATATACGTACACAATGTACTGTCCGCTCAATATCTTGTAACATATTATATACGTACACAATGTTGTGTCCGCTCCTTATCTTGTAACATGTTATATACGTACACAATATTGTGTCCGCTCCTTATCTTGTAACATGTTATATACGTACACAATGTACTGTCCGCTCCATATCTTGTAACATATTATATACGTACACAATGTTGTGTCCGCTCCTTATCTTGTAACATGTTATATAAGTACACAATGTACTGTCCGCTCCATATCTTGTAACATATTATATACGTACACAATGTTGTGTCCGCTCCTTATCTTGAAACATGTTATATACGTACACAATGTTGTGTCCGCTCCTTATCTTGTAACATGTTATATACGTACACAATGTACTGTCCGCTCCATATCTTGTAACATATTATATACGTACACAATGTTGTGTCCGCTCCTTATCTTGTAACATGTTATATACGTACACAATATTGTGTCCGCTCCTTATCTTGTAACATGTTATATACGTACACAATGTACTGTCCGCTCCATATCTTGTAACATATTATATACGTACACAATGTTGTGTCCGCTCCTTATCTTGTAACATGTTATATACGTACACAATGTACTGTCCGCTCCATATCTTGTAACATATTATATACGTACACAATGTTGTGTCCGCTCCATATCTTGTTACATGTTATATACGTACACAATGTACTGTCCGCTCCATATCTTGTTACATGTTATATTCGTACACAATGTACTGTCCGCTCCATATCTTGTAACATATTACATACGTACACAATGTTGTGTCCGCTCCTTATCTTGTAACATTTTATATACGTACACAATGTTGTGTCCGCTCCATATCTTGTAACATGTTATATACGTACACAATGTACTGTCCGCTCCACATCTTGTAACATATTATATACGTACACAATGTTGTGTCCGCTCCATATCTTGTAACATTTTATAAACGTACACAATGTACTGTCCGCTCCATATCTTGTAACATATTATATACGTGTACAATGTTGTGTCCGCTCCATATCTTGTATGAAGACTGCTCTCTCGTTGAGAACCTACACAGGAAACACATTTTAATTCGGGTTTAAAATCGCTCAGTATCTTGAAACATGTTATATACGTACACAATTTTGTGTCCGATCTATATCTTGTAACATGTTATATACGTACACAATGTCGTGTCCGCTCTATATCTTGTAACATGTTATATACGTACACAATGTCGTGTCCGCTCTATATCTTGTAACATATTATATACGTACACAATGTCGTTTCCGCTCTATATCTTGTAACATGTTATATACATACACAATGTTGTGTCCGCTCCATATCTTGTAAATGTTATATACATACACAATGTTGTGTCCGCTCCATATCTTGTAACATGTTATATACATACACAATGTTATGTCCGCTCCATATCTTGTAACATATTGTATACGTACACAATGTTGTGTCTTCTCTATACCTTGTAACATGTTATATACGTACACAATGTTGTGTCCGCTCTATATCTTGTAACATGTTATGTACGTACACAAAGTTGTGTGCTCCATATCTTGTAACATGTTATATACGTACACAATGTTGTGTCAGCTCCATAACTTGTAAAATATTATATACATACACAATGTTTTGTCCGCTCCATATCTTGTAACATATTATAAAAGTACAATATCGTGTCCGTTCCATATCTTGTAACATATTATATACAAGTACAATGTGGTGTCCCCTCCATATCTTGTAACATATTCAATACGTATACAATGTAGTGTCCGCTCCATATCTAGTAACATTTTATATACGTACAGAATGTCGTGACCACTCTATATCTTGTAACATGTTATATACGTACACAATGTCGAGTCCGGTCTATATATTGTAAAATGTTATATATGTACACAATATCGCGTCCGCTCCATATCTTGTAAAATGTTATATGCGTACACAAAGTTGTGTCCACTCCATATCTTGTAACATGTTATATACGTACACAAAGTTGTGTCCGCTCTATATCTTGTAACATATTATATACGTACACAAAGTTGTGTCCGCTCTATATCTTGTAACATGTTATATACGTACACAATGTTTTGTCCACTCTATATCTTTTAAAATATTATATACGTGTACAATGTCGTGTCCGCTCTATATCCTGTAACATAATATATACGTTTACAATGTTGTATCTGCTCCATATCTTGTAACATATTATATACGTACACAATGTTTTGTCCGCTGTATATCTTGTAGCATATTATTTACATACACAATGTTGTGTCCACTCTATATCTTGTAACATTTTATATACGTACACGATGTTGTGTCCGTTCTATATCTTGTAACATGTTATATACGTATATAATGTTGTATCCGCACCATATCTTATAACATATTATATACATACACAATGTTGTGTCCGCTCTATATCTTGTAGCATTTTATTTACGTACACAATGTTGTGTCTGCTCCATATCTTGTAACATATTATAGATGTGTACAATATCGTGTCCGATTGTAACATATTATATACGTGTACAATGTCGTGTCCGCTCCATAGATTGTAAAATATTATATACATACACAATGTGGTGTCCTCTCTATATCTTGTAACAAGTTATATAGGTACACAATGTCGTGTCCGCTCTATATCTTGTAACATGTTATATGCGTACACAATGTCGTGTCCGCTCAATATCTTGTAACATATTATATACATATATAATGTTGTGCCCGCTCTATATCGTGTAACATGTTATATACGTACACAATGTCGTTTCCGCTCTATATCTTGTAACATGTTATATACGTACACAATGTCGTGTCCGCTCCATATATTGTAACATGTTATATACGTACACAATGTTTTGTCCGCTCCATGTCTTGTAACATATGATATACGTACACAATGTTGTGTCCGCTCTATATCTTGTAGCATGTTGTATACGTACACAGTGTTGTGTCCGCTTCATATCTTGTTATATGTTATAAACGTACACAATGTTGTGTCCGCTCTATATATTGTAACATATTATACACGTACACAGTGTTGTGTCCGCTTCATATCTTGTTATATGTTATAAACGTACACAATGTTGTGTCCGCTCTATATATTGTAACATTTTATACACGTGTACAATGTTGTGTCCACTCCATGTCTTGTAACATATTATATACATACACAATATTGTGTCCACTCCATATCTTGTATTTGTTATATACGTATACAATGTTGTGTCCGCTCCATATCTTGTAACATGTTATATATGTACACAATGTTGTGTCCGCTCTATATTTTGTAACATGTTATATAGGTACACAATGTCGTGTCCGCTCCATATCTTTTAACATGTTATATACTTTTACAATGTCGTGTCCGCTCCATATCTTGTAACATGTTATATACGTACACAATGTCGTGTCCGCTCCATATCTTGTAACATGTTATATACGTACACAATGTCGTGGTCGCTCCATATCTTGTAACATGTTATATACGTACACAATGTCGTGTCCGCTCCATATCTTGTAACATGTTATATACGTACACAATGTCGTGTCCGCTCCATATCTTGTAACATGTTATATACGTACACAATGTCGTGTCCGCTCCATATCTTGTAACATGTTATATACGTACACAATGTTGTGTAAGCTCCATATATTTTAACATGTTATATACGTACACAATGTCGTGTCCGCTCCATATCTTGTAACTTGTTATATACGTACACAATGTCATATCCGCTCCATATCTTGTAACATGTTTTATACGTACACAATGTTGTGTCCGCTCTATAGCTTGTTACATGTTATATACGTACACAATGTTGTGTCCGCTCCATATCTTGTAACATGTTATATACGTACACAATGTTGTGTCCTCTCCATATCTTGTAACATATATGTTATATACGTCTACATGCAAACTAGTTGTATTGATTGAGGACTATATTGGATAGATATGAGTGGAACCACCGTCCTATCGGAAGTAACTGACAATGTTTTGAGACCGTGCTGGGCTCGAGCCAGTGATCTCAGCGATGAGAGGCAAATCATGATTATTGAAATGGTGCATTAAACCACTTGGTCTGGCCACTCGGAAATTAAATTATCAAAGCCGGAAGTAGAGAAAATTTAGACTTGCCATTCATGAAGTTGATCATTCATGCCTCTATATAAACTGCCATTATTTTTACATACTAACTCTGTGCGATTTTATTTCTGCTACAGATAGAAATCCCTTTCTTATGTTGAAATAAAAATCGGACTATGATAGAGTTACATGTTTTAATACCAATTTTCATTTTTCTTTGATCATGAGTTCAAAATTCCTCATTAACTGAACTTTGATATTTGAGACACCGGAGATAACTGAAGTCAACATGAAGCCGCTTACTGTGACAATTAATTACAGCTTCAGATGAGTTGAACTGCTGTGAGAATGACCGTTAAAGTGTACAATTGCACGTGCTTAACGTTAATGGAATATTAAACGTGGTTATCCTGATGATAAATATTTTCTTTTGAAATTGAAATCGAAGGGTTTATGGCAAAACACAGGTCATACGAGGGGTGTTGGAAATGTATTGTGTACATTAATAACTGGCTTAATCGCTAATGTTTTCATTCCCTCAAAATCCTCTCCCCGGTTCGAAATGCATAATTTTAGTCTGTGGATCCATTTCCGGGCAGCGTCGCGAAATGCTGATTTGGGTAAACTACGAAGGCACTGGTTTACGGCAGAACCAAGAGCCTGCCGTCACCCATATCGACGACGGGAAATTTGGGAAAGAGAAAGAAAACACATGGGGCAAGGTCTAGGGAGTAAATGGGGTGACCACTGCAACTTTCTCAGACTTCAAAACTCTGTTTCTTGCGTTGTGGCATTGTCATGCAAGAGGCGAATATGTTTGAATCCAGTGACTTGGCGACGTTCGAAGTACGTTTTTAGTTTTTAGTACCACATAATGATACTACCTTCCAGTCACATTTTACCCTTGTTTACCGGTTTCTGTATTGTTAAATCTTGAACACTGACATGTCTGGTGGCGCATATTTTGTTTCAAGCCTTTCGCACTGGTACGAAATAGTGTACCAACTCCCAAGTTTAAATTTACAAATCGCGTTCAGTGAACATTTTAAGCAGTTTTTCTAATAGTTTCAACACGTGTCTACTTTTAGTCGTCAGTCAACAAGTGGGGCACCTACCTAGCAGAAACTTTTATGATTTTTCTCAGAACGAAATGAACTGAAGATAGTGAAACACCTACAGTGCGTGCTACATCGCGCACATTATATCGCGCATCTTTTCAAACAATTTCTCTAATTTAAGTCACGATTTTCTTACTTGTTGCTTAGTTCAAACTTATTTATTTTACTTCGATTGTGAAACAAGTTCTTACAACTTAGGCAAATCATGCTCGAAGTCTTCCTGGTTAGAACCAGTACTAAGCATATGCGGAAAAGTGTCTTGCTCAAGGACAACACACATAGCCGTAGCGGAGGATCCAACCCACGACCATCCGATCATTAGTTCGGTGCTGTACCACTGGATCATTGAAAATACAAAGCAAACTCATTGTTGTTTCTTTAAAACAAACTTGCAGCGTCATTGGTGCCTTGCATCAATCTTTGTCTTGTACTGACTTTATTTCCTTTTTGTACAAGGTACATGGCAAGAAATGAAACGAAAGGCTTTCTAAATAAATAGGCTGGTTGGCCTCAATATAAGCAAGCCAAAATAACTGGATATGCTTTATATAACCTGTCATGTGTTGAAAAATGGCGATAAACAACCCCTCCGAAACAAAACAAACTCACACAAAAATTAACAACAAAACAAGCAAACATACACGCCTTAACAATGTGTTTCAAGCTAAGCAAATCAAAGTTACGCGGTTGTTTGGGCATGGCACGAAACGTCAATATGTCATATAAAGGCAGTTATCACAATAAACCTGCAAAACAATATTCATATTTCTTCAATAATTGTCGTATTCATATGTGTTTCAATTAAAATGATAGATTAATAACCACAGTATTAACCCATAGGGAACATTAAATATCATATACATTATTTTCTCTTCAATATAAATAATTATGAGGTGGAAAGCGCAAACACAACCACGTGATGGTAATGTGATGTCTTATAGGATACTATATTAATATACCTAACAGCCGATACTTGGAAGATGCGCGTGGTGCTCGTTTGATACAGCTTTATAGCTTTATGTAAACACACATTAGTAGTTATAGTCATTGTGGATTTTTTATTGTTAAATACAAAACGTTTACATGGACATTTTGTTTTATTGATACACGAATATTGGTTTGATTTTGAATTGGGAAAAAATATTGACGTAAATTTGTATTGTCAAACTAGCAAACGGTTGAATGTTTTCAAATAAGTTGTTAAAGGCCAGTAAACTTTCAGCATTTGTCATTATTACCATATGACCAACAACACTTGACATTTTGACATAAATGTCCGAACTTTTAAATAAATAAAGTGTTAAATAAACTGTATATTTATTTAACACTAGGATTTGTATGCAATAAGAATGCAGAAAAGATAAATCATGAACTAGGCGATTAAACTGCATTTCTCCTGTTGCGTCATAGGAATGTCGAACGTCACAAACTTACTGCTCATTCCGCATACATGTGGCGAGCCGGGATTCATACAGTGTCGTGCAGCTCTGTGGTTGTGGAAAGTAGTTCCCATTGTCTTTCTATTTTTGGGAACTGTCGGAAATGTGTTGAACATAATAGTGTTGTCAAGAAGACGAATGAGAAAATTTTCCACAACTGTTTTTCTTCTATTCTTGGCTGTATCTGACCTAATTTCAATTTGGTCAGTGATACTGCGGTACGTCTTACAAACATACAAGAAGCAGCAAATAAAAGATTTGTCCGTGTTTCATTGCATATTTCAAGATTATTTAGCTCATTTATTTGCTGGCTTCTCGATATGGTTGTTGGTGATGCTGACAATAGAAAGGACTCTTTTCACCAAATTCCCAGTGTTTGCAAAGGCGAGGTCAACACCTGCAGCAACCTTTATTATATCGCTTGTGACTTTCGGCGTATTAGCGGTGTGTACCAGTCCTTTACTATTCTGGTCACATATGGAAGAAATACCTCGGGTTGTTGGTGGAAATGTAATCAAAGTTGAGATTATCAAACAGTGTGTGTTTAAATCTGCATCCTACCAAAGAATGTACAACGGAACCTGGAGAGTTTTGGTTTCCGTATTTTTGAACGTCGTTCCACTTGTCCTTGTTGTGGTGGGAAATATCGTCATAATCGTCGCCTTGAAAATCAACAAACAAAGAGTTGGGCCAATTTCTCAACAGGTTAGGTCGAGTAACAGAAAAAGAAATTCAGCAACACGGATTTTACTGGTTATAAGTGCATTTTTTTTTTTTACAACTATGCCTTTTTGTATTTACATCGTTGTTGTCAACTACATTGACAAACCGTCACCTAGTACCAGTGAATATGCCACGTTTCAGCTGGTGAACACCATCTTTATTCTTCTGTTGGTTAGCAACTTCACTTTCAATTTCTATCTGTATTTCATCAGCGGCTCAAATTTCAAAAACGAATGGACGGCTATGGTTCAGGAAGTCAACAACAAATTTATCACCATCTTTAGGCGATGTAGACGACTGGAGCGCCGGGAGATACCGTTGAATAACGTCACACAATCAAGAGAAGCGACCGTCAACTGACATTGTTTACCGACCATATGGATACGAGGTTTGTCCCCAGGCATTCCGTCTCTGCATAACCAAGAGCCTGATCTTTTAAGCTCTGTTTTATAAAATCAATTTCAACTGATATTCATTGTGTTTTAACTTTGTGTGCTTATTTCAAGTTAATAAATAAATGTTATTACATGTATTACTAAGTAAATTTAATATAGCGTACGTAAACTTTCTTCTGTGGCAGACGTTAATAGTCATTTGTCTTTCCTATTTCGATATTAAGGTGAAAGTCCACCATTGATTTTTGATCTTTATTCTATAGTGAATTATAAAAATTTGCAGGCTTGTCATTCATAGAGAGAGAGACCCAAATGAAATTAAACTTACATTTTATTGTTAGTCAACTTCTGCACTATCAAATTAAGATGAGAAAAGTACGGGTCATGTGTCATATATAAGCTTTTTTTCTGTTCAGCGTGTACAATGTTAATAAAGTGGAAGTAGACTTCCGAAATTATGTGTTCTTACCCTTATCTTCAAACATCCTTTACTTTAAATTCACAATTTAAACATTACAATGCTTTAAAATGTTCAAAATACTTCAATAATGCTATGAAAATTGAGCATTAACACAAGGAAATCATGCATTTTTAAAGAAGAAGAAACAAGGATTATCTATACCGCCATTATGAAACTACCCCACGGAGGCATTTCCTGTTTCCAATGGTGGTACTATGTATTCAACTTGAAACTTGCCCTATCCCTAGCCTTAATTACCTCCAAGATTGAAGAGTTACATTACTTGAATACCAAAAGACGAAAAGTGAATAACAAACTAACATTTCTTCTTGTGAATTAGTGTTATAGTATACACATCATTTCTTGTTGAAGGAAAATGGCGGCCATTTAAACACTATAGATCGGCTGATTGTATAAGCGACGTGTTTGATTGACAGCCCTCGTGTCAGGTCAATTAATGTCTAATTTCACGTACGAGCATGTATTAAACGACGCATCTATGTATCACTGCACAGTTGAGCTTTGCTCTAAGATATTTATAAAATAAGGTTTAGCTCTTCCAGTCCAAAACATTAATGCCACAAAAGTTATTTTAACCCATAGCAGTGCTCCAGATAAGCTTTTCTTCAAATGAGTATTTTACCCCTTAAATATAGTTATAGTTTATAATTATCATTGTGTTATATTTTGTGATTTTGGCTTTTTTCATTTCTTTCAGAACGTTTAGAAATATTGTACAGACGCTTAACCGTTAAAAATATACCAACTCTCTATAGAAAATGCAGTCAGTTTTGAAGCATTAGCTTTTGCTTTAAACTGCACATAAACTAATGAGTGTTTTCGGTTAATTCGTACCGTAGTTACTTCCCTTGTTTATTCAGGCGATGTTTGTCTTTTCCGTTGAATAATCTTAATTTTGATGTTCGATTTATCAATATATTGTATATTTTTGGTTTTGGTGTCAGTTTTGTACCTTTGACTGTTGTTTTAAAGTGAGAATAAAAGTTAATCATACAAACCATAGATACAATTCTATTGTCATTACTTCAGTAAAAGCCTGATATAAGAGGTCACCACAAGTAGACCTGGCCCCGAAACTCTATTCATGCTCAAATCCAGTTCGCACAATCATATGCTATATATACTCATTGTACAATATGGCATGATGTTTCTATGAACCATGGTATAAATATAAACCATGTTACCATTTTAATATTAAATATTACATAATATAACTATGAACAAGGGTATCAAGATACACGATACAAGATGTTTTATTGAGTAAATAAAGGCCTCCGGCACAAAATACAACAATAATTGTTGATCATTGATGTTTTTACAAAGTTGTGTTACAATATATTAAATATACATTAGCTCCATATCTTGTAACATATTATATACATACACAATGTCGTGTCCGCTCCATAACTTGTAACATGTTATATACGTACACAATGTTGTGTCCGCTCCATATCTTGTAATATGTTATATACGTACACAATGTCGTGTCCGCTCCATATCTTGTTATATGTTATATACGTACACCATGTCGTGTCCGCTCCATATCTTGTAACATGTTATATACGTACACAATGTCGTGTCCGCTCCATATCTTGTAACATGTTATATACGTACACAATGTTGTGTCCGCTCCATATCTTGTAATATGTTATATACGTACACAATGTCGTGTCCGCTCCATATCTTGTAATATGTTATATACGTACACCATGTCGTGTCCGCTCCATATCTTGTAACATGTTATTTACGTACACAATGTCGTGTCCGCTCCATATCTTGTAATATGTTATATACGTACACAATGTCGTGTCCGCTCCATATCTTGTAACATGTTATATACGTACACAATGTTGTGTCCGCTCCATATCTTGTAACATGTTATATTCGTCTACATGCAAACTAGTTGTATTGACTGAGGACTATGTTGGAGAGATAGGAGTGGAACATTCGCCCTACCAGAAGAAACTGGCAATTTTTTAAGACCGAGCTGAGTGATCTCAACGATGAGAGGCAAATCATGATTATTGAAATATGGTGCATTAAACCACTCAGTCTGGCCACTGGGAAATTGAATTACTAATGCCGAAAGTAGAGTAAATTAAGACTTGCCATTCATGAAACTGATCAATTATGCCTCTATATGTGCTGCCATTTTTTTACGATTTTATTTCTGCTACAGATAGAAATGTCTTTCTTATGTTGAAATGAAAATCGGTCTATAATCTAGTTACATGTTTTGATTTTAATTTTCATTTTTCTTTGATCATGAGATCAGAATTCCTCATTAACTGAACTTTGATATTTGAGACACCGGGGTAACTGAAGTCAACATGAAGCCGCTTACCGTGACAATTAATTACAATGTCAGATGAGTTGAACTGCTGTGAGAATGACCGTTAAAGTGTACAAATTGCACGTGCTTAACGTTAATGGAGTATTAAACGTGGTTATCCTGATGATAAATATTTCCTTTTGAAATTGAAATCGAAGTGTTTATGGCAAAAAACAGGTCATACGAGGGGTGTTGGAAATGTATTGTGTACATTAATAACTAGCTAAATCGTTAATGTTTTCATTCCCTCAAAATCCTCTCCCCGGATCGAAATGCATAATATTAGTCCGTGGATCTATTTCCGGACAGCGTCGCGATATGCTGATTTGGGTAAACTACGAAGGCACTGGTTAACCGGAAGAACCTAGGGCCTGCCGTCACCCATATCAATGACGGGAGAGGAAGTTTTTCAATTTGGGAAAGAGAAAGAAAACACATGGGGTCTATGGAGAAAATGGGGTGAGCACTACAACTTTCTCAGACCTCAAAACTCTGTTACAAGGACAAGTGTCTTGCTCAAGGACACCACACATAACCGTAGCGGAGGATCGAACCCATGACCCTCCGATCATTGGTTCGGTGCTCTACCATTGGACCATTGAAAATACAAAACAAACTCATTGTTGTTTCTTTGAAATAAACTTGCAGCGCCATTGGTGCATTGTATCATTTTTTGTCTTGTACTGATTTTATTTCCTTTTTGTACAAGGTACATGGCAAGAAATGAAACGAAAGGCTTTCTAAATAAATAGGCTGGTTGGCCTCAATACAAGCAAGCCAAAATAACTGGATATGCTATATATAATCTGTCATGTGTTTAAAATGGCGATAAACAACCCATCCGAAACAAAACAAACTCGCACAAAAATTAAAAAAAAAAACAAGCAAATACACACGCTTTAACCATGTGTTTCAAATTAAGAAAATCAAAGTAACGTAGTTGTTTGGACATGGCACGAAACGTCAATATGTCATATAAAGGCAGTTATCACAATAAACCTGCAAAACGATATTCATATTCTTCAATAATTGTCGTAGTCATATGTATTTCAATGAAAATAATAGATTAATAACCACAGTATTAATCCATTGGGAATAAAATGAATTCCAAATGTACGATTATTTATAAGTGATGTTTTTGCTTAAAACGTTTTCATTGTAGACTTGCTATTGATGCAATTTAAGTATATGACGGCAAATCAATTACCGAATGTAACCAATGATATAGTTATATATGGAGAAAATGTCAACCGTAACGGAAAACAAGAAAAAACGATACTACTGTTCACATGTCTGTAAAACGTCATTGTCATAGCTTATCTCATAATGAGGCTCATGTATCTATAAAATACGTGATGTCACTTAAAAAGTGTCTTGACTTTGTAAGTTGATGTGTTGGAGAAAATATTGAACCGTTGAAACTTGCAGACACTGCATGTGCACGTATTAGAATCAATCAAGTCTTTGTTTACCGTAAGCTACATGAACTAGTAATATTACAAGAAAGAGAAAGCGAACTACGGAATTATAAAAATCGTGTTAACACGAGAAGGGAACGAACTGCGACCATTGTGTAAATACAGAAAGGGAACTGCGAGAATCGCATAAATACAGAAAGGAAACTACAATAATCGTGTAAATACGTAACGGAAACTAAGAAAATCGTGTAAATACATAAAGGGAACTGCGCACATCGCGTAAATACAGAAAGGGAACTAGACTACGAGAATCGCATATATTAAGAAAGGGAACTACGAGAACTGCAAAAATCGTGCAAATACAGAAAGGAAACTACGAGGATCGTGTAAATACAGAAGGGGAGCTAGACTACGAGAATCGCATAGATTAGGAAAGGGAACTACGAGAACAGCAAGAATCGTGCAAATACAGAAAGGGAACTACGAGAATCGCATAAATACAGAAATGAAACTACGAGAATCGTGTAAATACGTAATGGAAACTAAGAAAATCGTATAAATACATGAAGGGAACTGCGACCATCACGTAAATACAGAAAGGGAACTACGAGAATCGCATAAATACAGAAAGGGAACTAGACTACGAGAATTGCATAAATACAGAAAGGGAACTACGAGAATCGCATAAATACAGAAAGGAAACTACGAGAATCGTGTAAATACAGAAAGGAAACTACGAGAATCGTGTAAATTATTTGTGTATCAATAGAGTTTAGTGTAATAAATGTGACATTGTTTATGTAAAAAAATCGGATTTGACGTAAATTTGTATTGTCAAACTAGCAAACGGTTGAATGTTTTCAAATAAGTAAACTTTCAGCATTTGTCATTATTACCATATGACCAAAAACACTTGACGTTTTGACATAAATGTCCGAACTTTTAAATAAATAAAGTGATAAATAAAATCGGGAAAAAACCGTTGAATAAATTGTATATTTATTTTACACTAAAATTAGCATGCAATAAGAATACCAAAAAAGATAAATCATGAACTAGGCGATTAAACTGCATTTCTCCTGTTGCGTCATAGGAATGTCGAACGTCACAAACTTACTGCTCATTCCGCATACATGTGGCGAGCCGGGATTTATACAGTGTCGTGCAGCTCTGTGGTTGTGGAAAGTAGTTCCCATTGTCTTTCTATTTTTGGGAACTGTCGGAAATGTGTTGAACATAATAGTGTTGTCAAGAAGACGAATGAGAAAATTTTCCACAACTGTATTTCTTCTATTCTTGGCTGTATCTGACCTAATTTCAGTTTGGTCAGCGATACTGCGGTACGTCTTACAAACATACAAGAAGCAGCAAATAAAAGATTTGTCCGTGTTTTATTGCATATTTCAAGATTATTTAACTCATTTATTTACTGGCTTTTCGATATGGTTATTGGTGATGCTGACAATAGAAAGGACTCTTTTCACCAAATTCCCAGTGTTTGCAAAAGCCAGATCAACATCTGCAGCAACCTTTATTATATCGATTGTGACTTTCGGCGTATTAGCGGTGTGTACCAGTCCTTTACTATTCTGGTCACATATGGAAGAAATACCTCGGGTTGTTGGTGGAAATGTAAGCAAAGTTGAGATTATCAAACAGTGTGTGTTTAAATCTGCATCCTACCAAAGAATGTACAACGGAACCTGGAGAGTTTTGGTTTCCGTATTTATGAACGTCATTCCACTTGTCATTGTTGTGGTGGGAAATATCGTCATAATCGTCGCCTTGAAAATCAACAAACAAAGAGTTGGGCCAATTTCTCAACAGGTTAGGTCGAGTAACAGAAAAAGAAATTCAGCAACACGGATTTTACTGGTTATAAGTGCATTTTTTTTCTTTACATCTATGCCTTTTTGTATTTACATCGTTGTTGTCAACTACATTGACAAGCCGTCACCTGGTACCAGTGAATATGCCACGTTTCAGCTGGTGAACGCCATCTTTATTCTTCTGTTGGTTAGCAACTTCACTTTCAATTTCTATCTGTATTTCATCAGCGGCTCAAATTTTAAAAACGAATGGACGGCTATGGTTCATGACGTCAACAACAAATTTATCACCATCTTTAGGCGATGTAGACGACTGGAGCGCCGGGAGATGCCGTTGAATAACGTCACACAATCAAGAGAAGCGACCGTCAACTGACATTGTTTACCGACCATTCGGATACGTGGTTTGTCCCCAGACATTCCGTCTCTGCATTACCATAAGCTATGTTTTATAAAATCAATTTCAACTGATATTCATTGTGTTTTAACTTTGTGTGCTTATTTCAAGTTAATAAATAAATGTTATTACATGTATTACTATGTAAATCTAATATAGCGTACCTAAGCCTTCTTCTATGGCAGACGTTAATACGTCATTTGTCTTTCCTATTTCGATATTAAGGTGAAAGTCCACCATTGATTTTTGTTCTTAATTCTATAATGAATAATAAAAGTTTGCAGGCTTGTCATTCATAGGGAGACCCAAATGTAATGAAACTTACATTTTATTGTTAGTCAACTGCTGCACTATCAAAATATGATGAGAAAAGTACGGGTCATGTGTCATATATGAGCTTTTTTTCTGTTCAGCGTGTACAATTTTAATAAAGTGGAAGTAGACTTCCGAAAGTATGTATTCTTACCCTTATCTTCAAGCATCCTTCTCTTTAAATTCACAATTTAAACATAACAATGCTTTAAAATGTTCAAAATACTTCAATAATGCTATGAACATTGAGCATTAACACAAGGGAATCATGCATTTTTAAAAGAAGAAGAAGAAACAAGGATTATCTATACCGCCATTATGAATCTACCCCACAGAAGCATTTCCTGTTTCCAATGGTGGTACTATGTATTCAACTTGAAACTCGTGATTCGTGTAAATACATAACGGAAACTGAGAAAATCGTGTAAATACATGAATGGAACTGCAACAATCGCGTAAATACAGAAAGGGAACTGCGACCATCGCGTAAATACAGAAAGGGAAGTAGACTTTGAGAATTGCATTAATACAGAAAGGACACTACGAGAATTGCATAAATACAGAAAGAGAACTACGAGAATCGTATAAATACAGAAAGGAAACTACGAGAATCGTGTAAATACAGAAAGAAAACAATGAGAATCATGTAAATACAGGAAGGGAACTATGAGAATCATGTAAATACAGAAAAGGAACTACGGGAATCGCATAAATAGAGAAAGAGAACTATGAGAATTGCATGAATACAGAAAGAAAACTACGAGAATCGTGTAAATACAGGAAGAGAACTAGACTTCGAGAATCGCATAAATACAGAAAGGAAACTACGTGAATCGCAGAAAGGAAACTACGAGAACCGCATAAATACAGAAAGAAAACTACTAGAATCGCATAAATACAGAAAAGGAACAACGAGAATCGCATAAATACAGAAAGGAAAGTACGAGAATCGTGTAAATACAGAAAGGGAACTACGAGAATCGCATAAATACAGAAAGAGAACTATGAGAATCGCATAAATACAGAAAGGAAACTAAGAGAATTGTGTAAATACAGGAAAGGAACTAGACTACTAAATTGCATAAGTACAGAAAGGGAACTACGAGTATTGCATCAATACAGAAAGAGAACAACGAGAATCGCATAAATACAGAAATGGAACTACGAGAATCGCATAAATACAGAAAAGAAACTACGAGAATCATGTAAATATAGAAAAAAAACTACGAGAATCGTGTAAATACAGAAAGGAAACTTCGAGAATTGCATAAATACAGAAAGGAAACTACGAGAATCGTGTTAATACAGGAAGGGAACTAGACTACGAGAATCGCATGAATACAGAAAGAGAACTATGAAAATCGCATAAATTCAGAAAGAAAACTACGAGAATCGCATAAAATAGAAAGAAAACTACGATAATTGCATAAATACAGAAAGGAAACTAGAGAATCGTGTAAATACAGGAAGGGAACTACGTGAATCGTGTAAATACAGGAAGGGAACTAGACTACGAGAATCGCAAAGATACAGAAAGATAACTACGAGAATTGCAAAAATACAGAAAGAGAACTACGAGAATCGCATAGATACAGAAAGGAAACTACGAGAATTGCAAAAATACAGAAAGAGAAATACGAGAATCGCATAAATACAGAAAGGAAACTACGAGAATCGCATTAATACAAAAAGGTAAATACGAGAATCGTGTAAATACAGGAAGGGAAAAAAGACTACGGGACTCGCATGAATACAGAAAGAGAACTACGAGAATCGCAATAATTCAGAAAGAAAACTACGAGAATCGCATAAAATAGAAAGAGAACTACGAGTATTGCATAAATACAGAAAGGAAACTAGAGAATCGTGTAAATACAGGAAGGGAACTACATGAATCGTGTAAATACAGGAAGGGAACTAGACTACGAGAATCGCATAGATACAGAAAGATAACTACGAGAATTGCAAAAATACAGAAAGAGAACTACGAGAATCGCATAGATACAGAAAGAAAACTACAAGAATTGCAAAAATACAGAAAGAGAAATACGAGAATCGCATAAATACAGAAAGGAAACTACGAGAATCGCATTAATACAGAAAGGTTACTACGAGAATCGTGTAAATACAGGAAGGGAACTAGAGTACGAGAATAGCATAAATACAGAACGAAAACTACGAGAATTGTGTAAATTCAGACAGGAATATCTCTTAATTATTATTTCTGTATCAATAGTTAAGTGTAATAAATGTGACATTGTTTATGTAAAAAAAATGGGATTTTTTTAATACCAAGAGAAATATTAATTTTTTACTACAGTGCTTAAGGGAAATCAAGTGGAAGTAACGCCTTGCATGTACCATTATATTAAATGTCATATACATTATTTTCTCTTCAATATAAATCTGCGCGCACAAAATGACCTATTTATGTGTCGACGTGCCGTAAACACCATTCATTGGTTCTTCAATATAAATAATTATGAGGTGGAAAGCGCGAACACAACCACGTGATGGCAATGTGATGTCTTATTGAATTTTATATTAACATACCTCACAGCCAATACTTCGAAGATGCGCGTGGTGCTCGTTTGATAGCTTTAGTAGTTATAGTCAGTGTGGATTTTTTATTGTTAAATACAAAACGTTTCACACGGAAATTTTGTGTCATTGATACACGATTATTGGTTTGATTTTGAATTGGGGAAAAATATTGTCAAACTAGCAAACGGTTGAATGTTTTCAAATAAGTTGTTAAAAGCCAGTAAACGTTCAGCATTTGTCATTATTACCATATGACCAATAACACTTGACATTTTGATATAAATGTCCGAACTTTTTAAATAAATAAAGTGTTAAATCAAATCGGGAAAAAAATGTTAAATGAACTGTATATTTATTTAACACTAGGATTTGTATGCAATAAGAATGCAGAAACTAGACAATTAAACTGCATTACGCCTGTTGCGTCATAGGAATGTCGAACGTCACAAACTTACTGCTCATTCCGCATACATGTGGCGAGCCGGGATTCATACAGTGTCGTGCAGCTCTGTGGTTGTGGAAAGTAGTTCCTATTGTGTTTCTATTTTTGGGAACTGTCGGAAATGTGTTGAACATAATATTGTTGTCAAGGCGACGAATGAGAAAATTTTCCACAACTGTTTTTCTTCTATTCTTGGCTGTATCTGACCTTATTTCAATTTGGTCAATGATACTGCGGTACGTCTTACACACATACAAGAAGCAGCAAATAAAAGATTTGTCCGTGTTTCATTGCATATTTCAAGACTATTTAGTTTATTTATTTCCTGGCTTCTCGATATGGTTATTGGTGATGCTGACAATAGAAAGGACTCTTTTCACCAAATTCCCAGTGTTTGCAAAGGCCAGGTCAACACCTGCAGCAACCTTTATTATATCGCTTGTGACTTTCGGTGTATTAGCGGTGTGTACCAGTCCATTACTATTCTGGTCACATATGGAAGAAATACCTCGGGTTGTTGGTGGAAATGTAAGCAAAGTTGAGATTATCAAACAGTGTGTGTTTAAATCTGCATCCTACCAAAGAATGTACAACGGAACCTGGAGAGTTTTGGTTTTCGTATTTTTGAACGCCATTCCAATTGTCCTTGTTGTGGTGGGAAATATCGTCATAATCATAGCCTTGAAAATCAGCGAACAAAGAGTTGGACCAATTTCTCAACAGATTAGGTCGAGTAACAGAAAAAGAAATTCAGCAACACGGATTTTACTGGTTATAAGTGCATTTTTTATTTTTACAACTATGCCTTTTAGTATGTACACCGCTGTTGTCAACTACATTGACAAGCCTTCACCTGGTACCGATGGCTATGCCACGTTTCAGCTGATAAACGCCATTCTACTTCTTTTGTTGGTTAGTAACTTCACTTTCAATTTCTATCTGTATTTCATCAGCGGCTCAAATTTCAAAAACGAATGGACGGCTATGGTTCAGGAAGTCAACAACAAATTAATCACCGTCTTTAGGCGATGTAGGGGACTGAGTCGCCGGGAGATGGCGTTGACCAACGTCACACAAACAAGAGAAACGACCGTTAACTGACATTGTTTACCGACTATCTGGATACGTGGTTTGTCCACAGGCATTCCGTCTCTGCATAACCAAGATCCTGATCGTTTAAGCTATGTTTTATAAAATCAATTGAAACTGATGTTCATTGTGTTTTAACTTTGTGTGCTTGTTTCAAGTTACTAAATTAATGTTAATACATGTATTGCTTAGTAAATTTAATATAGCGTACGCAAACTTTCTTCTGTGGCAGACGTTAATAGTCATTTGTCTTTCGTATTTAAAAATTTTGGTTTTTGTTCTTCATTTTATAGTGAATAAAAAATGTTTGCAGGCATGTCATTCAGAGAGAGAGAGAGAGAGAGAGAGAGAGAGAGAGAGAGAGAGAGAGAGACCTTTATGAAAGAAGTGAAACCAAGCATATTTTTTTTCTCAATTCTCAATTCAAACATGTCAATGCTTTAATATATTCAAAATACTTCGATAAATGCCATTGATGTGAAAAAAGAGCATTAACACAAGGAAAACATGCATTTTTAAAGAAGAAGAAGAAACAAGGACTATCTCTAACCGCCATTAAGCAACTACCCCACGGAAGCATTTCCTGTTTCCAATGGCGGTACTATGTATTCAACTTGAAACTCGCCCTATCCTTAGCCTTAATTACCTCCAAAAATTAAAGAGTTACATTTCTTGAATTCCGAAAGACGAAAAGCGAATAACAAACTTACCTGCTTCTGGCGGATTATTAAGTTATTGTTTTAATGAATACATGTACTGATCGCGAGTTCTCCTTTAAATATATCAATCTCTGGTCTGATTCACACTTGCCTATTTCTTACGTATGTTCGATTTATCGTTCAGTATCCAACTGACCTAACGCGAGAGCGACCACGCGGCGTTAATACCATGTAGTATTTACTTACAGACCGTTTTCTTGTTTAGGGAAAATGGCGGCCATTTTAACAATATAGATCGGCTGATTGTATTAGTGACGTGTTTGATTGAAAGCCCTCGTGTCAGGTCAATTAATGTCAAATTTCATGTACGAGCATGTATAAAACTGCTCGTCCATGTATTACTGCACAGTTGAAATTTGCTCTACGATATTTATAAAATACAATCTAGCTATTCCAATGTAAAAATTATAGCCACAAAAATTATTTAACCCACAGCAGTGCTCCATATAAGCTTTTCTTAAAATGAATATTTTACCCCTTAAATATAGGTATATAGTTATTTATAATTATCATGGTGTTATATTTGTGATTTTTGGCATTTTTCATTTCTTTCAGAACGTTTAGAAATATTGTACAGGTCCCCAGCCACTACGCTGAGTAAGACGCTTTATCCGTTAACAATATGCCGACACTCGATAGAAAATGTAGTCAATTTTGAAGCATTAACTGTTGCTTTAAACTGCACATAATCTAATGAGTGTTTTTCGATTACGTCGTACCGTAGTTACCCCCTTGGTTATTCAGGAGATGTTTGTCTTTTTCGTTGAATAATCTTAATCTTGATGTTTGATGTATCAATATATTGTATAGTTTTGGTTGTGATGTCAATTTTGTAACCTTGACTGTTGTTTTAAATTGAGAATAAAAGTAAATCATACAAACCATAGATACAATTCTGTTATCATTACTTCAGTAAAAGCCTGATATAAGAGGTCAACACAAGTAGACCTGACCCCGAAATTCAATTCATACTCAAATCGTGTTTGCAACATAACATTCTACAGTGTATATAATAATTGTACAATATTTCATAATGTCTCTATTGACCATGGTATAAATATAAACCATGTCACTATTTACATACTGAATATTACATATTTTATCTATGAACAAGAGAATAAATATAAACCAGGTCACTATTTTAATATTGAATATTACATATAATATCTATGAACAAGGGAATAAATATAAACCATGTCACAATTCTAATATTAAATATAACATTATATATCTATGAACCAGGGTATAAATATAAACCATGTCACTATTTTAATATTGAATATTACATATTATATCTATGAAAAAGGGAATGAATATAAGCCATATCACTATTCTAATATTAAATATTACATAATATATCTATGAACCAGGGATTAAATATAAACCATGTCACTATTCTAATATTAATTATTACACAATATATCTATGAACCAGGGTATAAATATAAACCGTGACACTCTTCTAATATTTAATATTACACAATATCTATAAACCGGGGTATAAATATAAACCATGTCACTATTCTAATATTTAATATTATATAATATATGTATGAACCAGGGTATGAATATAAACCATGTCACTATTTTAATATAAAATATTACATACTTTATCTATGAACCAGGGTATAAATATAAACCATGTCACTATTCTAATATTAAATATTACAATATATATCTATGAACCAGAGTATAAATATAAACCATGTCACTATTCTAATATTAAATACTACATAATATATCTATGAACCAGGGTATAAATATAAACCATGTCACTATTCTAATATTAAATATTACATAATATATCTATGAACCAGGGTATAAATATAAACCATGTCACTATTCTAATATTAAATATTACATAATATATCTACGAACCAGGGTATAAATATAAACCATGTCACTATTCTAATATTAAATATTACACAATATATCTATGAACCAGGGTATGATTAGAAACAATGTCACTATTCTAATATTAAATATTACATAATATATCTATGAACCAGGGTATAAATATAAACCATGTCACTATTCTAATATTAAATATTACACAATATATCTATGAACCAGGGTATAAATATAAACCATGTCACTATTCTAATATTAAATATTACATAATATATCTATGAACCAGGGTATAAATATAAACCATGTCACTATTCTAATATTAAATATTACAATATATATCTATGAACCCGGGTATAAATATAAACCATGTCACTATTTTAATATTAAATATTACATACTTTATCTATGAACCAGGGCATAAATATAAACCAGGTCACTATTCTAATATTAAATATTACACAATATATTTATGAACCAGGGTATGGTTATAAACAATGTCACTATTCTAATATTAAATATTACATAATATATCTATGAACCAGGGTATAAATATAAACCATGTCACTATTCTAATATTAAATATTACATAATATATCTATGAACCAGGGTATAAATATAAACCATGTCACTATTCTAATATTAAATATTACATAATATATCTATGAACCAGGGTATAAATATAAACCATATCACTATTCTAATATTAAATATTACACAATATATCTATGAACCAGGGTATAAATATAAACCCTGTCACTATTCTAATATTAAATATTACACAATATATCTATGAACCAGGGTATAAATATAAACCATGTCACTATTCTAATATTAAATATTACACAATATATCTATGAACCAAGGTATGAATATAAACCATGTCACTATTCTAATATTAAATATTACACAATATATCTATGAACCAGGGTATAAATATAAACCATATCACTATTCTAATATTGAATATTACATAATATATCTATGAACCAGGGTATAAATATAAACCCTGTCACTATTCTAATATTAAATATTACATAATATATCTATGAACCAGG
The DNA here is from genome assembly GCA_029582155.1 of Panopea generosa. Lineage (NCBI taxonomy): Eukaryota > Metazoa > Mollusca > Bivalvia > Adapedonta > Hiatellidae > Panopea > Panopea generosa. The sequence continues at coordinate 31,763,494 of CM055911.1, read as the reverse complement.
GTATAAATATAAACCATGTCACTATTCTAATATTAAATATTACATAATATATCTATGAACCAGGGTATAAATATAAACCATATCACTATTCTAATATTGAATATTACACAATATATCTATGAACCAGGGTATAAATATAAACCCTGTCACTATTCTAATATTAAATATTACATAATATATCTATGAACCAGGGTATAAATATAAACCATGTCACTATTCTAATATTAAATATTACACAATATATCTATGAACCAAGGTATAAATATAAACCATGTCACTATTCTAATATTAAATATTACACAATATATCTATGAACCAAGGTATAAATATAAACCATGTCACTATTCTAATATTAAATATTACACAATATATCTATGAACCAGGGTATAAATATAAACCATGTCACTATTCTAATATTAAATATTACACAATATATCTATGAACCAAGGTATAAATATAAACCATGTCACTATTCTAATATTAAATATTACACAATATATCTATGAACCAGGGTATAAATATAAACCATGTCACTATTCTAATATTAAATATTACAATATATATCTATGAACTAGAGTATAAATATAAACCATGTCACTATTCTAATATTAAATATTACACAATATATCTATGAACCAGGGTATAAATATAAACCATGTCACTATTCTAATATTAAATATTACATAATATATCTATGGACCTGGGTATAAATATAAACCATGTCACTATTCTAATATTAAATATTACATAATATATCTATGAACCAGGGCATAAATATAAACCATGTCACTATTCTAATATTAAATATTACACAATATATCTATGAACAGGGTACGATTATAAACAATGTCACTATTCTAATACTAAATATTACATACTTTATCTATGAACCAGGGTATAAATATTAACCATGTCACTATTCTAATATTAAATATTACAATATATATCTACGAAACAGGGTATAAATATAAACCATGTCACTATTCTAATATTAAATATTACACAATATATCTATGAACCAGGGTATGATTAGAAACAATGTCACTATTCTAATATTAAATATTACATAATATATCTATGAACCAGGGTATAAATATAAACCATGTCACTATTCTAATATTAAATATTACACAATATATCTATGAACCAGGGTATAAATATAAACCATGTCACTATTCTAATATTAAATATTACATAATATATCTATGAACCAGGGTATAAATATAAACCATGTCACTATTCTAATATTAAATATTACAATATATATCTATGAACCAGGGTATAAATATAAACCATGTCACTATTTTAATATTAAATATTACATACTTTATCTATGAACCAGGGTATAAATATAAACCATGTCACTATTCTAATATTAAATATTACATAATATATCTATGAACCAGGGTATAAATATAAACCATATCACTATTCTAATATTGAATATTACACAATATATCTATGAACCAGGGTATAAATATAAACCCTGTCACTATTCTAATATTAAATATTACACAATATATCTATGAACCAGGGTATAAATATAAACCATGTCACTATTCTAATATTAAATATTACACAATATATCTATGAACCAGGGTATAAATATAAACCATGTCACTATTCTAATATTAAATATTACACAATATATCTATGAACCAAGGTATAAATATAAACCATGTCACTATTCTAATATTAAATATTACACAATATATCTATGAACCAGGGTATAAATATAAACCCTGTCACTATTCTAATATTAAATATTACACAATATATCTATGAACCAAGGTATAAATATAAACCATGTCACTATTCTAATATTGAATATTACACAATATATCTATGAACCAGGGTATAAATATAAACCCTGTCACTATTCTAATATTAAATATTACACAATATATCTATGAACCAGGGTATAAATATAAACCATGTCACTATTCTAATATTAAATATTACACAATATTTCTATGATCCAGGGTATAAATATAAACCATGTCACTATTCTAATATTAAATATTACATAATATATCTATGAACCAGGGTATAAATATAAACCATGTCACTATTCTAATATTAAATATTACACAAGATATCTATGAACCAAGGTATAAATATCAACCATGTCAATATTTTAATATTAAATATTACACAATATATCTATGAACCAGGGTATAAATATAAACCATGTCACTTTTTTAATATTTAATATTACATAATATTTCTATGATCCAGGGGTATAAATTTAAACCATGTCACTATTCTAATATTAAATATTACATAATATATCTATGAACCAGGGTATCAATATAAACCATGTCACTATTCTAATATTAAATATTACACAATATATCTATGATCCAGGGTATGAATATATAACCATGTCACTATTCTAATATTAAATATTACACAATATATCTATGAACCAGGGTATGAATATAAACCATGTCACTATTCTAATATTAAATATTACACAATATATTTATGAACCAGGGTATGATTATAAATAATGCCACTATTCTAATATTAAATATTACATAATATATCTATGAACCAGGGTATAAATATAAACCATGTCACTATTCTAATATTAAATATTACACAATATATCTATGAACCAAGGTATAAATATAAACCATGTCACTATTCTAATATTAAATATTACACAATATATCTATGAACCAGGGTATAAATATAAACAATGTCACTATTCTAATATTAAATATTACAATATATATCTATGAACCAGGGTATAAATATAAACCATGTCACTATTCTAATATTAAATATTACACAATATATCTGTGAACCAGGGTATAAATATAAACCATGTCACTTTTTTAATATTTAATATTACACAATATTTCTATGATCCAGGGTATAAATATAAACCATGTCACTATTCTAATATTAAATATTACATAATATATCTATGAACCAGGGTATCAATATAAACCATGTCACTATTCTAATATTAAATATTACACAATATATCTATGATCCAGGGTATAAATATAAACCATGTCACTATTCTAATACTAAATATTACACAATATATCTATGAACCAGGGTATGAATATAAACCATGTCACTATTCTAATATTAAATATTACACAATATATTTATGAACCAGGGTATGATTATAAACAATGTCACTATTCTAATATTAAATATTACATAATATATCTATGAACCAGGGTATCAATATAAACCATGTCACTATTCTAATATTAAATATTACACAATATATCTATGAACCAGGGTATGAATATAAACCATGTCACTATTCTAATATTAAATATTACACAATATATTTATGAACCAGGGTATGAATATAAACCATGTCACTATTCTAATATTAAATATTACACAATATATTTATGAACCAGGGTATGATTATAAACAATGTCACTATTCTAATATTAAATATTACATAATATATCTGTGAACCAGGGTATAAATATGAACCATGTCACTATTCTAATATTAAATATTACACAATATATCTATGAACCAAGGTATAAATATAAACCTTGTAACTATTCTAACATTAAATATTACACAATATATCTATGAACCAGGGTATAAATATAAACCATGTCACTATTCTAATATTAAATATTACACAATATATCTATCAACCAGGGTATGAATATAAACCATGTCACTATTCTAATATTAAATATTACATAATATATCTATGAACCAGGGTATAAATATAAACCATGTCACTATTTTAATATTAAATATTACACAATATATCTATGAACCAGGGTATAAATATAAACCATTACACAATATATCTATGAACCAGGGTATAAATATAAACCATGTCACTATTCTAATATTAAATATTACATAATATATCTATGAACCAGGGTTTCAATATAAACCATGTCACTATTCTAATATTAAATATTACATAATATATCTATGAACCGGGGTATAAATATAAACCATGTCACTATTCTAATATTAAATATTACATAATATATCTATGAACCAGGGTATAAATATAAACCATGTCACTGTTCTAATATTAAATATTACACAATATATCTATGAACCAGGGTATCAATATAAACCATGTCACTATTCTAATATTAAATATTACACAATATATCTATGAACCAGGGTATAAATATAAACCATGTCACTATTCTAATATTAAATATTACACAATATATCTATGAACCAGGGTATAAATATAAACCATGTCACTATTCTAATATTTAATATTACACAATATATCTATGAACCAGGGTATAAATATAAACCATATCACTATTCCAATATTAAATATTACATAATATATCTATGAACCAGAGTATCAATATAAACCATGTCACTATTCTAATATTAAATATTACACAATATATCTATGAACCAGGGTATAAATATAAACCATGTCACTATTCCAATATTAAATATTACACAATATATCTATGAACCAGGGTATAAATATAAACCATGGCACTATTCCAATATTTAATATTACACAATATATCTATGAACCAGGGTATAAATATAAACCATGTCACTATTCCAATATTAAATATTACATAATATATCTATGAACCAGGGTATCAATATAAACCATGTCACTATTCCAATATTAAATATTACATAATATATCTATGAACCAGGGTATAAATATAAACCATGTCACTATTCCAATATTTAATATTACACAATATATCTATGAACCAGGGTATAAATATAAACCATGTCACTATTTCAATATTAAATATTACACAATATATCTATGAACCAGGGTATAAATATAAACCATGTCACTATTCCAATATTAAATATTACATAATATATCTTTGAACCAGGGTATAAATATAAACCATGTCACTATTCCAATATTTAATATTAGACAATATATCTATGAACCAGGGTATCAATATAAACCATGTCACTATTCTAATATTTAATATTACACATATATCTATGAACCAGGGTATAAATATAAACCGTGTCACTCTTCTAATATTTAATAATACACAATATATCTATGAACCAGGGTATAAATATAAACCATGTCACTATTCTAATATTTAATATTACACAATATATCTATGAACCAGGGTATAAATATAAACCATGTCACTATTCTAATATTAAATATTACACAATATATCTATGAACCAGGGTATAAATATAAACCATGTCACTATTCTAATATTAAATATTACATCTATGAATCAGGGTATCAAATTAGTATGAATTATGACATTGATAGGACTATAAAACATTTGAGGGTATTAATATAATTAAAGTGTGTTTGTTTATCTAGAGTCATTTTATGCACATGAGGGCTACCAAATTGTCAAGCTAACTGTTTCAATGTCACTCATTGATTATTTATTTTTTATCACATTTGTTTAATAGTTTAATATTTAAACCGTGATAATAGTATTTTAATTACTATTATATATATGAGTATATACCATTAGTATATTTTCTAACCAGGCCTTAACAAAGAGGTTTAAGATATGTTAGTATCAACCTCTGGATGAGACTGCAATACAGATAATAACAGATAATAGAATCAGTCTAACTCTCCTACATACCCGCCTTTAAAGTAGATTTCCTGTTATATATTTTATGGAATGCATATATGTTATAAGTTATATGGGTTACTCTACACTAATATTTGCGCGACTTATAGAAATGCACTACATTTCGAACACCCCTCGTATAGAACAGACACCAGCTTCTGTTCATAGCTCTGGTTCAATCATTCAACATACCCAACTTTCCATTTATTGTCCAGACAATTAATTTCTGTAATTTCCAGTTCAGCTTCCAGTTTCATCTTTTCATCCAACTGAGAGGCTTTTGATCTTTCTGCTAATCATAACAGAGTAGTTCTTCTCTTAACTTCAGATTTGTTCTATTACACGATTGACATGACGACCAAATATTTCCCTTTTACGTGCATGGCATATCACTTACATGTACAGCATACTACCTTTTAAAACTGGTAAAATATTGTAATTTTCAATTACTATATCAAAGTTAAACAGCCCTCTTTTGTATTCAAGTCATACAATTAAGTGTTTCGATGATTTATTACTTATATTTTGATGATTTATATGTAACAACCTCAATGCATTAGCCCCGGCTTGAGATATATTCTCTCTCCGAGGCTGACAGAGACTGATATTATATGTAAATGTAACATCCCTCACTTCCATTAGACCCGGCTTGAGCTATATTCTATCTCCGAGGTCGAGAAAGAATGATATATTTTATGTAACAACCCTCACTTCTATTAGCCCGGCTTCAGCTTTATTCTCTCTCCGAGGTTGATAGAGACTGATAATATATAAAAAATCCCTCATTTCCATTAGCCCCGGCTTGAGCTATAATCTCTCTCCGAGTTTGACACAGTCTGATATTATATGTAACATCTCTCACTTTCATTAGCCCCGGCTTGAGCAAATTGTTTCTCCGAGGTTGACAGAGAATGATATTATATGTAACATCCCTCACTTCCATTAGCCCCGGTATGAGCTATAATCTCTCTAAGAGGTTGACAAAGACCAATATCATATGTAACATCCCTCATTTCCATTAGCCCCGGTTTGAGCTGTAATCTCTATCTAAGGTTGACACAGACTGATATTATATGTAACATTCCTCACTTCTGTTAGCCCCAGCATGAGGTATAATCTCTCTCCGAGGTTGACAGAGACTGATATTATATGTAACATCCCTCACTTCCATTAGCCCCGACATGAGCTATATTCTCTCTCCGAAGTTGACAGAGACTCACATTATATGTAATATCTCTCATTGCTATTAGCCCTGGATTGAGCTATATTCTCTCCCCGAGGTTGACAGAGACTGATATTATATGTAACATCCCTCACTTCCATTAGCCCTGGCATGAACTATAATCTCTCATCGAGGTTGACAGAGACTGATATTATATGTAACATCCCTCATTCCATATGCCCCAGCTTGAGCTATATTCTCTCTCCGAGGTTGACAGATACTGATATGATGTGTAACATCCCTCACTTCCATTAGCCCCGGCATGAGCTATAATCTCTCTCCGAGGTTGACAGAGACTAATATTATATGTCAAATCCCTCACTACTGTAAGCATCGACTAGAGCTTTAATCTCTTTCCGAGGCTGACTGAGACTGATATTATATGTAACATCCCTCACTTCCATTAGCCCCGGCTTCAGCTATAATCTCACTGAAAAAGTCTGATATTATATGTAATATCCCTCACTTCCATTAGCACCGGCTTGAGCTATAACCTCTCTCCGAGGCTGAAAAAGACTGATATTATGTGTAACATCCCTCACTTCCATTAACACCGTTTTCATCTATAATCTCTCTTCGAGGCTGAAAGAGACTGATATTATATGTAACATCCCTCACTTCCATTAGACCAGGCTTGAGCTAATCTCTCTCCGAGATTGACAGAGATTGATATTATATGTAACATCCCTCTCTTCCATTAGGCCTGGTTAGAGCTATAATCTCTCTCCGAGGGTGAGAGAGACTGATACTATATGTAACATCCCTCACTTGCATTAGCCACGGCTTGAGCTATAATCTCTCTCCGAGGTTGATAAAAACTGATATCATATGTAACATCCTTCACTTCCATTAGCCCCGGCTTGAGCTATAATCACTCTCCTATACTGACAGAGACTGATATTATATGTAACATCCCTCACTTCCATTAGCACCGGCTTGAGCTATAATATCTCTCCGAAGTTGACAAAGACTGATATCATATGCAACATCCCTCTTTTCCATTAGACCCTGGCTTGAGCTATAATCGCTCCCAGAGACTGACAAAGACTGATATTATATGTAACATCCCTCACTTCCGTAAGCACCGACTTGAACTGTAATCTCTCCCCGAGGTTGACAGATACTGATAGCATATGTAACATCCCTCACTTTCATTAGCCACGGCTTGAGCTATAATCTATTTGCGAGGCTGACAGGGACTGATATTATATGTAACATCCATTAATTCCGTAAGCACCGGCTTGAGCTATAAGCATTCTCCGAGGTTGACAGAGGTTGATATCATATGTAACATCCGTCACTTCCATTAGCCACGGCTTGAGCTATAATCTCTCTCCGAGGTTGACAGAGACAGATATTATATGTAACATCCCTCACATCCATTCGCACCGCCTTCAGCTATAATAGCTCAACGAGGTTGACAGATATTAATATTATATGTAATATCCCTCACTTCCATTAGCCCAGGCTTGAGGTATATTCTCTCTCCGAGGGTGACAGAAATTGATATTATATGTAACATACTTCACTTCCTTTAGCCAAGGTTTGAGCTATAATCTCTCTCCGAGGCTGACAGGATCTGATATCATATGTAACATCCCTCACACTTATTACGCCCGGTTTAAGTTAAAATCTCTTTCCGAGGTTGACAGGGATTGATATTATATGTAACATCCCACTCTTCCATTAGCCTCGGCTTGAGCTATAATCTCTTTCCGAGGTTGACAGGGATTGATATTATATGTAACATACCACTCTTCCATTAGCTTCGGCTTGAGATATAATCTCTCTTCTCCGAGGCTGACAGAGACTGATATTATATGTAACATCCCTCAATTCAATTAGCCCCAGCTTGAGCTATAACCGCTCTCCGTGGCTGACAGAGATTGATATTATATGTAACATCACTCACTTTCATTAGCCCCTGCTTGAGCTATAATCTCTCTTCTCCGAGGCTGACAGAGACTGATATTATATGTAACATCCCTCACTTCCATTAGCCTCGGCTTGAGCTATAATCTCTCTCCGAGGCTGACAGGGTCTGATATCATATGTAACATCCCTCACACTTATTACGCCCGGCTTAAGTTATAATCTCTTTCGGAGGCTGACAGAGACTGATATTATATGTAACATCCCTCACTTCCATTAGCCTTTGCTTGAACTATAATCTCTCTCCGAGACTGACAGAGACTGATATTATATGTAACATACCTCTCTTCCATTAGCCTCGGCTTGAGCTATAATCTCTTTCCGAGGTTGACAGAGATTGATATTATATGTAACATCCCACTCTTCCATTAGCTTCGGCTTGAGCTATAATCTCTCTTCTCCGAGGCTGACAGAGACTGATATTATATGTAACATCCCTCAATTCAATTAGCCCCAGCTTGAGCTATAACCGCTCTCCGTGGCTGACAGAGATTGATATTATATGTAACATCACTCACTTTCATTAGCCCCTGCTTGAGCTATAATCTCTCTTCTCCGAGGCTGACAGAGACTGATATTATATGTAACATCCCTCACTTCCATTAGCCTCGGCTTGAGCTATAATCGCTCTCCGAGGCTGACAGGGATTGATATTATATGTAACATCCCTCACTTCCATTAGCCCTGGCATGAACTATAATATCTCTCCGAGGTTAACAGAGACTGATATAATATGTAACATCCCACATTTCCATTTGCCCCGGCTTGAGCTATATTCTCTCTCCGAGCTTGACAGAGACTCACATTATATGTAATATCTCTCATTGCTATTAGCCCTGGATTGAGCTATATTCTCTCCCCAAGGTTGACAGAGATTGATATTATAGGTAACATCCCTCACTTCCATTAACCCTTGCATGAGCGTTAATCTCTCTCCGAAGTTGACAGAAACTGATATAATATGTAACATCCCTCACTTCCATGAGCCCCAGCTTGAGCTGTAATCGCTCTCTGAGGCTGATAGAAACTGATATTATATGTAACATCCCTCGCTTTCGTAAGCACTTCCATGAGCTATATTCTATGTAACATCACTCAGTTCCATTAGCCCTGGTATGAGCTATAATCTCTCACCGATGTTGACAGAGACTGAAATTATATGTAACATCCCTCACTTCCATTAGCCCAGACAAGATATAATCTCAATCTGAGGCTGAAAGAAACTGATAATATATGTAACATCCCTCACTACAGTAAGCACCGACATGAGCTATCATCTCTCTCCGAGGTTGACAGAGACTGATATTATATGTAACATGCCTCACTTTTATCAGCCATGGCTTGAGCTATATTCTCTCTCCGAGGCTGACTGAGACTGATATTTTATGTAACACACCTCACTTCCATTATCACCGCCTTGAGCTATAACCTCTCTCCGAGGCTGACAAAGACTGATATCATGTGTCACATCCCTCACTTCCATTTGCACCGGCTTGAGCTATAATCTCTCTCGGAGGCTGACAGAGACTGATATTATATGTAACATCCCTCACTTCCATTACACTCGGCTTGAGCTATTATTTCTTCGAGATTGACAGAGATTGATATTATATGTAACATCCATCTCTTCCATTAGGCCCGGTTAGAGCTATAATCTCTCTCCGAGGCTGAGAGAGACTGATATTATATGTAACATCCCTCACTTGCATTAGCCACGGCTTGTGCTATAATATCTCTCCGAGGTTGACAACGACTGATATCATATGTAACATCTTTACTTCCATTAGTCCCGGCTTGAGATATAATCTCTCTCCTAGGCTGACAGAGACTGATATTGTATGTAAAATCCCTCATTTCCATTAGCACCGGCTTGAGCTATAATATCTCTCCGAGGTTGACAAAGACTGATATCATATGTAACATCCCTCACTTCCATTTTCCCTGGCTTGACCTATAATCGCTCTCAGAGACTGACAGATAATGATATTATATGTAACATTCCTCAACTCCGTAAGCAGCGGCTTGAGCTAAAATCTCTCCCCGAGGTTGACAGAGACTGATATCATATGTAACATCCCTCACTTCCGTTAGCCACGGCTTGAGCTATAATCTATCTGCGAGGCTGACAGAAACTGATATAATATGTAACATCAATCAATTCCGTAAGCACCGGCTTGAGCTATAAGCGATCCCCGAGGTTGACAGAGGTTGATATCATATGTAGCAACCCTCACTTCAATTAACTCCGGCTTGAACTATATTCTCTCTCCGAGGGTGACAGAAATTGATATTATATGTAACATCCTTCACTTCATTTAGCCCCTGCTTGAGTTATATTCTCTCTCCGAAGCTGACAGAGACTGATATTATATGTAACATGCCTCACTTCCATTAGAACCGGCTTGAGCTATAATCTCTCTCACCGAGGCTGATAGAGATTGATATTATATGTAACATCCTTTACTTCCATTAGCTCCGGCTTCAGCTATAATCTCTCTCCGAGGTTGACAGAGATTGATATTATATGTAACATCCCTCTCTTCCACTGAGCCCAGTTTGAGCTATAATCTCTCTGCGATGCTGACAGAGACTGATATTATATGTAACAACCCTCTCTTCCATTAAACCCGGTTCGAGATATAATCTCTCTGCGAGGCTGACAGAGACTGATATTATATGTAACAACCCTCTCTTCCATTAAACCCGGTTCGAGATATAATCTCTCTGCGAGGCTGACAGAGACTGATATTATATGTAACAACCCTCTCTTCCATTAAACCCGGTTCGAGATATAATCTCTCTGCGAGGCTGGCAGAGACTGATATTATATGTAACAACCCTCTCTTCCATTAAACCCGGTTCGAGATATAATCTCTCTGCGAGGCTGACAGAGACTGATATTATATGTAACAACCCTCTCTTCCATTAAACCCGGTTCAAGATATAATCTCTCTGCGAGGCTGACAGAGACTGATATTATATATAACAACTCTTACTTCCATTTGCCTCGGCTTGAGCTATAATCTCTCTACGAGGCTGACAAAGATTGATATTCTATGTCCATGTAACATCTCTCAATTCCATTATGCCCGGTTTGATCTATATTCTCTCTAAGAGGCTGACAGAGACTGATATCATATGTATTAACCCTCTCTTCCATTAGCACCGGCTTGAGCTATAATCGCTCTCCGAGGCTGATAGAGACTGATATCATATATAACATCCTCACTTAAATTAGCCCCGGCTTGAGCTATAATCTCTCTCCGAGGCTGACAGTGACTGATGATTATATGTAACATACCTCACTTCCATTAGCCCCGGCTTGAGATATAATCTCTCTCCGAGGCTGACAGAAACTGATATTATATGTAACATCCCTCATTTTCATTAGCCCCGGCTTGAGCTATAATCTCACTCCGAGGCTGACAGAGACTGATATTATATCTAACATCCCTCTCTTCAATTAAGCCCGGTTTGAGCTATAATCTCTCTCCGAGGTTGACGGAGATTGATATTATATGTAACATCCCTCTCTTCCACTTAGCCCAGTTTGAGCTATAATCGCTTTCCGAGGCCAAGAGAGACTGATATCATATATAACATCCTCACTTCAATTAGCCACGGGTTGAGCTATAATCTCTCTCCGAGGCTGACAGTGACTGATGATTATATGTAACATACCTCACTTCCATTAGCCCCGGCTTGAGATATAATCTCTCTCCGAGGCTGACAGAAACTGATATTATATGTAACATCCCTCATTTTCATTAGCCCCGGCTTGAGCTATAATCTCACTCCGAGGCTGACAGAGACTGATATTATATCTAACATCCCTCTCTTCAATTAAGCCCGGTTTGAGCTATAATCTCTCTCCGAGGTTGACGGAGATTGATATTATATGTAACATCCCTCTCTTCCACTTAGCCCAGTTTGAGCTATAATCGCTTTCCGAGGCCAAGAGAGACTGATATCATATATAACATCCTCACTTCAATTAGCCACGGGTTGAGCTATAATCTCTCTCCGAGGCTGACAGTGACTGATGATTATATGTAACATACCTCACTTCCATTAGCCCCTGCTTGAGATATAATCTCTCTCCGAGGCTGACAGAAACTGATATTATATGTAACATCCCTCATTTTCATTAGCCCCGGCTTGAGTTATAATCTCTCTCCGAGGCTGACAGAGATTGATATTATATGTAACATTCGTCACTTCCATTATCACTGTCTTGAGCTATAATCTCTCTCCGAGGTTGACAGAGACTGATGATTATATGTAACATCCCTCACTTCTATTAGCACCGCCTTAAGCTATATTCTCACTAAGAGGCTGAAAGAGACTGATATCATATGTAACACCCCTCTCTTCCATTAACGACTGCTTAAGCTATAATCGCTCTCCGAGGCTGACAGAGACTGATATTATATGTAACATCCCTCTCTTCCATTAAGCCCGGTTTGAGCTATAATCTCTCTGCGAGGTTGACAGATTGATATTATATGTAACATCCCTCTCTTCCACTTTGCCCGGTTTGAGCTATAATCTATCTCCGAGACTGACTGAGATTGATATTATATGTAACAACCCTGACTTCCATTAGCTCCGACTTGAACTATAACCTCTCCCAAAGGCTGACAGAAACTGATAGTATATGTAACATCCCTCACTTCTAATAGACCGCCTTGAGCTATAATCGCTCTCCGAGTCTAAAGGGAGACTGATATCATATATAACATCCTCACTTCCATTAGCCCCGGCTTGAGCTATAATATCTCTCCGAGGCTGACAGAGATTTATATTATATGTAACATCCCTCACTTCGTTTAGCCCCGGCTTGAGCTATAATCTATTTCCGAGGCTGACAGAGACTGATGATTGTATGTAACATCTCTCACTTCTTTTAGCACCGCCTTGAGCAATTTCTCTCTCAGAGGCTGACAGAGACTGATATCATATGTAACACCCCTTTCTTCCATAAGCACCGGCTTGAGCTTTAATCGCTCTCCGAGGTTGACAGGGACTGATATTATATGTAACATCCTTCTCTTCCATTAAGCCCGGTATGAGCTATATTCTCTCTGCGAGGTTGTCAGATATTGATATTATATGTAACATCCCTTTCTTCCATTAAGCCCGGTTTGAGCTATAATTTATATCCGAGGCTGACAGAGATTGATATTATATGTAACATCCATCACTTCACTTAGCTCCGGCTTGAACTATAACCTCTCCCCGAGGCTGACAGAGCATGATATTATATGTAACATCCCTCACTTCCATTAGCCCCGGCTTGAGCTATAATTTATTTCCGAGGCTGACAAAGACTGATGATTATATGTAACATTCCTCATTTCTATTAGCACTGCCTTGAGCTATATTCTCTATTAGAGGCTGACAGAAACTGATATCATATTTAACACCCCTCTCTGCCATTAGCTATAATCGCTCTCCGAGGCTGAAAGAGACTGATAGCATATATAACATCCTCACTTCCATAAGCCCCGGCTTGAGCTATAATCTCTCTCCGAGGTTGACAGAGACTGATATCATATGTAACATCTCTCACTTCCATTAGGCCTGGCTTGAGCTATATTCCGTCTCCGATGTTAACACAGACTGATAATACATGCAACAACCCTCACTCATATTAGCCCCGGCCTGAGCTTTTTTTCTCTTTCCGAGGTTGACAGAGATTGATATTATATGTTACATCCCTCACTTCCATTAGCCCCGGCCTGTACTATATTCTCCCTCCGAGATGACAGAGACTGATATAATATATAACATACCTCGCTTCCATTAGCCCTTGCTTGAGCGATATTCTCTCTCTGAGGTTAACAAAGACTGATATTATATGCAACAACCATCACTTCCACTAGTCCCGGCTTGAGCTATATTCACTCTGCGAGGTTGACAGTGATTGATATTATATGTAACATCCCTCACTACCATTGGTCTCGACTTGAGCTATATTCTGTCTCCAAGTTTGACAGAGACTGATATTATCTGCAACAACTCTCGTTTCTATTAACCCCGGATTGAGCTGTAATCTCTTTCCGAGACTGACAGAGACTGATATTTGAAATACCTGCTAACCGGTGATTACAACATTGCTTTGCTTCTTTTCTTTTAAAAATCACAAGCTGTATTATGTTTTAACGGATAAACACTTTGAAGTTTTTGTGGAAAACGTTGATGAAACAGTCAATGCAGGTCTAATGTTACAATAAAACAGGAAATTGTCGACGAGTGTATTCGATTAGTTGGTAAAAACACTTTTAAAAACATAAGCGTCGAAGAAGATCATGACGACACCTTAGGGGACCACACCTGTGTTAAGAAGTTGCGATCCAAAACTGCCGAATGTCTCCGGAACGTAATTTCCTGTCAAACGGAAAACGGATGACGAAAGAGCGTCTTATTAACCTAGTAAAACAAAGTGAACCCGATTATTACGGTACCACGCGCTATGATGCATCAAACTGACTTAATTTCCTTTTTGTACAAGGTATATTGCAAGAAATGAAACGAATGGCTTTTAAATATATAGGATGGTTGGCCTGCATACAAACAAGCCAAAATAACTGGATATGCTTTATATAACTGTAACAAAATAGTTAGGTTGCTGTGGCCTAATTTAGCAGTGCCAGCTAGTACGTGTTCATTGTAGTGATATAGGCTATATTTGAACAGGTAGCGTGGAATTATTAAAACGTACCGATAGCTCGATAGGAGTAAAGTTTTTAAGATCTTTTTACATTTTCATTCTATGATCAGAGAATAAACCATTTTGAAGTTTATTTCATCAAATTCCATTAAGCATTAAGAAAGTTAAAAAAATTAAACGGGTTTATTTGTCATAAAACTAATTTAGGTTTACATTGGCCTAATAGCGTAAAATCTGCTTCGTACGATGTTTGAAAGTTTGTTGTTTCATGATTTACACAAAATTCACTAACTTGAAGGTATGTGGACTGTTTTGCTATATATGCTGACTATATTATGGAAGCACTGCCCAATATATAGCAAAATTATCTTTGGGTGTAGTTGTGACGAGAAAGATTGAGGATGTTACTGTTCCAGTACATAACGGCATATGGGTATGTGAATTTTATATTATGATGTATTTAAATGTCTGATATATATATTTTTGACATTATCAGATCTAAATGAAGTTTTATAGATTGTTCATATCCATTCCTACGATAATGTCTGTAATTTAATACACATCCATGGTATTGAGAAGCGTTTTGTTAGAATATAGGCCGAGGAGTCTGAGAACGTATTTTGAGCTGTTGATATTGTGTTTACGATGAAGTGTTCACAATGTTAGAAATGATTGATATGTGTAATTAAATTTTGTTGATACTTATTCTGATATTCACAAAGTGAATAGATACAGAATTGGTCTGTTATTGTTCATATTATAAATGAGAAGTTATGTAGAGATATAATTGCTATTTTAAGATTGACGGGAGTTCATATATGAGATAGTGTTTAATCTACCATGAAACTGTTAGATGGTAAGAAATGAATGCACTGTTATCAAATATTGATAAAAATACCATGAAATTGATAGATAGTAAGTAATAGACGCCATGTCATTACATATTTGAGTAATTAGTAAATCTGAGTTTATATATATATTGAAGCCGTTTTAAGACGTAAGCTAGGAATGTGTCCGCTACGTTAATGACGTATGGACGTGACAGGAAGTCAGCTGGTGGTAGTACAGTCGTAGGACAGCAACCCACATATTCGTCATATGGACGACTTGACGTTCCTGACGCCGGAATACGGTCGAAAGTCGGTACGGCGTGACGTAAAGCCATATACTCAGTATATAGTTCTAGGGGAGATAACCCAGTTTAACCACTGCCGCAAGGGACGAGTGATGCTAATTCTACGATAATCCAGACGCGGTTGTAGTTTCTAGTGCATTTTTAAAAACAGTTTTTACATTCAAATGGTATAAGCAGTTTGGATCGCGATGTAGATTACGTAACGTGTAGGAGATAGAACTGTGTAAAAAAGTGTTAATACCGTCATAGGACCTATTTAAACCAGCTGTGTGATTTTTTGTTGTTAAGTAATTATCTTTAATTTGTATTTATTGTATAATTGTATGTTCGTAATTTTATTCATGTAAAATTAAAATTGTAAATTTTACTTTGTGTGTGCTTGTATTCTACCCTCGTGAGTTGTCTGCTCTTGATCATTTTGCTACAATAACCTGCCAGATGTTGAAAATTGCGTAAAAACAAAACATGTACGTTTTAATCGTGTTTTGTGTTATGAAAATCAAAGTAAAGTGGTTATTTGGGTACGGCACGAAACGTCAATATAAAAGAAGTTATCACAATATATCAGGAAAACAATATTATATTTTCTTCAACAATTGTCGTAATTTTATGTCAATTAAAACGATTGAATAAAACGTATTCGAAATGTTTTTTCATTTATAAGTGATGTTTCTGCTTAAACTATTTTCATTGTAGACATTGATGCAATTGAAGTATATGACAGCAAATCCATTACGGAATGTACCAAATGAATAAAATGTCAACGGTGACGGAAAACAAAAAAAAACGTTACTATTGTACACACGCCTGTAAAACGTCTGTGTCATAGCTTATCTGAAAACGAGGCTCATGTATTTATAAACGGAAGTAGGTTAAATTATTGATGTCACTTAAAAAGTGTTTATATTTTGTAAGCTGATGTGTTGGAAAAAAGTATTGGACCGTTGAAACTTGTAGACACTGCATGTATACTTGTGAGATGAAATCAAGTCTTTATTTTACCAGAAGCTACATGAACCAGTAATATTACAGGAAAGAGAAAGCGAACTACGGAACAACGAAAATCGTGTAAACACAAGAAGAGAACTGCGACCATTGTGTAAATACAGAAAGGGAACTGCGAGAAAAGCAAAAATACAGAAAGGGAACTACGTGAATCGTGTAAATACAGAAAGGGAACTGCGACCATCGCATCAATACAGAAAGGGAGCTGCTACCATTGTGTAAAGAAGGGGATCTGCGAGAATCATGTAAATACAAGAAGGGAACTTCGAGAATCGTGTAAATACATAACAGAAAGTACGACCATCACGTAAATGCAGAAAAGGGATAAACGAGAATCGCATAAATACATAAAAGGAACTTCGAGATTCGTGTAAATACAAAACGGAAGATACGACTATCGCGTAAATACAGAAAGGGAACTACGAGAATCGTGTAAATACAGAAAGGGAACTACGAGAATCATTATAATACATAACGGAAACTAAGAAAATCGTGTTAAGTGAACTGTCGCGTTATTACAGAAAGGGAGCAACGACCATTGTGTAAAGAAAGGGAACTGCGGCCATCGCGTGAACACAGAAAGGGAACTTCGAGAATAGCGTTACTTTAGAACGGAAGATCTCATAATCATTTTTTGTGTATCAATAGTGTGACATTGTTTATGTAAACATATTTTTTAATAACCGAGAGAAATATTAATTTTTTACTACAGTGCTTAAGGGAAATCAGGTGGAAGTACTGCCTTGCATGCACCATTATATTAAATGTCATAAACATTATTTCTCTTCAATATCAATAATTATGAGGCGGAAAGCGCGAACACAACCACGTGATGGTAATGCGATATCTTATTGGATTTTATATTAACATACTTCACAGCCGATACTTTGAAGATGCGCGTTTTGCGCGAGTGATACAGCTTTATAGCTTTATGTGAACACACATTAGTAGTTATAGTCATTGTGGATTTTTTATTGTTAAATACAAATCGTTTCACATGAACATTTTGTTTCATTGATACACGAATATTGGTTTGATTTTGAATTGGGAAACAATATTGACGTAAATTTGTATTGTCAAACTAGCAAGCGGTTGAATGTTTTGCAATAAGTTGTAAAAGGCGTAAACATTCAGCATTTGTCATTATTATCATAAAACCAATAACACTTGTCTGAACTTTTAAATAAATAAAGTGTTAAATCAATTCGGGCAAAAAAAGTGTTAAATAAACTGTATATTTATTTAACACTAGGATTTGTATGCAATAAGAATGCAGAAACTAGACGATTAAACTGCATTTCTCCTGTTGCATCATAGGAATGTCGAACGTCACAAACTTACTGCTCATTCCGCATACATGTGGCGAGCCGGGATTCATACAGTGTCGTGCAGCTCTGTGGTTGTGGAAAGTAGTTCCTATTGGGTTTCTATTTTTGGGAACTGTCGGAAATGTGTTGAACATAATAGTGTTGTCAAGGCGACGAATGAGAAAATTTTCCACAACTGTTTTTCTTCTATTCTTGGCTGTATCTGACCTTATTTCAATTTGGTCAATGATTCTGCGGTACGTCTTACACACATACAAGAAGCAGCAAATAAAAGATGTGTCCGTGTTTCATTGCATATTTCAAGATTATTTAGTCTATCTATTTCCTGGATTATCGGTATGGTTATTGGTGATGCTGACAATAGAAAGGACTCTTTTCACCAAATTCCCAGTGTTTGCAAAGGCCAGGTCAACACCTGCAGCAACCTTTATTATATCGATTGTGATTCTCGGTGTATTAGCGGTGTGTACCAGTCCTTTACTTTTCTGGTCACATATGGAAGAAATACCTCGGTTTGTTGGTGGAAATGTAAGCAAAGTTGAGATTATCAAACAGTGTGTGTTTAGATCTGCATCGTACCAAAGAATGTACAACCTGACCTGGAGAGTTTTGGTTTTCGTATTTTTGAACGCCATTCCAATTGTCCTTGTTGTGGTGGGAAATATCGTCATAATCATAGCCTTGAAAATCAGCAAACAAAGAGTTGGACCAATTTCTCAACAGATTAGGTCGAGTAACAGAAAAAGAAATTCAGCAACACGGATTTTACTGGTTATAAGTGCATTTTTTATTTTTACAACTATGCCTTTTTGTATTTACACCGTTGTTGTCAACTACATTGACAAGCCGTCACCTGGTACCAGTGGCTATGCCACGTTTCAGCTGGTGAACGCCATCCTTCTTCTTCTGTTGGTTAGTAACTTCACTTTCAATTTCTATCTGTATTTCATAAGCGGCTCAAATTTCAAAAACGAATGGACGGCTATGGTTCAGGAAGTCAACAACAAATTAATCACCGTCTTAAGACGATGTAGGGGACTGAATCGCCGGGAGATGGCGTTGAACAACGTCGCACAAACAAGAGAAACGACCGTTAACTGACATTGTTTACCGATCATTCGCATAAGTGGTTTGTCCACAGGAATTCCGTCTCTGCATAACCAAGATCCTGATCGTTTAAGCTATGTTTTATAAAATCAATTGAAACTGATGTTCATTGTGTTTTAACTTTGTATGCTTATTTCAAGTTACTAAATTAATGTTATTACATGTTTTACTAAGTAAATTTAATAAAGCGTACGTAAGCCTTCAAAGGAGAAGAAACAATGATTATCTCTAACTGCCATTATGCAACTACCCCACGGAAGCATTTCCTGTTTCCAATGGTGGTACTATGTATTCAACTTGAAACTCGCCCGTATTCTTAGCCTTAATTACCTCCAAATATTGAAGAGTTACATTACTTGAATTCCGAAAGACGAAAAGCGAATAACAAACTTACCTGCTTCTGGCAGATTATTGTTAAGTTATTGTTTTAATGAATACATGTACCGATCGCGAGTTCTCCTTTAAATATATCAATCTCTGGTCTGATTAACACTTGTTTATTTCTTACCTATGTTCGATTTATCGTTCAGTATCCAATTGACTTAACGCGAGAGCGACCACGCGGCGTTAATACTATGTAATATTTACTTAGAGACCGTTTTCTTGTTTAGGGAAAATGGCGGCCATTTAAACACTATAGATCGGCTAATTGTATTAGTTACGTGTTTGATTGACAGCCCTCGTGTCAGGTCAATTAATGTCTAATTTCATGTACGAGCATGTATTAAACGGCTCGTCTAGGTATCACTGCACAGTTGAAATTTGCTCTATGATATTTATAAAATATGATCTAGCTCTTCCAATGTAAAAATTAATGCCACAAAAATTATTTAACCCACAGCAGTGCTCCATATAAGCTTTTCTTAAAATGAATATTTTACCCCTTAAATATAGTTATATAGTTATTTATAATTATCATGGTGTTATACTTTGTGATTTTTGGCTTTTTTCATTTCTTTCAGAACGTTTAGAAATATTGTACAGGTCCCCAGCCACTACGCTGAGTAAGACGCTTTATCCGTTAACAATATGCCGACACTCTATAGAAAATGTAGTCAATTTTGAAGCATTAACTGTTGCTTTAAACTGCATATAATCTAATGAGTGTTTCTCGATGACGTCGTACCGTAGTTAACCCCCACCCCCTTGGTTATTCAGGCGATGTTTATCTTTTTCGTTGAATAATCTTAATCTTGATGATTGAAGTATCAATGTATTGTATAGTTTTGGTTTTGGTGTCAATTTTGTAACCTTGACTGTTGTTTTAAAGTGAGAATAAAAGTAAATCATACAAACCATAGATACAATTCTATTGTCATTACTTCAGTAAGAGCCTGATATAAGAGGTCACCACAAGTAGACCTGGCCCCGAAACTTTATTCATGCTCAAATCGTGTTCGTACCATGACATGCTACAGTATATATAGTAATTGTACAATATGGCATAATGTCTCTATGTCCATAGTATAAATATAAACCATGTCACTATATTAATATTAAATATGACATAATAAATCTATGAACCAGGGTATAAATATAAACCATGTCACTGTTCTAATATTAAATATTACACAATGTATCTATGAACAAGGGTATAAATATTAACCATGTCACTATTCTAATATTAAATATTACACAATGTATCTATGAACCAGGGTATAAATATAG
The DNA here is from genome assembly GCA_029582155.1 of Panopea generosa. Taxonomy (NCBI): domain Eukaryota; kingdom Metazoa; phylum Mollusca; class Bivalvia; order Adapedonta; family Hiatellidae; genus Panopea; species Panopea generosa. The sequence continues at coordinate 31,741,854 of CM055911.1, read as the reverse complement.
ACCATGTCACTATTCTAATATTAAATATTACACAATATATCTATGAACCAGGGTATAATATAAACCATGTCACTATTCTAATATTAAATATTACACAATATATCTATGAACCAGGGTATAATATAAACCATGTCACTATTCTAATATTAAATATTACATGCTATATTTAAGAACCAGGGTATAAAAATAAACCATGTCACTATTATAATATTAAATATTACACAATATATCTATGAACCAGGGTATAAATATAAACCATGTCACTATTCTAATATTGAATATAACATCTTATATCTATGAAAAAAGGAATAAATATAAACCATGTCACTAATCTAATATTAAATATTACATAATATATCTATGAACCAGGGTATAAATATAAACCATGTCACTATTCTAATATTAAATATTACATAATATATCTATGAACCGGGTTATAAATATAAACCATGTCACTATCATAATATTAAATATTACATGATATATATATGAACCAGGGTATAAATATAAACCATGTCACTATTCTAATATTAAATATTACATAATACATCTATGAACCAGAGTATAAATATAATCCATGTCACTATTCTAATATTAAATATTACACAATATATCTATGAACCAGGGTATAAATATAAACCATGTCACTATTCTAATATTAAATATTACATAATATATCTATTAACCAGGGTATAAATATAAACCATATCACTATTTTAATTTTTAATATTACATATTACATATATGAAAAAGGGAATAAATATAAACCATGTCACTATTTTAATATTAAATATTATATAATATATCTTTGAACCGGGTTATAAATATAAACCATGTCACTGTCATAATATTAAATATTACATAATATATCTATGAACCAGGGTATAAATATAAACCATGTCACTATTATAATATTAAATATTACACAATATATCTATGAACCAGGGTATAAATATAAACCATGTCACTATTATAATATTAAATATTATATGATATATCTATGAACCTGGTTATAAATATAAACCATGTCACTATCATAATATTAAATATTACATAATATATCTATGAAGCGGGTTATAAATATAAACCATGTCACTATCATAATATTAAATATTACATAATATATCTATGAACCAGGGTATAAATATAAACCATGTCACTATTATAATATTAAATATTACATAATATATCTATGAACCTGGTTATCAATATAAACCATGTCACTATTATAATATTAAATATTACATAATATATCTATGAACCGGGTTATAAATATAAACCATGTCACTATCATAATATTAAATATTACATAATATATCTATGAACCGGGTTATAAATATAAACCATGTCACTATCATAATATTAAATATTACACAATATATCTATGAACCGGGTTATAAATATAAACCATGTCACTATTATAATATTAATTATTACATAATATATTTATGAACCAGGGTATAAATATAAACCATGTCACTATTATAATATTGACAATTACACAATATATCTAGGAACCAGGGTATAAACATAAACCATGTCACTATTCTAAAATTAAATATTACATAATATATCTATGAACCAGGTTATAAATATAAACCATGTCACTATTTAAATATTAATTATTACATAATATATTTATGAACCAGGGTATAAATATAAACCATGTCACTATTATAATATTGACAATTACACAATATATCTAGGAACCAGGGTATAAACATAAACCATGTCACTATTCTAAAATTAAATATTACATAATATATCTATGAACCAGGGTATAAATATAAACCATAACACTATTATAATATTAAATATTACATGATATATCTATGAACCGGGGTATAAATATAAACCATGTCACTATTTTAATATTAAATATTACATGAAATATCTATAAACCGGGTTATAAATATAAACCATGTCACTATTCTAATATTAAATATTACACAATATATCTATGAACCAGGGTATAAACATAAACCATGTCACTATTCTAAAATTAAATATTACATAATATATCTATAAACCGGGTTATAAATTTAAACCATGTCACTATTCTAATATTAAATATTACACAATATATTTATGAACCAGGGTATAAATATAAACCATGTCACTATTCTAATATTAAATATTACATAATATATCTATGAACCAGGGTATAAACATAAACCATGTCACTATTCTAAAATTAAATATTACATAATATATCTATAAACCGGGTTATAAATTTAAACCATGTCACTATTCTAATATTAAATATTACACAATATATTTATGAACCAGGGTATAAATATAAACCATGTCACTATTCTTATATTAAATATTACACAATATATCTATGAACCAGGGTATAAATATAAACCATGTTACTATTCTAATATTAAATATTACATAATATATCTATGAACCGGGTTATAAATATAAACCATGTCACAATTATAATATTTAATATAACATAATATATCTTTGAACCAGGGTATAAATATAAACCATGTCACTATCATACTATTAAATATTACACAATACATCTATGAACCGGGGTATAAATATAAACCATGTCACTATTATAATATTAAATATTACACAATATATCTATGAACCGGGGTATAAATATAAACCATGTCACTATCATACTATTAAATATTACACAATACATCTATGAACCGGGGTATAAATATAAACCATGTCACTATTATACTATTAAATATTACACAATACATCTATGAACCGGGGTATAAATATAAACCATGTCACTATTATAATATTAAATATTACACAATATATCTATGAACCGGGGTATAAATATAAACCATGTCACTATTTTAATATTAAATATTACATAAAATATCTATAAACCGGGTTATAAATATAAATCATGTCACTATTCTAATATTAAATATTACACAATATATCTATGAACCAGGGTATAAACATAAACCATGTCACTATTCTAAAATTAAATATTTCATAATATATCTATAAACCGGGTTATAAATATAAACCATGTCACTATTCTAATATTAAATATTACACAATATATTTATGAACCAGGGTATAAATATAAACCATGTCACTATTCTAATATTAAATATTACACAATATATCTATGAACCACGGTATAAATATAAACCATGTCACTATTCTAATATTAAATATTACACAATATATTTATGAACCAGGGTATAAATATAAACCATGTTACTATTCTAATATTAAATATTACATAATATATCTATGAACCGGGTTATAAATATAAACCATGTCACAATTATAATATTTAATATAACATAATAAATCTATGAACCAGGGTATAAATATAAACCATGTCACTGTTCTAATATTAAATATTACACAATGTATCTATGAACAAGGGTATAAATATTAACCATGTCACTATTCTAATATTAAATATTACACAATGTATCTATGAACCAGGGTATAAATATAGACCATGTCACTATTCTAATATTAAATATTACACAATATATCTATGAACCAGGGTATAATATAAACCATGTCACTATTCTAATATTAAATATTACACAATATATCTATGAACCAGGGTATAATATAAACCATGTCACTATTCTAATATTAAATATTACATGCTATATTTAAGAACCAGGGTATAAAAATAAACCATGTCACTATTATAATATTAAATATTACACAATATATCTATGAACCAGGGTATAAATATAAACCATGTCACTATTCTAATATTGAATATAACATCTTATATCTATGAAAAAAGGAATAAATATAAACCATGTCACTATTCTAATATTAAATATTACATAATATATCTATGAACCAGGGTATAAATATAAACCATGTCACTATTCTAATATTAAATATTACATAATATATCTATGGACCGGGTTATAAATATAAACCATGTCACTATCATAATATTAAATATTATATGATATATATATGAACCAGGGTATAAATATAAACCATGTCACTATTCTAATATTAAATATTACATAATACATCTATGAACCAGAGTATAAATATAATCCATGTCACTATTCTAATATTAAATATTACACAATATATCTATGAACCAGGGTATAAATATAAACCATGTCACTATTCTAATATTAAATATTACATAATATATCTATTAACCAGGGTATAAATATAAACCATATCACTATTTTAATTTTTAATATTACATATTACATATATGAAAAAGGGAATAAATATAAACCATGTCACTATTTTAATATTAAATATTATATAATATATCTTTGAACCGGGTTATAAATATAAACCATGTCACTATCATAATATTAAATATTACATAATATATCTATGAACCAGGGTATAAATATAAACCATGTCACTATTATAATATTAAATATTACACAATATATCTATGAACCAGGGTATAAATATAAACCATGTCACTATTATAATATTAAATATTATATGATATATCTATGAACCTGGTTATAAATATAAACCATGTCACTATCATAATATTAAATATTACATAATATATCTATGAACCGGGTTATAAATATAAACCATGTCACTATCATAATATTAAATATAACATAATATATCTATGAACCAGGGTATAAATATAAACCATGTCACTATTATAATATTAAATATTACATAATATATCTATGAACCTGGTTATCAATATAAACCATGTCACTATTATAATATTAAATATTACATAATATATCTATGAACCGGGTTATAAATATAAACCATGTCACTATCATAATATTAAATATTACATAATATATCTATGAACCAGGTTATAAATATAAACCATGTCACTATTTAAATATTAATTATTACATAATATATTTATGAACCAGGGTATAAATATAAACCATGTCACTATTATAATATTGAATATTACACAATATATCTAGGAACCAGGGTATAAACATAAACCATGTCACTATTCTAAAATTAAATATTACATAATATATCTATGAACCAGGGTATAAATATAAACCATGTCACTATTATAATATTAAATATTACATAATATATCTATGAACCAGGGTATAAATATAAACCATGTCACTATTCTAATATTAAATATTACATGATATATCTATGAACCGGGTTATAAATATAAACCATGTCACTATTCTAATATTAAATATTACATAAAATATCTATAAACCGGGTTATAAATATAAACCATGTCACTATTCTAATATTAAATATTACACAATATATCTATGAACCAGGGTATAAACATAAACCATGTCACTATTCTAATATTAAATATTACATAATATATCTATGAACCAGGGTATAAATATAAACCATGTCACTATTCTAATATTAAATATTACATGATATATCTATGAACCGGGTTATAAATATAAACCATGTCACTATTCTAATATTAAATATTACATAAAATATCTATAAACCGGGTTATAAATATAAACCATGTCACTATTCTAATATTAAATATTACACAATATATCTATGAACCAGGGTATGAATATAAACCATGTCACTATTTTAATATTAAATATTACATAAAATATCTATAAACCGGGTTATAAATATAAACCATGTCACTATTCTAATATTAAATATTACACAATATATCTATGAACCAGGGTATAAACATAAACCATGTCACTATTCTAAAATTAAATATTACATAATATATCTATAAACCGGGTTATAAATTTAAACCATGTCACTATTCTAATATTAAATATTACACAATATATTTATGAACCAGGGTATAAATATAAACCATGTCACTATTCTAATATTAAATATTACATAATATATCTATGAACCAGGGTATAAACATAAACCATGTCACTATTCTAAAATTAAATATTACATAATATATCTATAAACCGGGTTATAAATTTAAACCATGTCACTATTCTAATATTAAATATTACACAATATATTTATGAACCAGGGTATAAATATAAACCATGTCACTATTCTTATATTAAATATTACACAATATATCTATGAACCAGGGTATAAATATAAACCATGTTACTATTCTAATATTAAATATTACATAATATATCTATGAACCGGGTTATAAATATAAACCATGTCACAATTATAATATTTAATATAACATAATATATCTTTGAACCAGGGTATAAATATAAACCATGTCACTATTATACTATTAAATATTACATAATATATCTATGAACCGGGTTATAAATATAAACCATGTCACTATTATAATATTAAATATTACACAATATATCTATGAACCGGGGTATAAATATAAACCATATCACTATTCTAAAATTAAATATTTCATAATATATCTATAAACCGGGTTATAAATATAAACCATGTCACTATTCTAATATTAAATATTACACAATATATTTATGAACCAGGGTATAAATATAAACCATGTCACTATTCTAATATTAAATATTACACAATATATCTATGAACCACGGTATAAATATAAACCATGTCACTATTCTAATATTAAATATTACACAATATATCTATGAACCAGGGTATAAATATAAACCATGTTACTATTCTAATATTAAATATTACATAATATATCTATGAACCGGGTTATAAATATAAACCATGTCACAATTATAATATTTAATATAACATAATATATCTATGAACCAGGGTATAAATATAAACCATGTCACTATTCTAATATTAAATATTACATGATATATCTATGAACCAGGGTATAAATATAAACCATGTCACTATTATACTATTCAATATTACACAATATATCTATGAACCGGGTTATAAATATAAACCATGTCACTATTCTAATATTAAATATTACACAATATATCTATGAACCGGGTTATAAATATAAACCATGTCACTATTCTAATATTAAATATTACACAATATATTTATGAACCGGGGTATAAATATAAACCATGTCACTATTCTAATATTAAATATTACATAATATATCTATGAACCGGGTTATAAATATAAACCATGTCACTATTTTAATATTAAATATTACACAATATATTTATGAACCGGGGTATAAATATAAACCATGTCACTATTCTAATATTAAATATTACATAATATATCTATGAACCGGGTTATAAATATAAACCATGTCACTAATTTAATATTAAATATTACACAATATATCTATGAAACTGGATATAAATATAAACCATGTCACTATTCTAATATCAAATATTACAGAATATATCTATGAACCGGGGTATAAATATAAACCATGTCACTATTCTAATATTAAATATTACACAATATATCTATCAACCGGGGTTAAAATATAAACCATGTCACTATTCTAATATTAAATATTACACAATATATCTATGAACCAGGGTATAAATATAAACCATGTCACTATTCTAATATTAAATATTACATAATATATCTATGAACCAGGGTATAAATATAAACCATGTCACTTTTCTAATATTAAATATTACATAATCTATCTATGAACCAGGTTATAAATATAAACCATGTCACTATTATAATATTAAATATTACATGATATATTTATGAACCAGGGTATAAATATAAACCATGTCACTATTGTAATATTAAATATTACATACTATATCTATGAACCGGGTTATAAATATAAACCATGTCACTATTATAATATTAAATATTACATGATATATTTATGAACCAGGGTATAAATATAAACCATGTCACTATTGTAATATTAAATATTACATACTATATCTATGAACCAGGGTATAAATATAAACCATGTCACTATTCTAATATTAAATATTACATAATACATCTATGAACCAGGGTATAAATATAAAGCATGTCACTATTCTAATATTAAATATTACATAATCTATCTATGAACCAGGATTTAAATATAAACCATGTCACTATTCTAATATTAAATATTACATAATACATCTATGAACCGGGTTATAAATATAAACCATGTCACTATTATAATATTAAGTATTACACAATATATCTATGAACCAGGGTATAAATATAAACCATGTCACTATTATAATATTAAATATTACATAATACATCTATGAACCGGGTTATAAATATAAACCATGTCACTATTCTAATATTAAATATTGCATAATACATCTATGAACCGGTTTATAAATATAAACCATGTCACTATTATAATATTAAATATTACACAATATATCTATGAACCAGGGTATAAATATAAACCATGTCACTATTATAATATTAAATATTCCATAATATATCTATGAACCGGGTTATAAATATAAACCATGTCACTATTATAATATTAAATATTACACAATATATCTATGAACCATGGTATACATATAAACCATGTCACTTTTCTAATATTAAATATTACACAATATATCTATGAACCAGGGTATAAATATAAACCATGTTACTATTCTAATATTAAATAATACATAATATATCTATGAACCAGGGTATAAATATAAACCATGTCACTATTATAATATTAAATATTACATAATATATCTATGAACCTAGGTATAAATATAAACCATGTCACTATTATAATATTAAATATTACATAATATATCTATGAACCAGGGTATAAATATAAACCATGTCACTATTATAATATTAAATATTACATAATATATCTATGAACCAGGGTATAAATATAAACCATGTCACTATTCTAATATTAAATATTACACAATATATCTATGAACCAGGGTATAAATATAAACCATGTCACTATTCTAATATTAAATATTACATACTATATCTATGAACCAGGGTATAAATATAAACCATGTCACTATTATAATATTAAATATTACATAATATATCTATGAACCTGGGTATAAATATAAACCATGTCACTATTTTAATTTTTAATATTACATATATCATATATGAAAAAGGGAATAAATATAAACCATGTCACTATTCTAATATTAAATATTACATGATATATTTATGAACCAGTGTATAAATATAAACCATGTCACTATTGTAATATTAAATATTACATAATATATCTATGAACCAGGGTATAAATATAAACCATGTCACTATTCTAATATTAAATATTACATAATATATCTATGAACCGGGTTATAAATATAAACCATGTCACTATTTTAATTTTGAATATTACATATAACATATATGAAAAAGGGAATAAATATAAACCATGTTACTATTCTAATATTAAATATTACATACTATATCTATCAACCTGGGTATAAATATAAACCATGTCACTATTCTAATTTTAAATACTACATAATATATCTATGAACCGGGTTATAAATATAAACCATGTCACTATTTTAATTTTAATATTACATATAACATATATGAAAAAGGGAATAAATATAAACCATGTCACTATTCTAATATTAAATATTACATACTATATCTATCAACCGGGAATAAAATATAAACAATGTCACTATTCTAATATTAAATATTACATAATATATCTATGAACCGGGGTATAAATATAAACCATGTCACTATTCTAATATTAAATATTACATAATATATCTATGAACCGGGTTATAAATATAAACCATGTCACTAATTTAATATTAAATATTACATAATATATCTATGAACCGGGGTATAAATATAAACCATGTCACTATTCTAATATTAAATATTACATAATATATCTATGAACCGGGGTATAAATATAAACCATGTCACTAATTTAATATTAAATATTACACAATATATCTATGAAACTGGATATAAATATAAACCATGTCACTATTCTAATATCAAATATTACACAATATATCTATCAACCGGGGTATAAATATAAACCATGTCACTATTCTAATATTAAATAATACACAATATATCTATGAACCAGGGTGTAAATATAAACCATGTCACTATTCTAATATTAAATATTACATAATATATCTATGAACCAGGGTATAAATATAAACCCTGTCACTATTCTAATATTAAATATTACATCTATGAATCAGGGTATCAAATAAGTATGAATTATGACATTGATAGGACTATAAAACATTTGAGGTTATTAATATAATTAAATTGTGTTTGTTTATTTAAGGTCATTTTATGCACTTGAGGGCTACCAAATTATCAAGTTAACTGTTTCGGTGTAACTCATTAATTATTTATTTTTATCACATTTGTTTAATTGCATAATACTTAAACCGTGATAATAGTAAGTTAATTACTATTATATATATAAGTATATACCTTCAGTATATTTTCTAACCAGGCTAGATTTAACAAAGAGGTTTCAGATATGTTAGTATCAACCTCCGTGTGAGACTGAAATACAGATAATAACATATAATAGCATCAATCTAACTCTCCTACATACCCGCCTTTTAAGTAGATTACCTGTTATATATTTTATGGAATGCATATAGGTTATAAGTTATAATGGTTACTCTACATTAGTATTTTGCGCGACTTTTTTATCTTTTCACCTAACTGAGAGGCTTTTGATCTTCATGCTAATCATAACAAAGTATTTCTTCTCTTACATGTAACTTCAGATTTGGTCTATTACACGATTAACATGAATACCAAATATTTCCCTTTTACATGCATGGCATAGCACTTACATGTACAGCATACTACCTTTTGAAACTGGTTAAAGATTGCAATTTTCAATTACTATATCAAAGTAAAACATTTCTTATGTATTCAAGTCATATAATAAAGTGTTTCGATGATTTATTACTTATATTTTGATGATTTATATGTAACAACCTCAATGCATTAGCCCCGGCTTGAGCTATATTTTCTCTCCGAGATTGACAGAGACTGATATTATATGTAACATCCCTCACTTCTTTTAGCCCGGATTGAGCTATATTCTGTCTCCGAGTCTGACAGAGACTGATATTATATGTAACACCCCTCACTTCCATTAGCACCGTCTTTAGCTGTAATCACTCTCTGAGGCTGACAGAGACTGATATTATATGTAACATCCCTCTCTTCCATTAGCCCCAGCTTGAGCTATAATCTCTCTCCGTGGTTGACAGGGACTGATATTATATGTAACATCCCTCACTTCCATTGGCCCCTGTTTGAGCTATAATCTCTCTCTGAGGCTGACAGAGACTGATATTATATGTATCACCCCTCACTTCCATTAGCACCGTCTTTAGCTGTAATCGCTCTCTGAGGCTGACAGAGACAGATATTATATGTTACGTCCCTCACTTCCATTAGCCCCGGCTTGAGCTATAATCTCTCCCCGAGGCTGACAGGGGCTGATATTATATGTAACATATCTCACTTCCACTAGCCCCTGTTTGAGCTATAATCTCTCTCTGAGCCTGACAGAGAATGATATTATATGTAACATCCCTCACTTCCGTAAGTACCGGCTAGAGCTATAATCTCTCTCCGAGGTTGACAGAGACTGATATTATTTGTAACATCTTTCACTTCCGTAAGCACCGGCTAGAGCTATAATCTCTCCCCGAGGCTGACAGAGACTGATATTATATGTAACATTTCTCACTTCCATTGACTCCTGTTTGAGCTATAATCTCTCTCTGAGGCTGACAGAGACTGATATTATAATTAATATCCCTCACTTCCGTAGGCACCGGCTAGAGCTATAAACTCTCTCCGAGGTTGACAGAAACTAATATTATATATAGCATTCATCAATTCCATTAGCCCAGGCTTGAACTATATTCTCTCTCTGAGGTTGACAGAGATTGATATTATATGTAACATCCCTCACTACCACAGTCTCGACTTGAACTATATTCTGTCTCCGAATTTGACAGAGACTGATATTATATGTAAAATCCCTCAATTCCATTAGCCTTGGTTTGAGCTATATTTTTTCTCCGAGGTTGACAGAGTCTGATATTTTATGTAACAACTCTCATTTCCATTAGTCACGTCTTGAGCTAAAATCTCTCTCCGAGGTTGAGAGAGACTGATATTATATGTAACAACTCTCATTTCGATAAGTCCCGGTTTGAGCTATAATCTCTCTCCAAGGTTGACGGAGACTGATATTATATTAACATCCTTCTCTTCCAATAGCTCCGGCTTGAGCAATATTCTCTTTCCGTGGTTGACAGAGACTGATATTATATGTAACGTCCCTCATTTCCATTAGCTCCGGCTTGACCTTTATTCTGTCTCCGTGGTTGGCAGAGACTGATATTATATGTAACATCCCTCACTTCCTCTAGCCCCTGCTTAGCTATATTCTCTCTACGAGTTTGACACAGACTGATATTATATGTAACATCCGTCACTTCCTCTAGCCCCGGCTTAGCTATATTCTCTCTACGAGGTTGACAAAGACTGACATTATATGCAACAACCCTCACTTCCACTAGTCCCGGCTTGAGCTATATTCACTCTCCGAGGTTGACAGAAATTTATATTATATGTAACGTTCCTTACTTCAATTAACCCCGGCTTGAGCAATATTCTGTCTCAGTGGTGACAAAGACTGATATTATATTAACAGCCCTCACTTCCAATATTCCCGGCTTGAGATATATTCTCTTTCCGATGTTGACAGAGACTGACATTATATGTAACATCCCTCACTTCTATAAGACCGACTTGTGTTTTATTCTCTCTCCGAGGTTGACAGAGACTGGTATTATATGCAACAACTCTCACTTTCAATAGTCACGGCTTGAGCTATATTCACTTTTCGAGGTTGACCTAGACTGATTTTATATGCAACAAACCTCTCTTCCACTAGTCCCGACTTGATCAATAGTCTCTCTCCGAGATTGACAGCGACTGCTATTATATGTAACGTCCGTCACTTCCAATCGTTCCGGCTTGAGCTATATTCTCTCTTTGAGGTCGACAGAGACTGATATTTTATGTAACGTCCCTCACTTCCAATAGTACCGGCTTGAGCTATATTCTGTCTCAAAGGTTGACAGGGACTGATTTATATGCAAAACATCAACACTTCAAATCTTGCAACTTCAGAGAACATTTTTGAAGTTTTACGAAACGAAATTTACAAGCCCAAGTAGTTGAGACGGATTGGTGGTAACGGTCATCATTAAAAATATATATACAAACTTGTTTTAAATATTCTTGACACCTAGTTTGGTCAACGTTTTTGAGAGAGGAATTTCAGTTAAAAATGTTCCGGATACCAGACATTTCAGCTTTCTTTTATATTTAAGCCCTTCTGGAAAATTAAAGTTATTTAGTCCTACGCATTTAAAGAAAAGTTTATTTCATGGATATTCGAAACATGCATATTAAAGGGATTATATTGGCATATTACCGTCAATTCCCTGTCCTTATTACACACGCCCAGCATAAAGATACACTTATAACTTATGCGCGTCTAAAGTGTCTAATTGCATAACCTCTTTATTACAAACATCGGGTTTTTGTTTTTGTTTACATTCGCCATTTTCAAACAAACCGCTTTCGGGTTTCCGATCAATCATCGTATAACATCGTGAAGATTCATTCCCGATCTCGTTTTCGGAGCTTTGTTCGGGAAGTTTACGGAGTTCAATGTTAACATTGCGCAATACTTAATTGTGGGACGTATTAAATTTTTGGCCAATATTCAATTATTGTTATTTTGATAAGTTTCAAGTAAATACATAAGCATTATTTTGTGCACACTACATAAAGGAAAAGTCTGGATTAACAGCGTATTTTTGTTGCTTATAATATATAATAAAATAATTGCTTACAATATAATCCCTTTAAATAACAAGTAATATTCAAACATGATAATAAATGCACCTGTTAAAACTTTGTTGGTGTAAAAAGGGAGTTTACCGCATCAGAGCTGCTTCCGCTACTACGCGCGCAGGGACAGTGGCAAGCAATTAATTTAAAACAACCATATGAAATACCTGCCAACCGGTGATTACATCATTGCTTTGCTTCTTCTCTTATAAAAATCACAAGCTGTATTATGTTTAGACGGATAAACACTTTGAAGTATTGGTGTAAAATGTTGATAAAACAGTCAAAGCTGGTCTAATATTACAATAAAACAGGAAATTGTCGACGTGTGTATTCGATTAGTTGGCAAAGACACTTTTATAAACGTAAGCGTCGAAGAAGATCAAGACGACAACTTAGGGGACCACACCTGTGTCAAGAAGTTGCGAGCAAAAATCTGCCAAATGTTTCCGGAACGCAATTTCCTGTCAAACGGAAAACGGATTATGAAAGAGCGTCTTAATATCCTAGTAAAACAGAGTGAACCCGATTATTATGGTACCCCGCGCTATAATGCGTCAAACTGACTTTATTTCCTTTTTGTACAAGGTACATTGCAAGAAATGAAACGAATGGCTTTCTAAATATATAGGCTGGTTGGCCTGCATACAAACAAGCCAAAATAACTGGGTATGCTTTATATAACTGTAACAAAATAGTTAGGTTGCTGTGGCCTAATTTAGTAGTGTCAGCTAGTACGTGTCCATTGTAGTGATATAGACCATATTGGAACAGGTAGCGTGGAATTATTAAAACGTATGGATAGCTCGATAGGAGTAATGTTTTTAAGGTCTTTATTCATTTTCATTCTTTAATTAAAGAATAAATCATTTTGAAGTTTATTACATCAAATTCCATTAAGTATTAAGAAAGTTAGAATCATAAAATGGGTTTATTTGTCATAAAACTTATTTAGGTTTACATTGGCCAAAAAGCGTAAAATACGCATCGTACGATGTTTGAAAGTTTTTTGTTTCATGATTTACACGAAATTCACTAAGGTATGTGAACTGTTTTGCTATATATACTGAGCACTGCCCAGTATATAGCAAAATTGAATTGAAGTATTGGTGCAAAACGTTGATGAAACAGTCAAAGCAGTTCTAATGTTACAATATAACAGGAAATTGTCGACGTGTGTATTCGATTAGTTGGCAAAGACTCTTTTATAAACAAAAGCTTGAAGTTTATCAAGACGACACCGTAGGTGACCACACTTGTGTCAAGAAGTTGCGAACATAAAATCTGCCAAACGTCTCCGGAACGCAATTTGCTGTCAAACGAAAAACGGGTTATAAAATAGTGTCTTAATAACCTAGAAAACAGGGCGATTCCGATTATTATTGTACCCCGCGATATAATGCGTCAAACTGACTTTATTTCCTTTTTTGTACATGGTACATTGCACGAAATGAAACGAGTGGCTTTCTAAATATATAGGCTGGTTGGCCTGCATACAATCAAGCCAAAATAACTGGATATGCTATATATTACCTGTCATATGTTGAAAATTGCGTAAAAACAAAACATACATGTTTAAATCATGTGTTTTGTGCTAAGCGAATCAAAGTAACGTGGTTGTTTGGGTGCGGCACGAAACGTCAACATAAAAGCATTTATCACAATATATCAGCAAAACCATAATCATATTTTCTTCAATAATCCTTGTATTCCTATGTATTTTAATTGAAATGATAGATTAATAACCACACTATTATGCCGTAAGGAATACAACGATTTTCAAATGTACTATCATTGAAAAGCGATGTTTATGCTTAAACCGTTTTCGTTGTAATATAGATTCGCTATTTTAGCAATTGAAGTTATATGACAAGTCCATTACGGAATATAACAAACAGAAGAGTAATATATACATATATAGAGAGATTATCAACCGTTAACATGACACGTTGTTTTGCAAAAAAAGAAAAATCGGATTTATATAATAACCAAGATCAATATAAAGTTAAAACTAAAGTGCTTCAGGGAAATCAAGTGAATGATTCAATATAAACAAATATAAATTGGAAAGCTCAAACACAACCAGGTGATGGTAATGCTATATTTTATTGGATTTTATATTAACATACTTCACAGCCGATACTGGGAAGATGCACGTGGTGCACGTTTGACGCTTTAGTCGTTATAGTCATTGTAGATGTTTCATTGTTAAATACAAACGTTTCACATAGACATTTTGAGTTTCATTGATACACGAATATTGGGTTGACTTTGAAATGAGGAAATAAAATCAATGTAAATCTGGTGTTGTCAAAATAACAAACGGTTGAATGTTTTGCAATAACTTGTGAAAGGCGTAAAGTTTCAGCATTTCTTATAATTACCATATGGCACATGAAGTTTTAACAGAGATTTCCGTTTTTTTTTAAATAGTCTCATACACTCATCTTTTAATGACTTTTCCGTAATGATCAATCGACTTGCAAAAACAGCGCATAATAAACAATTTTATTCACCGCTATGATTTACAGAAAAGACAAATCATGAAATAGACGATTAAACTGCATTTCTCCTGTTGCGTCATAGGAATGTCGAACGTCACAAACTTACTGCTCATTCCGCATACATGTGGCGAGCCGGGATTCATACAGTGTCGTGCAGCTCTGTGGTTGTGGAAAGTAGTTTCCATTGTGTTTTTCTTTTTTGGAACGGTCGGAAATGTGTTGAACATAAGAGTGTTGTAAAGGCGGCGAATGAGAAAATTTTCCACAACTGTGTTTCTTCTATTCTTGGCCGTATCTGACCTAATTTCAATTTTGTCAGTTATACTGCGGTTCGTCTTACCCATATACAAGAAGCAACAAACTAAAGATTTGTCCATGTTTCATTGCATATTTCAAGATTCATTTAGCCTATTTTTTTGCTGGCTTATAGGTATGGCTGTTGGTGATGCTGACAATAGAAAGGACTCTTTTTACCAAATTCCCAGTGTTTGCAAAGGCTAGGTCAGTACCTGCAGCAACATTTATTATATCGATTGTGACTTTCGGCGTATTAGCGGTGTGTACCAGTCCTTTACTATTCTGGTCACATATGGAAGAAATACCCCGGGTTGTTGGTGGAAATGTAAGCAAAGTTGAGATTATGAAACAGTGTGTGTTTAAATCTGCATCCTACCAAAGAATGTACAACCTGACCTGGAGAGTTTTGGTTATCGTATTTTTGAAAGCAATTCCAATTGTCCTTGTTGTGGTGGGACATATCGTCATAATCGTCGCCTTGAAAACCAACAAAGAGCCAATTTTTCAACAGGTTAGGTCGAGTTGCAGAATAAGAAATTCAGCAACACATATTTTACTGGTTGTAAGTGCATTTTTTATTTTTAAAACTATGCCTTTTTGTATTTACACCGTTGTTGTGGACTACATAGACTAGCCGTCACCTGGTACCAGTGAATATGCCTCGTTTCAGCTGATGAACGCCATCTTTCTTCTTCTGCTGGTTCATGAAGTTAACAAAAAAATAATCACCGTCTTTAGGCGATGTAGAGGACTACAACGCCGGGAGACGGCGCTACATAACTGCATAACGTCACACAAACAAGAGAAATGACCGGTAACTGACGACATCGTTTACTGGCTGTTCGGACCGGTGAACTATCGCAGATGTTCCGTTTCTGCAGCACCAACAGTCTGTTATTTTAAGCTATAAAGTCAATTTTAACTGATTTGCATTGTGTTATGAAATTTTTGTGCTTGTTTCAAGCTACGGAATTAATGATATTACATTTATCATTATATAATTATTAATAAGCAAAACTCTAATATACGTTTACCTTCTTCTGTGGTAGACGTTAACTCTCTATTCGTATTTCGATATTCAACTTTAAACTAGCCTTAATTACCTCTAGTATTGGGAAGTTACATTACTTGAATACGTGTCTGTAGTACGGGCTGAACTCTCTCATTCGGAAGATATCAGGTTATGGGATAGACTACTTGAATATCAAAAGACGAAAGGCGAATAACACATTAACCTGCTTCTTGCGTTATTGTTATAGTATACACATCACATGTGATTACACATTTAGTGAATACATTGACCGATCGCGAGTTCTCCTTTAAATATATAAATCTCTGGTCTGATTCACACTTGCCTATTTCCGATTTATCGTTCAGTATCCAATTGACCTAACGCAAAAGCGACTACGGGGCGTTAATACACTGTAGAATTTACTGAGAGACTGTAACATTAAGGGAGGTTAGAATGGTAGATTCTTCACGTGACATAAATAAATATATTGAATGTATGTATAATATATGTATGTTATGAGACACATTATATGTATAAGTTACAAATAAAGAAATCTTGAATCTTGAATCTGTGACAGTTTTAATAGATAGGATGACAGATTACTGGAGATAAATGATAGCCTAGGGTTATCTTGATGTATTGTTGACAAGTTATTTTTGTGGACTGGATATTAAGATCTGTAATTAGAACACTGACCAATAGAAAAGTAGAAATGAATTGACCAATGAAAGAATAGTTGTTTATTCATTCAGAGACTGGTTTTAGCAGAGATAGGACAGTCAGTTAGAATTGAGCCACGGACAGAGTAACATGTCAGTTATACTAGGGTTAGTTAAAACGAGCGGTAGCGAGTTAAAAAATGTTAGCTTGTGACTTTGAACGTTCGCGAACTTTATAAGTATGTGAATAAAATTTACTGTTATACAAAGAGCTGTTGACTCGATTAAACCACAAGACCGTTTTCTTGTCTAAGGAACATGACGGCCCTTTATACACTGATTGTATTAGCGACGTGTTTGATTGATAGCCCTCGTGTCAGGTCAATTAATGTCTAATTTCACGTACGAGCATGTACTAAACGACTCAACTAGATATCACTGCACAGTTGAAATTCGCTATTTGATATTTATAAAATCAGGTTTGGCTCCTCCAGTGTAAAACACTAATGCCACAAAAATATTTTAACCCACAGAAGTGCTCCAGATAAGCATTACTTCAAATAAGTATTTTACCTCTTATGTATGCAATCTTTTTTTAAATTGATAATAGTAAAAATGAACATTATTATCAAATTGCCATTGAACACAAACTAATCAACACAGGAACAGAGAATAACCAATGCTTAATTTACAATACTTTATTGAGAAAAGTAATGCTTAAATACCTCTAAATAGTGCTTATCTTGAGCACTGCCGCAGCTGGAATGATATTTTCATTAAAATTCACATTGGCCATTTTTTTAATGATCAGTGCAGTGATACCTTTTGGAAATACTGTGCCAGCTAATCATGGCAACAGCAAGACGTCACAATCTCTATAATCCACTTTTCAAAAATATTCAAATCCAAATTGCATTTGATTTTTAAGCACAGAAAAAATTCGCCCGTTTTTTAACCACACTTTCCATTACAATTTAAAAAAAAAACAATGCGATGTAAAACTAAACTATTTCCATTCATTTACAAGGTATTTTGATCAACATGTGTGCGTTAATACACCAAAAGCTTAAATCATTCAGATGTTTTTTTAGTCCATCAGTTGAGACGGCAGCTAATCCAGTATAACCCCGGCCCCATCCCCGACAATAAAAACGAGTGTGATCACATCTGAAACGAACTTAAGTATAGATTTTATTGGTATTTTTGTGTGTTTTTATCGTGTGTGAAAAGAAACACTTGTGAAGGCTCAGTTTTCGTGAAATTACTACAAGGAAGACATCATTAAGTTGCTCAGCAGTAAGGTGTAAGCTGACATTTGTGTTTCGTCTCTTGCAAGTAATGTAGTAACATTTAATTTGTATACTGTAAACACTTTTTATCAGCGAGATCTTTATATTCGCTGTTTTTTTCGCGAATTTCAGCATTCGCGAATTCCAATTTTCGCTTATATTCCAGTACAATCATGTTCACTGTCCGTTTACAATAATATAAAGGCAATTTCGGCGTTTTCACTTTTCCAACGTTTCGAGCTCAACATTTCGAAAATATATAAAATAATGTTTATGAAAATTTAAAGTGTATTACAGTTAATGAGTATACAACTATGATTGTAACTTATAGTTATATTTATTTATAATTATCATGGTTTATGTTTTGTGATTTTTTGCTTTTTTTCATTTCTTTCAGAACAGTTAAAAATATTATACATTTCCCCACGACACTGCCTTGAGCAACACGCTTTGACCGTGAAAATACACTGGTTCTCTATAGAAAATGTGATTGGTCACCATGTGACTACTCTTAGCCAATGAAAAGACAGGACACCTGGTAGGTGAAAAAAGGGGTTCAGTACTGTATATGTACGATTAATCACGTGTGACTTCACCAATCAGTGTTCATGTGTACACTTTGAATGATTTTTCACTAAAACTGCAATTTAATTTTTATTTCATGATTGAAAATAAAAATAATACAACAAGTCATCATAATATATAAATATCATTCAATATCGCAATTAACGCTTTGTCTAATATGTCAATGAAAGGCACAATGATCAGAGTAAATAATCCTTTAATGAATTATTGCATTATCTGATCCCATAATACGATAAAGCATTAAACTGGAATTGTTTTTGAAGTGTATATATCAGGGGACTTGATTCACACGGCGTAGGGATATTCATATTGATTGCTAAAGTTACGCTGTTATTGTGTATTAGCTTTAAACAATATTCAACTTCGTAAGGGTACAAAGAAAAAGCAAGAAAATTTTGTTTTATTTTTGTTGTTTACCTTATTTTTGCATGAGAAGTGGTCATGTGTAGTAAAAAGTAAGTAAAGTGTTTGTTTATTATAGTGTCATACGTGACTTATGAGACACCTTTATGTTGTACACAGTTACTTCCCGAAAGTTATCATTTCCAGTCGTCAGACTGTTAGGCATTTGGTAACCCTCCATTTAACTATCTGCTGGGTGAGCAACCGGCCGCATAAAAAAAATCCAAGTGCTTCCCCTGGGTTTCTATCCTTCGACCTCCCGCTTCCGAGGCGGACGCCTTAACCACTAGGCCACGGAAGACGGTATTATTTAAGAAAAACTGAACAAATATATATTGATCATGAGTCTTTAGTTTTTCTGGTTCCCTTAAAATATTGAACCAAGCGTTATTATTATACATTATACCACGTCGTCAAACATATCTAGTTGGTTTAAACATATTCTATTTTCATTTTTTTAGATAAACAAGAACAATATACAAAAGTTTTAGATGAAAATGGAAGAATACAATTGTTATAGAGATCTTCACCGAAAAAGCATAATATGTACAGTGTAACATGGCGGTAAATTTAGAGATACGATAACAGAAAACTTTATTGTAACTGAATAAACAAAAATGTAAATAAAAGAAAAAAAATTGAATCAAATTTAGTTAAAAAAACCTATAATATGGATGATATTTATTTTTTACTATGTGATTTTTTGAAGAGAGAATTTATATAAAGAAGCTTAGGGGACTTCTGGCGAGTGGGTCAGTAATAGCCCGGGTCCATGGTGTATATGTATGTGTCTGCCTTTAGACGTATGGAAAAGTGTGAGGAATTATTACTCATAAACGATTGCTAGCCATAATAATTTTTTGCACAGCTTAATCATATCGATATTTGTTTCGTGGCGAAGCAAAGCGCTTCCATGTAAAATTATATTTTTTCCATAGTAATAACTATAGAATACAACGACAAGTTTTTATGAACAAATTAATTCAAATATGCAATCCAACTCTTGACATCATTTTGTATGGAAACCAAAATGTTAATACTGAAACAAATAATTATATATTCCAAATAGTGCAGGAATTTATAAGTAAAAGTAAACGCTTCGAATAAAGTATTTAATGAATTGCATTAATATTCGAGAACAAGTCGACAACTATATATATTTTAAATATAAAAAAACTGATTTAAGACAAATATTTAGTTGGTCAACGATAAATATAAATCAAACATACCTATTTTTACTCGTAAACTGGTATTCCTCGTTATGAATTTTGTCACAGTATGTACACAATTAAAGGTAATAGGTCAGCGATCTAAAATGAAATGCGGTATCACATAGTCGTGTACTGCACGTGCAGCTTACTACTGTCACTCTCCTTTCTAGAAATAATTGTATTTAAAGACGTTTCTTCGAGTAAGTTCTAGCGCGGAGATTTTTTTTAAATTTTGCACACAAGTACTTTAAAGTAAGACAAGTTTAAAACACTAAAAAAAAATATAGGTCACCATGCTTGTTTTTTTGCTATGACTTTTTTTAAACTACACCGTTTTACATTTTTTTGAGAAAAAACAGCAAATTGGTGTAAGTTATAAATCTTGTTTAATTTACTAACAAAGTGATATATTTAAAAAAAAAAATTGTTGTAACTCATGTAACAAAAGATAAAGTATCTAAAACAGAAAAAGTCATGATGCTCTTTTGAGTTTAACATTTCATACAGTAATTTTCATAAATTTCTACGATTATAGAATTGGACGTTAACGATGTATTTTTACACTAATTTAAAAATAAAAAAAGTTCTAACGCGGAGAATTGTTTCATTCTTTCTACAAAGAGGCACAATAACAAACTATATCAGAAAATAAAATAAAAAATAGATGTCCCCATGCTTGTTACTAAGTTACAGTGCTTAATGTTACCTCCCTTTTCATAAAATGGCCATAAACGATGCATTTTGACACTTATTCAATAATAAAAAAAAAGTTCTAATGCAGAGAATTGTGTCATTCTTTCTACAAAGAGGCACTTTAACAAACTATATCAGAAAATAAAATAAAAAACATATGTTACCTTACTTGTTACTAAGTTACATTGCTAAATGTTACCTCCCTTTTTCATAAAATGGCCGCAAACGATGCATTTTTTCACTAATTCAATAATAAAAAAAGTTGTAACGCGGAGAATTGTTTCATTCTTTCTACAAAGAGGCACTAAACCAAACTTTATCAGAAAATAAAACAAAAAATAGATGTCCCCATGCTTGTTACTAAGTTACAGAGCTAAATGTTACCTCCCATCGTAAATGATGCATTTTGACACTAATTCAATAATAAAAAAAGTTCTAATGCAGAGAATTGTTTCATTTTTTCTACAAAGAGGCATTATTACAAATTATATCAGAAAATAAAATAAAAAATACAGGTCACCATGCTTGTTACAAAGTTACAGTGCTAAATGTTACCTCCCCTTTTCATAAAATGGCTGCAATCGATGCATTTTCACACCAATTCAATAAAAAAAAAATGTTCTACATGGAGAATTGTTTCATTCTTTCTACAATGAAGCACAACAACAAACAATATCATGAAATAAAATAAAAAATACATGTCACCTTGCTTGTTACCAAGCTACAGTGCTAAATGTTAACTTCCCTTTTCATAAAATGGCCTAAAATTGTCAAAATTGTGAAAATTATCTGTTGTAAATTTTTATAAATGAAGTTTCATTGCAGAAGTAACTTTCATATTTCTAAATGATGCACTAAATAGCAATTATAATATTTGTAATTTATAATGTAATTACTGTTAAATTGCTTTAATACATTTCATATAGACTGGGTAAATGATGAACATCAATAGTTGTAAAAGTTTGAAATGTTAGAGGCCTAGTGGTAAAACCATGTACTGTCAATCAAGGTTGGATCACCAGTGACCTGCTACTCAACATAATATCTTCAGAGTTTTATCTACGAGTCCATTCAAGTCATTTTTTCTGGTATTTATCTTGGCTATAGTAGTCGCACTGTCATCCATTATTCCTGTACTGGGCTACTTCCAACTTTAATCTTTGAATTGTCATTAAAATTTTAGAACACTGCCTGGTGAACTTGTAGTGATTGTTCATAATTTTTCATAATATGTGCATTTCCTAGTCTTCTGGAAAAACATCATATGTTTTTCGAATACTTTTTGTTAACATGGTCCCAGTATCTGATTTACTGCCACAATCCATTCTTCTGGCAACACATATTGTAATAAATTGGCCTGGTCCTGGTGTACTACTTGACTGACTTCATCACTGAAAATTAAAGGAAGCTTATATGAAATAAAGAAATAAATGACAATAACTTTTTGTATGTAAGCTTAATTTACATCATCACCAGTTTCCCATTTGGGTGATGCACCCAGAAGAGTGAACAGTTTAGACTTTTTAGGTTTGTGGGGGATAGTGCAGGAAACAAATATCATAGAAACCTAATCATATGTTTCACCTGATTCTTTTGCTTGGTGTATTGCACCATCATAAAAGTCCTCAGTTTAAAGTCCCATCTGAATGACAGTTAGCACTGTAAGTTAGCCAGCCTCAGGTATCAAACTCTCAACCCTGAGCTAGAAGTATCGTGCTCTACTGACTGAGCTCATCAGTCTGGCTAAAAAAACGACAATGTATTTTAATAAAACAGCACAATATATGGGTATAGTTTGACAACTCAAGGGCTATAACCGAGCAGCAATTCCTGTTATGATATCTATGTTCAAACCATTGAACAAAATATTATGGTTATAAACTTGCATACATGTATGTGGATATTTTTTTACTGAATGAAACTGTTATGTTATGTAACAAGCAGTCAAGGGGTTGCAAGCTCAAATCCCCACTTGGCCAGTCTCTGTGATGATTTAAATATATGCAAATTCCAACATTTGTCTCATGTTCATTCATCTTTAATCACTGATTCAAGTGGGAAAGTTGTCAGTTATTTGCACGGATATTAGGTGTGCCAAACAAGTAGGTTTGATCCCCCTCAGATCATCTGTTGTGCTCATGATTATTTTGTTGTAATCCATAGTAGAACTAAGCTGAAACGGTTAAATTACATTAATACTTACCATTGGCCCCTTTTGATGATTGTCACTCTTTCATTTAGTGTTTCTGTACGCGTTGTCTATGTCACGATATTGATCGTCTCTTCATTGTTAATGAAACCACTACAGGTATTTAAAGCACCGACATCTCAATCCATCTGTAACCTGAGCCTCTGTTTAGCATTCCTGAAATGTGTTGAATAGTTTCTTATTTTCATAATTCATGTAACAATTTTCTGTTTAACAGGAAACACAGAACATGACGGTGTATAAATTTATTTTTAACATTTACTCAATGTAAGAATACTGTTCGAATCCCCGCCTGACAACAGTCTCCAGGATGATAGATATACAGCATTATGTCTCTTTATCAATCGTCTCTCACCTCTGATTCAAGTGGGAAAGCTATCAGTTACTTGCAGAGATAAGGTGTGCTCAAATACTGGTTAATTCCAGGAAACAGTGGTTAGGTGAACGTCTGTTAGCCCTCGATGGCATGAAAATGAAGTAAATATTCAACCAATGAATCACTTTTTATAGTTGTTCATCTCTAGAAATCATAAAGTAAGTTATCATTTTATGTGATACATTAATATTGATCAGTGAGTTATGATAAAGCATCAACTAACCTTATACTCAATTGCTTTGTGTTGATGTCAAATGATATTGGACTTTTCCTGTTTAATCGATGTGTTTTGTTTGTTTCCACTGTTCTTATACTTCCACATATACAGTTTATGTATAACGTTGACCCATATAAGTGTCTTCCATAGTGTCCTTCAATACCAAAATTTTACATGCATCAGGTCAGCTAAATGTCAAAATTCAAGATTTATTCTTCCTTGTCTCCATCCCGGTATGAATAATATTGTTTCAGGTAAATTCATTATGTATTACCACTACGAGTATTGATTATATTTTCGTAGTTGTTTCTTCGACTTCGTTATGTACAAGCACTTCTGGCAGTTTAGAACGAAAAACAATATACTCTTCCGTGATTTTCGATCGCTTCCTTGACAAAATTTTCATTTCTGACATCTCGAAATGAAAATACTTCGCTTTGTAAATATCCTAATGCGACTCGACTTTTAATTAACCAAACGGCGACATTAGACCCCGAAACTGAAAGTAACAGAAAGGAATAATGCACGTAGCGATGCGCAGTAACAACCCGCAGAAACGTCTTTAAAAACCGCATTGCTTGCACAATTGTCTACTGAAATTTGTACTGTTGTAAATAGGCATATCAGCCCACAAGACATTCTGAAATTGAACGCCTGTGCACAGGACCATTTACCGGCCGGGTTATCGGTACGTCCTGTCTAAACCGTGACAAATAAATTATTCTCCCCCTTCTCTCTATCTCTTTCTCTATTTCCCCCATCTCTCTTTCTCTCTCTCAGTTTTTCTTTTATTATTCTCCATCTCTAAAACAAGTATAACATATTTAAAATAGCTTTTCACAAACTTATACCATGATGATAACAACGAATTACATAATGTACTTGATTTATCTTTAGCCAAAATATACATGTATGTTATCGAAGAATGTCGAGTCACTATTCACTAAGAAGTTATGTAACAACGGGAAACAAATTCTAAAAAGTCATATACTTACTTCTGCATGTACTCTTGTTATAAATGTGATTAATGTTATATGTATTAAAATGATGTAAGTTTTAGAATAAAATACTGTTTAAACTAAACTTAAACTGTTCACTAATTACAAGCCGATGTTTTTAACTATAACATTTACAACTTTTTCAGCTTTTTTAGTAGTGAACTCATGAATTGTCACCCTTGTCACAAGATTACGGACAGGAATTATTGGTCATCGTTTTATTACAGGACCAATTATTGACGCTGTAATTCTTTTCCGTCTTTCATCGTGCCACACTTGGGATTCTGACTGTAAAATGGTCATACTCTGAATAGCCAAAATTTTTGTTGAACTCAGTTCAATATACTGCTCTAAAAATACATTCCTTTTCAAATCAAGTTCAACATTGGATAGGCCAGGTTCATGTTCAACTGCCTCACTTCCATATAACATTCTAATGGCTTTCGATTTACTCTCTATACCCCAATGCTATGAGACGGGTCATTGACCATGACACTATTATCCTGTATACATGATTTAACTACTGTTTCAACCCAGAAAGACTTCCAGCATTAGTTGTATAACTTGTAATAACGTTCACAATCAAAGTAAAAGTAATAAACTAACAGTAATCAGTGGTGAGAGAAGCTTGACCATGATAGATAATGTCACATATCAGTCATCATTGAGACCAGACAGCATGGCAGTGATTGTCACTGACCATTTTTTCCCATAATTTGGGTCATATTCCAAATGCCAAAAAATATATTACCCCCCAATTTACAGGGAAAAAAATTTGAAAGGTTCAGTAATTGTAATGAAAGTTGCCACAATAACTTGGTAAAATAAAGAAAGTATTCGGGATTCTGAATTGAGTACGAAAATACTCATTGATTTAAGGAGAAATATATCAGGGTTTTTGCAAAGTTTGAAATTGATAAGCCAAAATCGATACAGACTGAGGTTACCAGGTAAACAGTCGTGTATTATAAAATAAAAAATAAAGAAAAAATGTTTGCCGACACGGATAGGCTCCACCTGATCTTTGTAACGGTAATCTGTAAATGGCAATAAATCAGCCCAGGGCTGCTGTTTGCGCGTAAAATTACTAAAATAAAACTAGGAAATTGTCATGAAAATTTAAATTAGTTAAATCCAAATCTCTCACTTTTTATCATATTCCCAATAAAGGTGTTGATTTACAAACTTAAACAGTTTTTGTGAATATTATGATGTTCGATATATCTTTTCCGGAATCAGGGAAACGCTTCGGATGACTTTCTAAAGACATCACCATTTACTTGGTACTTAGACAATAAAACAGGATGTATATATACAAGTCTTTTTTGTGCACATAAATGACCCATACTGACCTGATGATAAATGCTTATGGTTATACATAAGAGTCACTATTTATTAATGAACGCCAACAATAGCAGTATGTCTCTTTGATCACAAATCAATATTTATGCTTTATACCAAGCCAATTGTTTATCTGGATACAATATTGCAAATGAGGGCGGAAGTTGTATAAACTTCTCATTTATAATTGAATCGCATGTTGATCAGGTCTTGCTCTGACACATGTTCCATTTCCTATAGCCACAATATTTATAAGGCATTTCCATCTTTATCATGGTTTTTGGCTGACTTGGGCAGCGTTATCTATTCGCAGTGCATATTACTTTTATTGTAATTGTGAAAGAAATGTATAGGCATAATACAAGTGATATCAATAATACGTGAAAATAAATACAATAACAAAATTGTAATGGGGGGAAAAACAACCTACAGCCAACATTTTTTCTTGGGATACATTTTCTCGACAATTTCCAATATCTTGCTCAATGTTACTAGAAGCAAATTTGGATAAACTTGGAGCATCCGTGGTAGCCGTAATTTCTTTTAAATGACATGCATCATTTCCTGTGACGATTGAACACCACATAGCACGTACATTTACGTCATATTGTGTTGAATTGATTGTTTTCAATTTTGGACCAGTCTCAAATGGCAATTGTTTCCGACAGCCCACACATCTAACAGCTAGTATAGATGCTAATCCCTGTGTTCTTAATTTGATACAATTTCAACAGCTAAATTATTTGACAACACTAGTTCGTTAGCCTTACTGCAACTAATAATAAGTTTTGTGACTTCATGCATCTGTGCTTGCAGACTATCAAGGTTGATTTCTCTATAACCTTTTAAATAAGTATTTTTTAATTTTTTAACTACACACTTCAAGGAACCAGCAACCAAATTACATCTGTACAAATCATTCATACTTGTTTTTGAACAAATCAAACTCCGTGCTGTACTATTCTTCGCTTTAACAGTAGATTACCTGCATTTTGATGTTTTTATCTTCAAACTTGTTGTTCTTGTACAGTTTAATACTCTTGATGCGTATAAATCTCTCCGGCCTGCAGCATTTATGCCTCCAGACATGCCAAACCGTCTCTTTGGTTTCCAATGGTTTTTTTTACCATTTTCAATGGTTAAAGTATAAATTAAACAAATATAAATATATATATATATCAGAAACAAGATCATATTAAAAATATTTTAGGATATGGCTTTTTACTACAAGACGTATTTCTCTTCAAAATTATACTGTTTATTCACAAGGGCGTGATGTCTGTGTATGGCTGGACTTTTGTCAATAGGCTTCCATAAAATCATATAAAAAGCATGCATAAAATATAATAATTGACACTTCATGTTTTAATTTTAAAAAACACAGCACTGTAGCATTGAACAATAAAATACGTAATGTGTTACTGAAATATAAAATAAGAAATTAAAATATTCATAAAAGATATTTATAAAAATAAATAAACAAATCCGACCCCCGGACTTCTGGACGAAAACAAAAGTCACATTAACAGCGATCATGATTTTATTTCTTTAAAATCTGTTCAAAGGACGATCCAAAATTATATCATTGGACTTAGTGTTAAATACAGACCACTTACACATATTTCCGAATAGAATTTCCAATGGAAATTTGTAAATGCGTCCTTTCAATCTTTGAAGACAAAAGCCAGGAGTCATCCGCCGGAAGTATATTCGCAGATATAGTCCGATATATATTTCAAATAGTATTACATATTTACAATCGAAACACGATTTAAAATAGATAATCATATTATTAGAATAACGTCAAAAATTACTTTTGTAATTTAAAAAATCTATATATTACAAAATAAAGAAAAACAAAATCGGCGGATTAATTGTAATAGTTGTTTTTTCTTGAAAATGAATTCTGAACCAGTAAATAAAAAGAAATTAATTCAATTTTTAAAATTAATAAATGAAATATAAATAATTTCTAGAGATTTTCTTGTGAGTTGGTGTTTTAGACTTCTTATAATGTTTATTCACTTTAACATAGTTACTATCGATATGCCAAGAGCAGTCGTTTGAGAAGAAAAAAAATGCCAAGGTGCTTATGAGAAGATACTTCATTAATTTGCTGGTTTAACATTATTAAAGAGGGATGAGCAGGCTGATTTCTTTTACGTGATATTCAGTAAGGATTCAGTTGTTGCCGGATTGAAGGTGACAAGGCATTGTTCTGCCCATTTGGTGATTCTTAAGATATCTTGAATTAGTTCTGTTCTTTGAATATGTACATCTCTGTCAACAATTAGGTATAAACTAGTGTCATTTGAAAAAAGTCGGATATTTGAAACAATATTGCGAGCTATGTCGTTAATATAGACAAGAAAAGTAAAGGCCTTAGGATTGATCCCTGGGGAACACCTGCCTTAACAGTTTTCCAATTAGACTTAGTACCAGGTAAGATAACTCGTTGGCGTCTGTTTTGGAGGTAATCAGATACAAGTTTTAGTTTTATATTCTAATTAGGATTTATGAGAAATCGAGAGTGTCTGATAAGGAATTTGTTGAGGAGGTAATGAATGAATCTGCGTTTACATTGCTGTCGGTAATTACAAGACCGGGATTAGAGTGGACGTCGCCTGATAACATCAAGATGATAGAAAGCCAGATGATAATAGTCTGACTGAGTAACGTAAGAATAAGAGTCTTAACAAAGGGAATATTTTTGGAGAAGTCCCCACAAGTTCCCACAAAAGGTTCGTTTGTAAGGATGAATTATCATTTTAGAAAGAGTTGATGTTGTATAGATATTAACGACGATCGACAACATTTACACTGGGGAGCTGCATATGTATAACACGAACACTAAGTTCGTCAAAGCAGATACTTTATAGTTGCAACGATACTATGACATAACCGTGACAGGCATGTATATAGTAAATAGCATGTAATTGTCAGTAAATCCAAAAGAAACAAATCTAGCATCAGCATGCCAAAACTTCTGTAACATACACAGAATGTGTTCGGATATCTCACACAGACCCAAAGACTCTTAGATAGAACAAAAGAAATATGATTGATAAATAGATACAGAAACATGTCATGATGATACAAAATAGGGTGAAGAAAGGAGGTTATTAATCTACAATGTATATGTTAAAGGCTTAAGCAAAATGTCCGTGCGATTTAATAATTAAGGAAATACCAATCGTACTATTTGTTACAGATGCAAATAGCACACAGTGATACAATCATTTGTTTTTATAGATATTTTGTATTCGTAATACTAGTGCAGTACCAAATCATATACAAGCCAGTTATTTTGAGAAAAAATAACCTGAGGAGAAATGCGTTTATTGTTTGTTATCATATACATGTTGATATACATTTGAGTTTGACAAGGGCACAATGCACATACACTCACTTGTTTATACACACTCACTCGCCTACAGCCACGCGCACGCACGCACACCCGCACACACGCACTCACATACGCAAACTCGCACACATACCCACGCACGCAAGCACGCACGCACGCACGAACGCACACACGCACGCACGCACGCACACCTACGCACTCACGCACGCACGCACGCACGCACGCCCGCCCTCACGCATACATACATACACACAACACCAACACACATACACCCACCCACACCAACACGCATGTGCGCACACACATACACACAGCGTTCGCATACTGTATTTACATAGAATAAATATATACCTATATTCATATTTAAATAACGTGCGCATACCGTATTTACATACATATACGCATATTAATATTTACATAGCGTACGCATACCGTATTTGCATACATATACCCACATTAATATTTGCATTATTATATGTGAACACATGAAAAATGATAATGATATGATATAAACATTTCTTCGATGGCAAGACCACACACTCCAAAATATTTTAAGTTAACTAAAATAATTGTGCTGGATACAAGTTATCAATTTTCGACAATGTCTGCTCCATGTATGCAAATATATATTATTATAGCGGTGTTTTTTCAAAACATATATAATGACAAAATGATAACCGAGTAACCTTATTGCTAATGTAGTATACATGTTTTTGTGCACACAAACACTAAAACGACCAGCATTATTCCTGACTAACCAGTGACATATCTAGAATCTTATTACGATATCATTTAACGACTATTAAAAGCCAACTTATAAGTTCTAAAATAGATATGTATGGTAAAAATAATGTAAGTTTTTCATATTTGTGATGTGTTCTTCAAGATACATAATGTCAATACGAGAACGTCTATAGACTGATACATCAAACTGGGAGACGCACACGAAATAGAAGGTACGTTAACACAGTATAGGTCTCACTGAACAATTACCTCCCTTACATGACGGTAGCAAGATTATTACGCCCAAGAAATTAGAGCTGTGTAAAGCGGTTGCGTATTTTTTTTTTTAAAAATGCATAAAATGTCATATTTCTTTGAGCATATGGGAACATTAGAACATTTTCATGATTTCTGCAAAGTTTGAGTGACCCTGGGAACTGTTTGATGATGCTATAACAGTTTAAAGATGCGTAGTGATATACTGCAACAAATGGGCAGAATTGTCAAAAATGAAGTGGTGCCATCAAACCATCGAAATTGTGAAAAAGCAACCTGGTCAACCCCATGTTTTTTTTCTGCATATTTGGACCAACAGAGGACTATCTATGGGAATAAGGCACTTTTAGAATCATTGGTAATGTATCCAGTGTTCCAGAAGTGCATGTCTCTATATGTAGAACAGTACAAAATTAATTGGTGTGTGAGACGTATAGCCGATATGTATGTCATCAATTTTAGTGTTAAGTTTGCATCACCAACTTAGTGTCAGCAATAACGGACACTCAATATTTAAACTCAATGAAATAATGGTGCACTCGAGTTATTTATAGCATATAGGATATACAAATATACTATTGCTGATTGCTTATGTATACTGTTCGACAAAGGCAACATTAATATTACAAATTAAGATCGGACTCAGAGTTGATCCTTATCACTTACGTTGAAAGATCCTTCAATAGTATAGTGCCATCTGACGTCCTACATATTTAGTTGTAACGTAGTTATTCCCCTTAATTATTTAGGAGGGCCGTGCAAGTTGTTTGTCTTTTCCGTTGAATAAAAGTGTTATTCTTGATGTTGGATTAATCAATATATTATATAGCTATGTTTTGACGTCAAGACATTAACTGTTGTTTTAAAGTTCAACTAATCTTATGAAATTTATCGATTACGTCGTACCGTAGTTACTTCCCTTGGTTATTTAAGCGATGTTTGTCTTTTTCTTAATCTTGATGTTTGATTTAACAGTATATAAAATAGTTTTGTTTTTGGTGTCAATTTTGTAACATTGACTGTTGTTTTAAAGTGAGAATAAAAATAAATCGTACAAGTCATAGATACAGTTATGTTGTTATTATTTTAATTGGAATTGCAATTAGACCTGATCCCGAAACCTTTTTCATGCTCAACTCGAGTTCGTCAGATGGCATGGTATAATAATTATAAAATATGTCATGATGTTTCTATGAACCATGGCACCATATAAATATAAACCACGGTACTATAAAATATTAAATATGACATAATATAACTTTGAACCATGGCACCAAATAATTATAAACCATGGTACAATAAAATATTAAATATAACATAATATAACTTTGAACCATGACACCAAATACATATGAAACATGGTACTATATAATATTAAAAATGACATAATATACCTATCAACCATGGTACCAAATAAATATAAACCATGGTACAATAAAATATTAAATATGACATGATATAATTATCAACCATGGCACCAAATAAATATAATCCATGGCACTTTAAAATATTAAATATGACATAAAATAACTATCAACCATGGCACCAAATAAATATAAACCATGGCACTATAAAATATTTATTATGACATAATATAACTATCGACCATGGCACCAAATAAATATAATCCATGGTACTATATAATATTAAATATGACATAATATATCTATCAACCTGGGCACCAAATAAATATAAACCATGGTACAATAAAATATTAAATATGACATAATATATCTATCAACCATGGCACCAAATAAATATAAACCATGGTACAATAACATATTAAATATGACATGATATAACTATCAACCATGGCACCAAATAAATATAAACCATGGTACAATAACATATTAAATATGACATGATATAACTATCAACCATGGCACCAAATAAATATAATCTATGGCACTATAAAATATTAAATATGACATAATATAACAATCAACCATGGCATCAAATAAATATAAACCATGGTACAATATGATATTAAATATAACATAATATAACTATGAACCATGGCACCAAATAAATATAAACCATGGTACAATACAATAAAATATTAAATATGACATAGTATAACTATGAACCAGGGCACCAAATAAATATAAACCATGGTACTATATAATATTAAATATGATATAATATAACTATCAACCATGGCACCAAATAAATAAAAAACATGGTACTATATGATATTAAATATGTCATAATATAACTATCAACCATGACACCAAATACATATGAAACATGGTACTATATAATATTAAATATGACATGAGATAACTATGAACCAGGGCACCATATAAATATGAATTATAACGTGATATAACTATAAAATATTTCATGGTACATGTATACAGTATAACTTCGATGACTCGAACCCGACGGGACTGGACTAGAAACTTCGAATTAAGAGTTGTTCGAACCAAGTATTGTTCAACATCATACCATATATGTACGTGTATATACATCGAAACAGGAGTTCGGCCAGGTCTAGATAAGTGGTTCGAGATATATGTGGTGTTCTAGCCATCCGTGTTCCAACAACGAAGTTGAACTGTAAATATAGTTTGTTTAGCTAAAAAGTGCCATTTATGCCGTCGAGGGCCAACAAACGATCAAGTTAATCTTACCACTCTCTCGGGTTCCTGAAAGAATAACTATGATTAAGTATGACATGATATAACTAAATACCCAACAAGCGCTTCAAATATTGTACCCGACAGGTGTTTCAAAATTATTACACGACAGGCGTTACAAAGTTTTTACTCAACAGGTGTTTCAAAAAGCGTTATTTTGTTTAAAATAAGTCTAATCTTACAAATTCCTGAAACAACATAACGCAATTGATTTGCAAAGAAAATTCAATAATTTCTATAAATATACTCTCCATATTGGCTCTTCTCTCGATTTTTACAGTTTATTTTCTTGAACAACGTATAAACATGTAATAGTTAATGCGTATTTTCGATTACCAACTTGAATTAATGATCAACTGGATGTTTCAATATGATGCCTTTTTACAGTCGTTGGAGGTCAGCTATCTCAAACGTCTGAATGGAAATTCCATGATGTGCTCTCCCGTGTGTTTAGGGACCGGATGGACATTCCGCTCGGTTGATAAGGGTTTTGACGAACACGTGACTCGGCCGAGAGATCTCGAGGGATGGAATTTTTTAATCCATGAAAGATTCATTTCCATGCAAACAAACCTAGCTTTGTAGATTTCTAGAGTTGTAATTGAGATTAATCCTTCAACACACGCTTAAATTATGGTCCAAAACAATGATCTGACTCATTTAATGTGTTTTTATTGTAAAAAGAAATAAACTAATGAAATAATATTGCAATACACGTTAAATTAATTGAAATATACATGGTGTATGCCAAAGCGAAATATTAACTGTGTGTGCACGGTAAAGAATCTTGGAAATTGGTATGCAAAAAATACCCATCTCATCCTAGGTTTGATATTAATCAGTAAGTATGCATGCTGAATTGCAGAAAATAAATATAGCCAATCTTTAATTTTGAAATATCCTTTACGCCATGTTTAACTCATTGCAGATTTAATGGGATACAGATTCATAGATAAAGATGTCAGAAGAATAGATCCACCGTCCTTCCACAAGCAACTGTCAAACTATCGTACATAGAATTACTAGACTCGAGCCAACGACTTCAACGTTAGAGGTACATGTAATAAATACTGAGATGCACACCAGACCACTCGGCGACGGAGGCGTGGTTATTATTGTAGTTGTTATTATACGAGCATTTCATAAATGGAAAGCTGAATAAATAACGTTCTTCTGGATAAACAATGGAAATGTCTAATATACTCGTATGCCTGCTAATTAGAATGCAGCCAGGCCTCTGGTTTGCATTCACTATGACATGTTGACAGAGTTCATTCACTATGACATGTTGACAGAGTTCATTCACTATGACATGATGACAGAGTTCATTCACTATGACATGTCGACAGAGTAAGTACTTCAACAAATAAACGTTGACTGATTCAGAGCTGGAAAATGGAGTAGGAATTCGTCCCCAAGAGATTTCTTCAATTTTTAAAAAAGTACATATTTTAGTGAAATGGTGAAGAACATCATATTTAGACCTTTTTAAAATTTTAGAACACAACTTACACCCCGAACCCCTAACAGACAATTCTCGATCTGCACATAATATCCGTACAATTATATGAACATGCCATAAAATTGACACAGTAAACACACAATAATTACATATAATTAAAAACAAGATGATGGAGCGACTTCTTTTCCATAATATTATTAATTCATCGCCTGCGGCAGAATACAAACAAAAATGTAAACAATTTCAAAGGCTATAGTAAATTGTATTATGACATCGCAAGTGCACTGTTAGAGAATGTTAAATAAATATGGCAGAGCAAAGATCGTTTTGGTAAAAGAATTACAGAAAAGTTTTGGTGTGCTGACATGTACTATGATGATTTCTTTGTAATGGTTTTAATGAATTTGGTATATAAATGACATTTCATTTTTTCAGGTAAGAAAAACAGGCTTTTAAAATAATACGGGTTACCTTTATTGGTATCATACTACATACATTGGATATACGTATAAGAAGTCAATGGGTAGATCTCCGCTTTGGTCTCATATTTTTGAATGGGGTTTAACGTCATTTTCAACACATTTCAGTTTATATATGGAATATCCGGGTTTTTTTTGGTGAAGAACGAAGCTGAGTAGAACCACCGTCCTTCCGCAACTAAATGGCAAACTTTCTCACATAACGTTTTTAGAGCGAGCAGGTCGCTCGGGTCTTAATTTGGTATTACAGAATGGCGGTGCAGGTGCATCATTAACCGTAGAACACATTTTGCGTAAGATTTCACTTAATAACGTTTAACAACAAAATTAATTTTGAGAAAACAAGTTGCATATACCCCTGAGAAAATGAGACGTACCCCGGTGTAGCACCATGCTCAGTGTGATAGAGTGGTTAACATGATATAAAATATTTGATATATTTACATTTGACATTGATCTTAAACTCAATGCGTATACACGTTATTAACATAAAACTCCGAGATTTAAGCCTATAAGATCTCCATATCCTCCGAGCCCGCTTCGGGGCAACGGTCAATACACATAGACGCAAAAAAACACAACATGTCATTACTTTATAAAATGACTCCCAACCTTGCCCCATCGCCTCTTACAGTTCTGGTCCCTGCAAACATTGGATATACAATTACGTACAACCTGCGAAAATCAAATGACAAACATTCATGACCGTGTAATATCCAGCTATTTTACAAATATTTTCGTCCCTCTGTGATCTTGGAATTTACATGATCAGAATCAATACCAGTTTTTAAGAATAGACTACGTAAATAGCACTGAACCGATTACCCCTAACAAACACTAATATACCGTGAAGGCATTATCTCGGATCCGCCACACCCGCCTCAGAATTGTTGTCGTCTTAGTAATAGTTTCTTATATCTTTTAGAATGGTCCTACAAAAGGTCAATCTTCCGAAGATCTTTAAAGTATTTTTTTTTTATAAAATGTAATTGATAATATTTGTAAAAAGTATATAAACAATTGATTCCTTTTTCAAAATTAATATTCGATAAAATTCGATAAGATATGTTTCTTTTAAAGTTGGTTGTAATTTGGAATCGGTGTAAATATTAACCATGCTAGTATGACATGGTCACTTTTAATTCAGTTGCCATATTTTGAAATGACGGTACAACGTGAGAGTGTCCATCTTCTATACTGTACGGAACAGCTAACCAGCCACATTTGTATTTCCATTATCTTTGTCAACATTTAGAGTGGTCTTATTCAATATTGTATACGACATCAACAGTATTGTGTTTTTAATTTTATTTAGCCTATGTGGTCTTCCTTATTTTTAAAAGTCCAAATTTCATAGAAATGCTATAATACTTTTTAAGAAAATACATAAAAAGCCAGGTACATAAAATGTCAGCTACATAAAATGTCAGCTACATAAAATGTCAGGTACATAAAATGTTTGCTACATAAAATGTCAGGTGACGTGTAAGCTGTTTCGCTCAGTCTATATACCTTTGACACTGTTGCATTGCAGTGCATCATTGTGGCTGATGCACGCACAACTTTAGCATACTAGAGGAGAACATCTTCTATTCCATCTTTGTTGACCATTCATCATATATAGCTTTGTCACACACATGTAAACATATAAGCTACAAAACGTTGTAAAGTAATCTCAGCCAGCACAATTGGACTGAGTTCGAATCTCATAGAAATTACATAGACAGGTTGTTTTTTCTTTCTGGATTTACTCCTACATCGCAACCACAACTACTTCTGCATCCGTGTCATCAAGTTTTTGTAACTTGGTTAGTAATCGATGTAAAACGTAACAGCTGTACACATTCAGGAATGTGATTCATTACTAACCACAACTATCACAAGCAGACAGTGGCCAATTAATCAAACGTTTAAATAATCTAAAAGAAATGTTGAGCATATGTAGATCTAGGATTTTTACTGGGATTGGATAGAAGGTTTGATTCCTGAATTTCGGTGTTACAATTTGCCCAAATGCTTTATATATATATATATATATATATATATATATATATATATATGTATAGAGAGAGAGAGAGAGAGAGAGAGAGAGAGAGAGAGTGAGAGAATGTTCAATACATACTTGTACTAAGGTTACGTTCAGACATATTCTCTATATATGGAGAGTGGGTTAGGATAGAAGCACTCTAAGTCGTATCCGATTTTACCAGTTCACCAATTCCATTAGAGAATAAATGATATATAATAATACCGTTTTCTAATGTATTTGGAAGTTAGACTATTTGAATACGCCAGTGTTGTGTAAACTGATAAATGATATATCCTATAAAAAGCATGTACACCAACACAATTATAAACACGAACATTTACGATGATTTGTCATCGAGCATCTTACAGTTCATGGAAGCGATTCCGGATTGTCGGAAAACACATGACATACTCAGTAAGCACATCTTGTAGGAATTTAAGTATTCGTTATATGTCAAGATATGACTTTGTGCTATAAAGTCGGACTACTCCGTTCAACCGTAGTTAGCCAATATTACTTCGAGGCATCAAAAGGTTTGTTTTTTATTTAAATTTGATATAATGTATATAAATAATTTAGTTTATTCTTAATTTTTCGGCTGTTTTTGGCTTTACTTTCTGTTTTGTAGCTCGTGGTCCAGTGGTGGAGCACCGAACCCAAGATTGGAGGACCGTGGGTTCAATCCTCCACCACGACTGCGTGTTGTGTGCTTGGGCAAGACATCTTTTCCGCAAATACTTATTACTACACAGGAAGACTTCGAGCGTGATTTGAATAAGTTGTAACTTGTTTCGCAATCGAAGTAAAATAAATAGGTTCAATTTCATTGCATGAAAATTCACTTGTATGTTCAACATTTATTTGTCATAATAGTTCACTGAATTCTTCGCTTACTAGAATTTAATTGTTGAACTGTTGAACAAGTATTTGTGTCACGGACTGATTGAGTATTCATGTAATTAATAAAGAGAGGATAATGTCACCTCCCCCACACGCTTGTTTTGTTAACTTTATAATAAATACTGACAGAAGCTTATATGCGATAACCCATTATCTAGTTAAGCTGAATCCACTAGGTCGGTTATACGGAAACTTCACATGAACGTTTCTCACGTATGTAAACATATACCGATTTTTTTCAATCCAAAATTAAAAGTTGACAGCCATTATGAAACGTAGTAAAAAACATAGTTTCATCAGAATTATACAAATTGTTTCCCTTTAGTTAAACATGGCACCGCCCTTAAGGGTTTACAAGGCTCACATATGATTATAACAGAGAATTTATTTATAATAAAAACAATGGCACTGATTTTGCCTAAATTTACACAGAAGCAATAACGGGTGAAACATATTCGGTAGACATATTGGGTCGGACAAGGAATACTGTGAGAAAACAATAAATTCACAATTGTTTATTTATTTCAATACATATTTAAATCATATTGAGATCTAAAGCACGTTGTCCTTTCATACGTTTTTATTTTTTTAAAATGGTCTTAAATATATATAAAAAAATAGGTCAGCAGGAGTGCTTAACCGGTCAGCAGCAGTGCTAAACCGGTCAGCATGACGAATTTTCAAATTCCTTCTAACTGTGCGATCGGCATGCCAAAATAAGTACTTTCCTTATTTCGTAAAAATACATGAGCTGGAGTTTCAGTTTTATTGAAACCATCTTAGAAATCTTAACGGTAAAAATATTATAGGACAACAGGACATTCCCATTTAACCATCTCCAGATCTGTTGAGTATGTCAATTTACAGCAGTTTAGATTTGTCCGCTACTACAGGTGAAATAATCACAGGTAACAAAGCCCCCCCCCCCCGACTAGACTTCCACTGAGCCAGCTCTGAAAAACAAGTGGTTCATGGGCTCGCCTTGTTGACCAATTCATTCCTATCGACATCGAGCATTTTCTGTATGAAAACAATCGTGTTTAAGAAAAATGATTGGTTGAATAAATATTTATTGTCAGTTTAACTGGGATCCTCGAAGATTAACAAGTACTCGATCACATCTTATCTCAGCAAGTAACTGATATCTTTCCCACTTGAATCAGCGATGAGAGATGAATGGCAATGAGACGCAATGCCGTTTATCAGTCATCACACAGACTGCCGCCAGGATTTGAATCGAACTGAGCTAATCAGCCCTGGTATGTTTCAGAGAATTATAACATTTTACACCAGCTTGAAGTACTAGTGGGATTTATGGTATCTACTCAACAAGGAAAATTGGAATATTACCATCATTTATTGCTTTATTTTGTGCTTTTTTGTATTAAATATTGGGGCAAAAAATATACAAACTTAAAATACAGAACCGTCGGGATATTTAGATTATTTACCAGAAATCAATGTTACAGTCACAAACCAGACATTTCTGTTGGTTGCAGAATTGTTTTAAAATTATTGAGTAATTACTAAAAATATATAAACAGACACAAAGAAAGAAATTTCCACAAAATCAACGAAATATATTTTTAGGATAAGACAGAAGTAAAAAATTGGTATTGTCCAATTTTAGGTCACCGTGGTAATAAGTCATTGCTGTATAGAAGTTTGCCTAGCCGCAGCGGTTGCCTAGTAGTAGAGCGCCCGCCTCGCATGCAGAAGGTCGTTGGTTCGACCCCGGTCGAGTAACACCAAATACTTGAAAAATGGCACTAGAAGCTTCCTCGCTGGGTGTTCAGCATTAAGAGGATAGTTCCAGATTTGGTTAGCCCAATATCAGTATAATGTGACTAGGTGGGGTAACATGGTGGGGTACCATATGTCTGCAGCATGATCTGCAACAACATCAACAACAACAACAACAGTTTTTTCTCAAGTGAAACATTACTAAAATCTTAATTTGTTTCCGTTTTTAATATCAATGATAATAACTAATTAAGCAATGTAAAAGGTGTTTTTTTCCCAAAAGGAATAAAAGAGATGGTGGAGTCAACCGACAAACAAATAATGAATGGACGACTTATCAAACACATGATCAAAGTTTAAACAGTTTTCCATATAATGTAGTCAGCTATGATCATAAAATCACATTAAACAATTAAATGAAAGAAGTGCACCTTTTTTTATAATAATTCAAACAACCAAGCGCATGCGTTTGATAATTTCGATAAATGGTAAAAAGAAACGAATAAATAACTGTGTAATAACATGGGTTGCATCCATTCTCCATATTATGCTAATAATTACTTTTCAGACGGCCCCCGTATAATGTGTGCAATGTAGTTGACCAATCAGAGTAACTTGCAACTTCCAAGTTGCATATGCTATACTGGTAATATCGTAAACTATAAAAATCAAAATGACTGATTTTCATGAACGGCGAAAGAGACGAACACAGAGTGGTGCCTTTACGCAAGTTCATATCGATTATAAAAAAACAATTTCAAAAGTAGTCCAACCTTTCTATTATTATCAATAACAATTTCAGAATCGAACATTGATCTGAAATGGTTGAGTTGAGAACACAGTTTTATATTTCTCCTACATATTAGCAAGGAAAATAGCGACCAAACTAGTTTTAGATTAGTTTGGGATGCTGTTGCGAACTTTTCACCGATGCTATGCCCTTGTTATAACAACACTGACCTTATTCTGTAACTTGTACATCATGTTATACTCTATAGTCTAGGTTAGAAGACGCTAAATCAGCATAAAGAACCAGCGACGACTTCCGTAGTTTGGAATCGTACTAACTTTGAATCAAAGAAGACAAACACCGAGAACCAGTTAAATAGGTTGAAACGAGGTAAAGGACATAGACAAATCATAGCAGAGGGATGTTCAATAAGTTTATGCTCGTCCTGGCTCTATCACTGTACATATCAGTGGAAGGTACGTATATGTAATGTATAAGTCCTGGGCATTAGTTTCTGTAGTTCTATCGTGAATGAAACATTTTAAAGGCTTCTCATTGGTAGATAGACCATAACCAAATAAGGAAAATCAACTTTTTATTTTTTGAAGACATCGTCGTGTCAAAATATCATTTGAGAAGAAGGGGTCATGTTTCATTCAAGATATATTTTTTCTGTTTTGTTTGTACCCTGTTGACAAAATGGATGTATACTTCAGAAATAATGTAGTCATGTCCTTAATTCTAATGAACAATATAAGTATGCTTTCAAAATGTTTCAAATACACCCATAATGCCATTTAAAACACAAAACGAACATTAAAGTAAGACAAATACATGTCTAAATAAGAAGAGGCAATGATTATTTATTACCGCCATTATGTGACTAACCCGCGGTGGCACTTCCTTTTACCAAAAGGTTGAAATCTGGTCACAGGCACTAAACAAATGTTCTAAACAAAAAGTAAATGTTCTTACTTCTGGTCAAATTTAGATACAGTTTCAATCAAATTGTTAGAGGTGACTCTGTTTTAGAGAGTACAACTCGAATTAAGATTTATAAAATAACAAAGGGGCTTAATGGTTAAAATGTACATTATAATAGCAATACGAACTTACTGAGTAATATTTAAATCGTTCGGGAGTTCTCGGTAGGGAGCTTTTATAAATATATTTTACAAATCCTACTTTAAAGAACAAAAACATATGAATAGTTTATATTTTTCATCCAATAATCAAATGTTATCAACTGCAAACAGGAAATCCATCGTGTGAACAGGGATGGACCGAATACAGGGATTTCGAAAGAAGTCATATTTGCATACTTACCGTCAGTGAAAAGTTACCATGGTTACAGGCAAAGACATACTGTGGAAAGAGGGTATCACACCTACTCACTCTGGATAGAATCGATCAGTATCATCCAGTACATAAGAGGGACTCGTATACTATCGGAGGCCATATTTTAAACAGTGAGTCATACTTAATATATTTGTTTAATGTTATTAATGAAACTACATCACACTTTAATATCCGCAGCGATGGTCTGGTGGTACAGCGTCTGCCCTGTCGGACTTTGTCGGGGACGCATTTCAAAAACCTGTAACATGTTTAATTCTGTATGAATACAAATGGAATTTCCTTTTAATAATTAAATTGTATATTGAAATATC
The DNA here is from genome assembly GCA_029582155.1 of Panopea generosa. NCBI lineage: Eukaryota > Metazoa > Mollusca > Bivalvia > Adapedonta > Hiatellidae > Panopea > Panopea generosa. Next base: position 31,698,375 of record CM055911.1, on the reverse strand, counting down.
AAATTTACCTACTCAGTTACAAATTTCAATAGATCCAGGTGACCGATTGCAACTCTTGCCATGCGTACATATTGATCGATGTATTGCAACTGAAATCAGTTTGCATAGATACAGCAAGTATTGTGTTAAATGATACGATGAACACGTGCAGACCCTAAAGAAATGGTCTCAGTTTGTAAGTGCAGTTTCATTTCCACCGCTTTAATTAATTAAAGCTGCTAATTATCTTGTACAATAATGGTCATGTTGTTTTATTAACTGCATGAACCAGTTATAAACGAATATATGATGGTGCTTTGTTAGACACACCGAGGTTCAAAGTGCAAAGTGAACTAAGGTTTGTCATATTATGGTCAGGACACATAGGTTTTCCTGAGAGAAAAAAACGGTCATTAAAAAAACTTGTCTTCGACAGTAACTATACAAATCGCTATCCTTTCAGAATTTAAGCAGTTTTGGTCCGGCCTACATCTAAAGAAAGGGCGTCTAATGTGGGATAACTTCGGACCACAGTTTGTGTACAGGGGGACACATAGCTCTCGGTATGTAAAAAACAACTGTTATTGATCACGCGTTATTGTACACGTGTTACTGTTCTCTATATTCTTGATTGCTCCATGTATTCATTCATGTGCTGCTATTTTATTCACCGAGCGGTACCACGTCAGATGGGTTCACAGTCAACCCGTGTACATAGCATCAGAGGAAACATCCAATTGTTTTTTAATGGGGTTTAACGCCATTTTCAACGCATTTCAGGTTATATATGGCATATCCAACAGCGTCCTTCCTTAAGTAATTGGCAAACGCTCTCTTATAAAGATTTTGAAACGAGCGGGGCTCGAATGTACGACCTCAGCGTTGAGAGGTAAATGGGTTATAAACGCGCCTTAGACCACTCGGCCACGGAGAACCCTCCAAATGGATTTCACGTCCGTTTTATCATTATTTATCATGTTCATTATTGTGATTTAATAACTTCTGCGTGGCCCAGTGTGATAGCGGCGGGAATAGGACCACTGTAGCTCAGATATTAGATCGAATTTGCTAAAATGTTGTAATACTACAGGTTCTAGATTATTCTGCATATTCATTTGTTGGTGTTGTTTTTGTTTAATACAAATTCAATATGTATGTTAATACTAGTATGTTGTTATGTGTATTTGGTCTAGTCCTTGGAACTGGGAACACGACCAACCATCAGACGTAACAGGAACGTCTGGTAAAGTGATTTTGGGATACAAAACTACTAAATACTCCAAAGGTGTAATTAAAGACGAATTTAACGGTCAAATAAACACTAGGTTGTCACAGAGTAACGTTCCGCTGCCGTTTGTGTGTCAGAAACCGGCGATACGTCCGGAAGCGAGGCCACGTAAGTAATTCCATGTTGAAAAACATACTACTTATATTGTCAAACTGGTCTGTTTGATCAGTATATAAGTGGAAATTACCTATTAGAAGAACGTTGTGGATACAGGTTCTATTTAAGCCGCTACTTTTAACAAAACAATTCAACAGAAAAAACAGTTTAAAACTGTAACAAAGCACTGGCCCTAGGTTGTTTCTTCAATACAATGAGTATATTCGCTTACAGTCGTTTCAAAATCGCCCCTTCGGGATTAGTTTTTTTTGTTTAGATTATTAATTGTTATCAAACAAAATAATTCATCAAAATAAAAACAGTTTATATACACATGTATGAAGATGTGTAGACACAGATATACTGCTTAACGTGGATGTCTTCACCTAAAGCTCCACCTGTCATCGGATGTTTCGCTTCCTCATGCTCGGTACATTCTCTAGGTGGCAGGACAGGTTATGGTGATCAAACAGTACCTCGTCTACGTTGGCTGCCAAGTTGGTTCAAGGCGTCGTAGCCAGAGCCAACTGGACGCGCTCACTGCATCTTTACCAAGACCATGAACTGTGGTCTACCGGACTTTTCCTTTAATACCCAAAGTTCTAAGCATTCTCCATACCGATTGTGATGGAAAACCGCTACAACCAACTTCTACTGGGAAGACCCATGTCTTCCAACCTCTTTCCCTACATGTGTCGGATAGGTCTTGGTATTTAGCCTTCTTCAGCTCATATGCTTCGTCTGTTCTCTTCTCCCAAGGCACTGAGAGCTCTACCAGGTTCACTCGCTTTGGAGATCTAGATCATAAGACTATATCTGGTCAAAGGATTGTGTGTGGAACTTCCTCTGGGACCTTCAGCTTCTTCCCCTGGTCGATTCTCAGTTCACAGTCCTTGGATTCTTTTAGACCACTGGCACTAGGTGAGATGGTTGACAAAGTTGATGAATTGGAGGTCGATCTAGTTCAGGGGTCTGACTCTCTTTCTCTCTCTTTCTAGTATGTCTGCCATCTCACGAAGAGCTTGCTCTTGGCGCCATCTGTACCGCCCTGGCGACAACGCTACTTAGTAGGATGACAGGATATTACGTAGCGAATCTATATTCTCGCAAAGTGAGCAGGTGGGATCTTTCGACAGCTTCCACAATGTCCTGGTGCTTGAGACTGTTTTCGGCTTGCTCTACTGCCTGGCTAACCGACCACTTTCTTCCTATTCTGACTTCTATGCCTGCCCCACTGATCTTCTCGTCATCGGAGTCTCTGAGTTTGGGCAGGAGACGTGCCTTAGCTACTTTGTACACCTCAACCAGCTGATTGGTACCTGAAGTTTTGTTGACCGGCCGTATAAACCAATGCTGGTGAATGATGGTAACAAGAATAGCCATCTCCTCAGGTGCTTGTTTATCGACTGCTCTTACTTCTTCCCTGTACTGATGGGGATTTCGTTAACAATCAATGGCGAAATGAGTCTAGCCAGAAGACCCTGTTAAAATATCTAGACTTTAAACTTCCTAAGGAGTTCTGCCATGTCAATTCTCCTCAGCCCCTCTTCCACTTGCTGCCGGAGCCTGTTTTGGCTACACATGTCCTTCAATGTTGAATCAAACCACTTCCGCAAACACTTGATTAGATTGTTAGTCAGCGAAGGAATTTCTTCACTCTGGATAAACAATTTGAACTTGTCTGTGACCATTTCCTTCTTCACCTACAAACACCTTGACTGTCCTGGCTTAAACAACATTCTTGCCCAAGATACTGTCTCATCGAGGGTCTTAAGAATCCATCTGGCTTGAATGTGGGTTTCAGTTGTAACCGTCATATTGACTTGGGGGCCTCTTGACTCCCTCTCTGCTGCCTTGATGATCATATTCATTCTCATAACGAACAAGATGACAGAGACGGTACATCCCGTGACGATCCCTTTCTAACGTAGCCCATGAGGTGGTTACTAGCATGTTCCGGAATGTGGTAGTGCTGCAGGGTCATCTTGATTAGTTCGTGCAGTATGGAGCTGTAGGTATTGACTAGATCAAGCCGCACGACTGTTATGTCCTTATGGTTGATTCTAGCTTTTTGAAACAGTTGGGTCAGTGTGCTTGTGTGATCAACGCAACCGGAGAATCAAGGACATTCCTCCAATCTGTGCAGAGGTGTTGATATACTTGTTTTTTTTATCATGTAGGCCGTCATACGCTTAGAGATGATCGAGAAGAAATTTTCCCTTCCACTCAACAACGAGATAATGTTAAGCTGTTTGATGGTCTTGTTTTTTTTCCTTCTTTGCAACAAGACAGCCCTCCGCTAGTTTCCAGCAAACTGGATAGTCCCCTTTCGCCACACCACACAAAGGAGTGACCAAATCTCTGCAAGAGTCTAGTGCATTTCTTGTAAGCCTTGTATGGTATGCCAATTGAGCCTTGGGCCTTCGTCACAACATCACTGATCTCCTTCCAGGTGGACTCCTTCATGTCCAATGGAGTGTCTGGGTCCTCAGCTTGTAGAATTATTTCACACGCTCCCAGGGGCTGATCTCGTAGTGGGTCAGAATGGGTTGCCCTAAGAAATTGTTCCACCTCATCCTGGCTACTCTCGAGCTTCTCAGACTTCTCCTCACTCAGGTCCTTCGTAAACTTGTATGGACTTGTGAAGAAGTCTGTTGTCGTCTTCACTCTTTCTCTCCTTTTGCGTCTTAGTCTCTCAATGTTCTCAGTCTTGTTCTTAACTGTTCACAGAGTTGCGCTAACCTTCCCTTTCCACTTCGCTAGAACGTTTGTATCGTTTCCTAAGGGACCCGAATCTTTTTAATTTTGCATATGCGCCTGTTAGGAACTTGCCGTGGCTTCTGAAGACTGTGCTTCTTTTCTGTCCCAAATCTCTCCTTACCTATGGCACAGGTAAGTGAAGGTAGTGCTGGTAGTTTTCTGTCGACTGCTACAGTGAGTGCTGTCTATAGGACTAGGTCCAAGTCCTCATCAAACGATGCCGAGCCACTGTCGTTAAAAACAAAACAAAAAACAAACATCAACCCCGCTCTTTTTAATACGATAGCATCAGTCGATTTAAAAACCGCCATTTGGAAGTTTGGCTGGATCCCAGCTGCCTACTGATTGGCGGGATTTTAAAGTCGCTAATTCATTTCATAGATAAGATTATTAAATATAGAAAAACAGTTTATAACTACTGTAACAGACAAAAAAAGATTCAAAACCGCCTATTGGGGAATAGGATTTCTTTTATAATTATGTTAAAAAACAAAATAGACAGTTCATAAGTAACAGAAACACGCTTGTCTCGTGTTGCTCCTTCAATACAATGAATATATTCACTTCCTTTGTTGTGTTTTCATATCTCTTGAATGAACTAAATCTGCAGTCATATTTTAGATATATAATAACGTAATGCTCATACCATATTCATTTCGTATTTGGAGAAAAATGAGCGCTCTTTTGATGTGTATATGTTTCTATGAATACCTTCGACCAACTTATGTAAATATGTTTTTTTTTAAGAGCAAACTCTCGTATAATAATTTACTTTAGCTCGATTGTTAAGAAAACGGAAAGCTTATATAAACCGCTCTCGAATCCGCTTTCACGGTAGAATAAGTCATGAATGTTGGTTTCAAGAGGTGGAGCTGGGGATCGAACCCACAACTTATGACTTCAGTGGTCAACACTTCATCCACTACACTATCGCCCCTCCCCGAATACTGACAACATATTTTCTATGGAATTCAAAATATGTCTTTTTAATTCGATCGAATGTTCATTTAATAGGGGTCGGTAAATACATTTGTTACATAATTTCAGTTGCAGGCTGTGATAACGGCTGGATTGGAAACCAATTTTTGCCTCAGTGTTACACAATGGTCAAGGAAAAGACGTCGTATCAAGATGCACGTGCACGATGCGAGGCTATGGGGGCTACATTGGCAATTTATTCTGTTCCTGGCAATGTATTCACTCAGACAGTTTACAGTTACTACAAAAGGAATGATGCTGGTAAAAGTGCCTTCAACAACTTTCCACACGCAGTAATGATTGCTATTTTCCATAATTAAGAATGTCCATATGCTTTGTAATATCCTGTATGTTGGAATGAGGTGATATTTCATGTGTTAGAATGAGAGTAATATTCCATATGTTGGAATGAGGATGACATTCCATATTTAAATTAAGTTGATTTGCCAGATGTTGACATGAGGGCGATATTCCACATGTTGGAATGAGGTGATATTCCATGTTAGAATGCGGGTGATTTTACATAATTATGTTGAAATCAGGGTGATTTTCCATATGTTAGAATGAGGGTTATACCTAATATGTTGGAATGAGTGTGATTTTACATATGTTAGAATGATGGTGATATTCCATATGTTGAACTGAGGGTGATTTTCCATATGTTTGATTGAGGGTGATATTCGATATGCTGGAAAGAGGATGAGTGTCGATATGTTTGAATGAGGATGACATTTTGCATGTTTGAATGATGGTGATTTTCCATATGTTGGAATAAGGGTGATATTCCATATATTGACATGAGCATGATATTCCATATGTTTGATGCGTGTGATATTCTATTTGTTGGAATGAGGTGATATTCCATATGTTAGAATCAGTGTGATTTTACATATGATGGAATGATTGCGATTTTCGTATGTTGGAATGCGTGTGATATTCCATGTGTCGGAATGTATGATTGTCCGTATGTTGGATCGCGTGTGATATTCCACATGTTGGAATGATAAGGAATTTCAAAATGCCGGTATGGCGTTAATTTTCCACGTGTTAGAATGATAGGGATTTTTCATATATTGGAATGATAGTATTTTTTCAGATTGTTGAATGATGATAGTTTTCTATATATTGGAATGTTGGTGATGTTCCATCTATTAGAACGATGATGATTAACCGTAATGTAGCAGTGGTATTTATTTTCAATTTTTCAATAAGTTCACACAATAGTGCGTCACACCCAATTTCTTGGGAAATATTAAAAGCGGTTTTGGAGAATAATTCACTTGAAGCCAATGTTAAGGATTGGACGATGACACAATGTGATCCCAAATACTGGCGAATTATTGGAGCAAATGGGTACCAGTTATCATCAAAACTAGTATCGTAATGAAATTTGACACAATGCATGCACACTAATTGATATTATTTCACATTAGATCTCCGACAATACAAGCTTAACAACACCAATGTGTGGTCAAGTGGATATCCACCAGAGAATCCCGACATGTGTTACGCTTTCAGCGGGGAACAACAAATCAATCAGCAACAGCAACAAGGCTTTCCAGCCATTAGAAGGGTTCCTTGTAGTGAACATCTATTCTTTATGTGCACCAAGTCAAACTCCGATAGTCTACATGGTAAGTTGTGTCATTTATCAAATTGCTCTGATTTTTCAAAATAGAACATTTCATTTTACATCGATTCAATATCATGTCTGTCAATATCATGTCTGCCAATATCATGTCTATGTCTGTCAATATCGTGTCTGTCAATATCATGTCTGTCAATAGATATGTCTGTCAATATCATGTCTATGTCTGTTAATAACATGTATGTCAATAGATATTAACTTACTTTCTCGGCCAATGAAATCGCTCAAGGAACAAGAAAGAAGATTAATATCTTAACCGGTTAGAAGTTTCATGGACTGTTCTCGTATAACTTATAACCTATTTATAATATCAATGGGAAGTATGGCGCAGACTCGTAGAATGGCACGTCATTTGACGTAAATTTTACTCAGTGCGATGAACTGCGTATATAACTATTAGTGTGCTGCTCGAGTTTCTAATTTCTTTTGGTTAGTTATTGGAATAGGTGTTTCGATTGTATAAGAATATGTAGAATTAATACAAAGAGAAATGAAAGTTATGTTATGTATATCTAATATCAATAACGAACCATTTTTTTTTCTCGTAAAACATGTATAACGAAATGGACCATGTTCAAGAAGCCCAGATATCGGCCCTGTAAAATGCATTTCTGTTAAATTCTTTTTATGAAGGAAAACCTGTGTGTTTGCTTCAAATATTAATCTTATTTTTTTTCTAAAAATATGTTTTTTTTTTCTTATAATTATATGCTTTTTCTACTCATTAAATGATTACAAAACGGGTAACATTGAGGAAAATACGCAATTTCTCTAATGTCTGTCCTATTTTTGGCATTTATTAATTTTTTTGATAATGAGGACATTCTTGTCACATTGATTATTGTTTGGTACACTCTGAGTGTAAATATGTTTTGTGGCAAGATTGCCTTTACTGTTAAAAACATGGTATATTTACCTAAAATGGCTTAAAAATTCACATAATGTATGTAATGATATTGTAATAAGTGAAGAGTGTAAAACTGAAAAACAAATTATATTTTTTTAAAAGAATAAAGTATGATAAAAATTAAAAAAACCGTCACATTTTGCATAAATAGTAGAGATTAATTTTGTTGAATTTTCAGGTCGATTTTTGAGTGGTTCGTGAACATTGTCCTTTGTTAACAAATGCTTTATTTCATTATGAAACATTGAGGGGCACACATCTAAACACAACTGTACAACTGATTAAATATGAAGTAACCTGTGTACTTTTAGCTGATGTAAATTTTGAAGTGGACAGTCCATATCTGGACCAATATGAATTGCTGTCGTATAGCCCATTCGAGCATCTTCCTGTCTCGGCAGTTACAGGAAGAGATATTGGTGAACATGAAATTGTGTTTGTTAAAACACCAACAGGCTATATTAACTCAACGGGCAACTTCCGCCAGTGGGATCTATCTGATATCAGCGGCCCAAGAGTTAGAACGAGATATGACGTATCCTGGGAGCCGCGAACGTCAGCTCCTCAGTTTGTAAATGTTACATTGCCACGTAAATTCTCGCAAGGGTTACCGGCAAGACGGCGGCGGAATGTTTACTCCGTTACAGACGATGAACGAGAGTCGAATAATCTTGTCAAACGATGTGGATATGGTGTTTGTGAGGGTTACAATATGTACGACTATGTCGGGGACACTACTGGATATTACAGTTTTGGACTGTATTCTGTGAGTACAGCCCGCTATGAGGAGACAGAACCAGTACTTATCCGATATGCAGGTTAGTTTGTCGTTACCCATTACTATATGGAGATCATCTGCATAACGTTTTGTTACGTACCCAACTGTTTACATTGTTCTACGTCAGATCTGTTACAAAATAAGAAATATATTGCAACCAGGATAAGGATATCTGCATTTTATTTGGGTTTGATATGTCAACCTATTTTGTTAAACTGACCCAGCTCTGTGGCAACATGAAGTGTAACAAAAACCCTTAGTGTAACAATTGTTACCGCCACCGCAACCCTTACGGGGACAGATTCACACAAGCTTCAAAAGCTTTCTTCTGTATCCTTTCCACATAATTAGTTTTAGACCAGACCTCGTAGTATGTTTGACCGTATATCCTATTGGCTCTGGTCACGGAATTATTTCTGTCTCAGGGGCTATGCCACTTTCAAGAGCTGAAAATCTGAGAAAAAGAGAGAACAAATTAACAGTGTTTAATATGCAAATTTTCTATTTTGATGAAAGTTTTCTTGACCTCTTGCTCCCTTAACCCTGACCCCATGTTCCCATCCCCCAAACAATATATATATATTTTTTTAATTAAAAACATCTATTACTATGATAAGCACTGTTCTGTTTGATTCGATCATGATACAAAATGAAATATTAAAACAATCCACCAACATATTTCTTCTATATTTTGATATCATTTAGATAAAATGTCGTGTGTAAATAATTCGATATATCACCGGCATATTAGAAGCACTATGCAACGGAACAGACGGGCGGACGGACGAACATTAGTAACACTATGCCCCCATGCATAGCAGACACAAACGAATTTCTAGTTTGAGAATAATTTTTACGCTAAGTAAACCAGTTTTATAATCAAATGTCTATACACGCATTAAACATACGCTTAGTGTAACACTAAGGGTTGCAACCGTAACCATTAGTGTAACAACATCCAATTTTGTTACACAATGGGTTGCGATTATGCTCTCTAGTGTAACAAAAATAGATTTTGTTACACGAAAGATGCGGTTGCGACCCCACTCTAAGGATTTTTGTTACACCAAGGTTTGCGGTTGCGACCCCACACTAACTGTTTTTTGTTACATTAAGGTTTGCAGTTGCGACCCCACACTAAGGATTTTTGTTACACTAAGGTTTGCGGTTGCAACCCAACACTAATGGTTTTTGGTTACACTAAGGTTTGCGGTTGCGACCCCACACTAAGGGTTTTTGTTACACGAAGGTTGGCAGTTGCGACCCCACACTAAGGGTTTTTGTTACACTAAGGGCTGCGGTTGCGACCCCACATTAAGGGTTTTGTTACACTAAGGGCTGCGGTTGCGACCCCACACTAAGGGTTTTTGTTACACTAAGGTTTGCGGTTGCGACTCCACACTAAGGGTTTATGTTACACTAAGGGTTGTGGTTGCGACCCCACACTAAGGGTTTTTGTTTCACTTAGGTTTGCGATTGCGACCCCACACTATAGGTTATTGTTACTCTAAGGTTTGCGGTTGCAACCCCACACTAAGGGTTTTTGTTACACTAAGGGCTGCGATTACAACCACATACTAAGGGATTTTGTTACACTAAGGATGCGGTTGCGACCCCACACTAAGGGTTTTTGATACACTAAGGATGCGGTTGCGACCCCTAACTTAGGATTTTTGTTACACTAAGGATGCGGTTGCGACCCCACACTTAGGGTTATTGTTACACTAAGGGTTGCAGTTGCGACCCCACACTAAGGGTTTTTGTTACACTATGGTTTGCGGTTGCAACCCCACACTAAGGGTTTTTGTTACACTAAGGTTTGCAGTTGCGACCACACACTAAGGGTTTTTGTTACACTAAGGACGCGGTTGCGACCCCACACTAAGGGTTTTTGTAACACTTAGAGCTGCGGTTGCAACCCCACACTAAGGGTTTTTGTTACACTAAGATTTGCAGTTGCGACCACACACTTAGGGTTTTTGTTACACTAAGGATGCGGTTGCGACCCCACACTAAGGATTTTTGTAACACTAAGGGCTGCGGTTGCAACCTCACACTAACGGTTTTTATTACACTAAGGTTTGCGGTTGCAACCCCACACTAAAGGATTTGTTTACACTAAGGATACGGTTGCGATCCCACACTAAGGGTTTTTGTTACACTAAGGATGCAGTTGCGACCCCACACTAAGGGTTTTTGTTACACTAAGGGCTGCGGTTGCGACCCCACATTTAGAGTTTTTGTTACACTAAGGGCTGCGGTTGCGACCCCACACTAAGGGTTTTTGTTACACTAAGGTTTGCAGTTGCGACTCCACACTAAGGGTTTATGCTACACTAAGGGCTGTGGTTGCGACCCCACACTAAGGGTTTTTGTTTCACTTAGGTTTGCGATTGCGACCCCACACTAAAGGTTTTTGTTACACTAAGGTTTGCGGTTGCAACCCCACACTAAGGGTTTTTGTTACACTAAGGACTGCGGTTGTGACCACACAATAAAGGTTTTTGTTACACTAAGGATGCGGTTGCGACCCCACACTAAGGGTTTATGTTACACTTAGGGCTGCGGTTGTGACCACTCATTAAGGGTTTTTGTTACACTAAGGATTCGGTTGCGACTCCACACTAAGGATTTTTGTTACACTAAGGGCTGCGGTTGCCACAACACACTAAGGGTTTTTGTTACTCAAAGGATGCGGTTGCGACTCCACACTAAGGGTTTTTTGTACACTAAGGTTTGCGGTTGTGACCACTCATTAAGGGTTTTTGTTATACTAAGGATGCGGTTGCCACAACACACTAAGGGTTTTTGTTACACTAAGGGCTGCGGTTGCCACAACACAATAAGGGTTTTTGTTACACAAAGGATGCGGTTGCGACTCCACACTAATGGGTTTTGTTACACTAAGGTTTGCGGTTGCGACCCCACACTAAGGGTTTTTGTTATACTAAGGATGCGCTTGCGACTCTACACTAAGGGTTTTTGTTACAATAAGGGCTGTGGTTGTGACCACACACTTAGGGTTTTTGTTACACAAAGGATGCGGTTGCGACTCCACACTAAGGGTTTTTTGTACACTAAGGTTTGCGGTTGTGACCACTCATTAAGGGTTTTTGTTATACTAAGGATGCGGTTGCCACAACACACTAAGGGTTTTTGTTACACTAAGGGCTGCGGTTGCCACAACACAATAAGGGTTTTTGTTACACAAAGGATGCGGTTGCGACCCGACACTAAGGGTTTTTGTTACACTAAGGGCTGCGGTTGTGACCCCACACTAAGGGTTTTTGTTACACTAAGAATTCGTTTGCGACCCCACACTAAGGGTTTTTGTTACACTAAGGGCTGCGGTTGCCACCACACACTTATGGTTTTTGTTACACAAAGGATGCGGTTGAGACTCCACACTAAAGGTTTTTGTAACACTAAGGTTTGCGGTTGCGACCCCACACTAAGAGTTTTGTTACACTAAGGGCTGCCATTTGCGACCACATACAAAGGGTTTTTGTTACACTAAGGATGCGGTTGCACCCCACACTAAGGGTTTTTGATACACTAAGGATGCAGTTGCGACCCCTAACTAAGGATTTTTGTTACACTAAGGATGCGGTTGCGACCCCACACTAAGGGTTATTGTTGCACTAAGGGTTGCAGTTGCGACTCCACACTTAGGGTTTTTGTTACACTAAGGTTTGCGGTTGCAACCCCACACTAAGGGTTTTTGTTACACTAAGGATGCGGTTGCGACCCCACACTAAAGATTTTTGTAACACTTTGGGCTGCGGTTGCAACCCCACACTAAGGGTTTTTGTTACACTAAGGTTTGCGGTTGCAACCCCACACTAAAGGGTTTGTTTACACTAAGGATGCGGTTGCAATCCCACACTAAGGGTTTTTGTTACACTAAGGTTTGCGGTTGCGACCCCACACTAAGGGTTTTTGTTACACTAAGGGCTGCGGTTGCGACCCCACACTAAGGGTTTTTGTTACACTAAGGGCTGCCATACAGCTCTCCGGATTGAACTTGTTACATAGCAATGTCACTCACCAACGGTACTTTACACCCAAGTTTATGACTCGCCAACGGTACTTCACACCCATGTTTATCACTCAGCAACGGTACTTCACACCCAAGTTTATTACTCACCAACGGTACTTCACACACAATTTAACATTAACAGTACTTCATACCCAAGTTTATCAATCACCAACGGTACTTCAAACCCAAGTTTATCACTCACCAACGGTACTTCACACTCAAGTTTATTACTCACCAACGGTACTTCACACCCAAGTTTAACAATAACGGTACTTTACACCCAAGTTTATCACTCACCATCGGTACTTCACACCCAAGTTTAACATTAACGGTACTTCACATTCAAGTTGATCACTTACCAACGGTACTTCACATCCAAGTTTATCACTCACCAACGGTACTTCACATCCAAGTTTAACATTAACGGTACTTCACACCCAAGTTTATCACTCACCAACGGTACTTTATACCCAAGTTTATCACTCACCAACGGTATTTCACACCCAAGTTTATCACTCACCACCGGTAAATTACACCCAAGTTTAACATTAACGGTACTTCACGTCCAAATTTAACACTCTGCAACGGTACTTCACACCCAAGGTTGTCACTCACCAACGGTACTTCACACCCAAGTTTATCACTCACCAACGGTACTTCACGTCCAAATTTAACACTCACCAACGGTACTTCACACCCAAGGTTGTCACTCACCAACGGTACTTCAAACCCAAGTTTAACATTAACGGTACTTCACACCCAAGTTTATCACTCACCAACGGTACTTCACACCCAAGTTTAACATTAACGGCAGTTCACGTCCAAATTTAACACTCACCAACGGTACTTCACACCCAAGTTTGTCACTCACCAACGGTACTTCACACCCAAGTTTAACATTAACGGTAGTCCACGTCCAAATCTAACACTCACCAACGGTACTTCACACCCAAGTTTGTCACTCACCAACGGTACTTCACACCAAAGTTTGTCACTCACCATCGGAACTACGAACCCAAGTTTGTCACTCATCAACGGTACTTCACACCCAAGTTTGTCACTCACTAACGGTACCACACCCAAGTTTATCACTCACCAACGGTACTTCACACCAAAGTTTGTCACTCATCAACGGTATTTCACACCCAAGTTTATCACTCACCAACGGTACTACACACCCAAGTTTGTCTCTCACCAACGGTACTTCACACCCAAGTTTGTCACTCACCAACGGTACTTCACACCCAAGTTTGTCACTCACCAACGGTACTTCACACCCAAGTTTGTCACTCACCATCGGTACTTTACACCCAAGTTTGTCACTCACCAACGGTACTTCACATCCAAGTTTAACATTAACGGTAGTTCACGTCCAAATTTAACACTCACCAACGGTACTTCACACCCAAGTTTGTCACTCACCAACGGTACTTCACACCCATGTTTAACATTAACGGTAGTTCACGTCCAAATTTAACACTCACCAACGGTACTTCACACCCAAGTTTGTCACTCACCAACGGTACTTCACACCCAAGTTTAACATTAACGGTAGTTCACGTCAAAATTTAACACTCACCAACGGTACTTCACACCCAAGTTTAACATTAACGGTAGTTCACGTCCAAATTTAACACTCACCAACGGTACTTCACACTCAAGCAGAGAATTAGATAGGACAGTCTGCTTTGAACTGAGACAGAGTTTTATCTTTTTTATACACATGTTTCCTAACTTTGTGCCCAACTTAATTAACCACTGGTGACAAATCAACGATACTTGAAACATGTATTCCTGCACACAAACAAGAGATAGATAAGTTGGATAACTCTTGTTATAACAAGGTTTTGGCAATCTACCTTGAAGGTTGCTGGTTATGTAAGCTGAATTACAGCGAAGTCGTCATGCTTGAAGTAAATTGTGAAGAGTTATTCTGGGATAAGATTCAATTTGTCGGACGCTCTTATTTGTTAACATACCGACCGTCAAAGTATGGCTCTATAAGTTTGAGTGTTCAAATATTTTAATACTGCTATTTTGAAAATAAAACCAAAATCGTAGGTAAATGTTTTGATTTCAACATTTTTTATGTTTAATACGATCTAAAGAATGGGCTCTTTGGGTAAAAAAGCTTTTTTGCTGATAAAACCCGGATTAACTGTTAAATACTATTAAAATTCGTGAAAATTCGTAGGCATTTTAATAACTTTTAACTGAGAGATCAAATGGAACAAAATTTAAGACATCTATTAATTGATAGCAACAGGTTATTACAAAAACACACATGAAAACAGTTTACATGCATAAGGTACCGTGCAATCAAATACTGACAACGGAAATATGCTGTTTAAAAGTGTTCCCAAACTTTTAACGTTCAGTATATATCAATAATTTGACGCTGTATTACAGAACCAGATTTGTATATCTACGTCGTCACGGTTGATTTGATGGAGAGGGTCGTTTCTGAGAAAGGTCCGATTACTAGACAGGATATCAACTCCTTCAACATGCTTCAAGACGAGAGCTACTTAAGAGGCATTAAAAACATAACTGCTGAAACTGACGTCATCTCATTACACAGGTTCCCGCCAGTGAGTTATTACAGAGGTCAGACAGAGAGTGTCAGGTGATTAAATACAGAATTAGAGATGTGCATCAAGTATACTTACAACTTTATTTTACAAATTATGACTTTCATAAACAGTAATATTTTATTTAGTACATTTATATTTCATCTTAAAGCCTTTTTTGACGATGCATTTAAGTTTTGCCTGGTTAAAGAGTTCAAAGTTTCTCTTATAAACGAAGTTTTGCTGAAACTTGTCAACATTTTTGTTATTTATTTCATTAGATTAACAGTTGAATATCGGGCATGTGTCTGTTAGAATCAAACTTGGCATTTTTTTGTTCCTTATTTCAGGAATGACACAGTTGAATATCGGTCATTTGTCTCTAAGAATCAAACTTTGTATTTTTTGTTATTTATTTCAGGAATGTCACAGTTGCATATCGGGCATTTGTCTCTATGAATCAAACTTTACGTTTTTTTGTGTGTATTTATTTCAGGAATGACACAGTTGAATATCGGGCATTTGTCTCTAAGAATCAAACTTTGTATTTTTTTTGTGTTTTATTTCAGGAATGACACAGTTGAATATCGGGCATTTGTCTCTATGAATAAGACTTTGCAATTTTTGTTATTTATTTCAGGAATGTCACAGTTGAATATCGGGTATTTGTCTTTAAGAATAAGACTTTGCATTTTTTGTTATTTATTTCAGGAATGACACAGTTGAATATCGGGCATTTGTCTCTAAGAATAAAACTTTGCATTTTTTGTTATTTATTTAAGTAGATTAACAGTTGAATATCGGGCATTTGTCTCTAATAATCAAACTTTGCATTGATTGCTATTTATTTCAGCAGATTAACAGTTCAATATCGAGCATATGTCTCTTAGAATTTTAACTTTGCTTTGTTTTAATTTATTTCAGTAACTTAACAGTTAAATATAGAATATTCCTATCGCTTAGCAACAGCCGGAAGTGGGCGGCTGACATGGAGCAGAATCTGCTGATATTAGTCGAAAACTCCTGGGGACGGGGATTGAACGCTAGTAATGTCAATATGAATACATTGAGTGCACGAAGCACTGGTAGGTACAGTACAATGTATATGAATATGTTTTAGTTTCTTCCATTATATGTTATAAACCATTGTAAAATATTAAAATGTATCCTTCATGACTGAGCGATATAAGGCGCCATAGCATGAACACTTACCTCTCACCACTGAAGTCATGGGTTCGAATTCAGTTAAGTTTATATTAATCTATTTTAGCTCGATTGCGATGAAAACACAGCGCTTATATAAACC
Organism: Panopea generosa; assembly: GCA_029582155.1. Taxonomy (NCBI): domain Eukaryota; kingdom Metazoa; phylum Mollusca; class Bivalvia; order Adapedonta; family Hiatellidae; genus Panopea; species Panopea generosa. Next base: position 31,682,026 of record CM055911.1, on the reverse strand, counting down.
TCTCTCGATTCCGCTTCCTGGGTAGAACCAGTACTGAGTGTCGTTTAATGAGAGGCGTCGGGTCAAGCTTGGGATCGAACCCGCAGCCTCTGGCGTGAGCGATCAACACTCTATCTATTACACTACCGCCCCACCCATAGTTTGGTCCAAAAACCTGCGGAACGTGGCGCTGATAATATTCATCTCGAGGTCTTACTCCGCCAAAAAAACACATATAGCTATCCAATATTATTGGTAGTGACAGTAAAACCATATTTAAATATCAAATATTATCGATAGATTGATAACGACATTAAAACCATATATAAGTATCAAGTGCAAAATGGATATAACAAAATAAGATTAAATATTACATTATGGAAATATAACATAGTACGTATATCAGACAATGACTATACTTATAGTTTTCAAGGATAGAAAGACACAAGGAATGGTTTCTCTATATTCTCTATAGAATTTTCATTTTTGTATCAATCTTTTTAATCATTTAAAACATATTTACAATGAGTTATTGAATTAATGTTATCGACTTGACTGATGGTTGGACTCATAAGTGAAGAAGGGTGATATATTGACAATATGATGCTGCAGATATTAATGACATACATGTGTTCTTCAATTATAATAACACTTAATTAACACTTTATATGCATATTATTTGTATCAGATATTTTTGAATATATCAGTTTCACGTGCTGTGTTGCGGCCGTAAAAAGTCACGCCGTACATTAACCAAGTGGTGGTATTATTTCTTGATCTTTGGAATTCTGGAGCACATCCGATGTTGTTTGAGAATATACTACTGCTTAAGCCTGTGCTAGGGACCTGAAGGGGTTTCGTGTTTCATAACACCCCAAGAACAGAGTCAATGAAAACAATTCTGCTGTTTCCCTTATTTTATTTACAGTAAGTGTACTCCTACCACCACATATATTATAACATCTATTTTATATATTTGGTGTATCATTGCCAATTAATCATTTCAGTGGCGTGCTCTTTTCGAAAGTACACATATTTTGACGATAACGAAAGAAATAAGACGGTAACATTTTCCTCCAAAAGAGTTGGCGAAATTGGATACAGTTGGGAACGATGTAATCAAGGTATGGTTTAAAATAAAGTTACAGTTAGATTAGGTCATGTGTTCATTAAAGGTTCGGATTCAAAGCTTTCATTCAAACTTTTTCAACATTTAAAGAAATCGTAACTAATAATTTGCCATCAAGGATAGAATTTGGTTTCATTTTTTGATAAAGGTAAGAGCGTATATTTGATTACGTTTATTTACCTGTGATATTTGTGGTTTACACGTGTTACTGATGCCGTTAGATTATATGTTATCTACCTGTGTATATTTCTGTTTCACACGCGTGTGCAGTTGTTTTAGTAGTAGATATATATGTTATTTTTCTATGCACACTTAATTTTGTGTTTTACACATTTGCAGTTGTTTTATTAGTATACATTACATGTATATATTATTATCTGTGCACATTAATTTTTGCGTTTTGCATATATGCAGTAGTTTTACTAGGCTATACTTTACTCACCGGTGCAAATTTGTGTTTGACGCATATACTTTTGATTTATATATGTTATTAAACTATGCCGTGTTTTGCACATATGCAGTAGTTTTACTAGGCTATACTTTACTCACCTGTGCAATTTTGTGTTTGACGCATATACTTTTGATTTATATATGTTATTAAACTATGCCGTGTTTTGCACATATGCAGTAGTTTTACTAGGCTATACTTTACTCACCTGTGCAAATTTGTGTTTGACGCATATACTTTTTATTTATATATTTTATTAAACTATGCCGTGTTTTGCACATATGCGGTTGTTTTACTAGCCTATAGTTCATCCATCTGTTACTGTACATATTGTTTTTGCACCATACACATGTGAGTGAAACTGTTGTATTAAATAATATAGTCACTCCAAGCAATATTACTTCAGACTTTTCGTAATATCAAAAGACTCCATGAAAAAAACGAAGATTATGTGATCAGGTTAACTACTGGCTTAGTGGCAGGTACATCTGAGCTGCGTTCAACAGCATTAAAGTTTAACGCGTTATTGCCTGGTTCCCTGAATTTATTGCGCAATGTGTGCTAATTTGAGGTTAAACCAGTGTCTGAATAGATATTTTAGCTAACGTTAGCAAAGACTGAATAGAGAGGGACAACATCGAAAGGCGCCCTTTGAGACGTACAATGTGTCACACAAGGTACACCACTCGTAACCAGGTTTAAGCTCCCTTGTGGCCGACTCAAAGACAAGTTCATGCGCACTCGTAAATAAGGTTGAAGTTACCTGGTGGACAGCTCAGAGACGAGGCCATGTGTTTATTTTTCCTATTTTCAGATTACAATAAGATGTTATGGTGTCACTTCTGGGTGTTGTCATTGTTAATTTTATTAAATGCGTATGTATTGTCTTGTAACAGTTGTATTGTGTCTTCTGTTGGATGTCAGACAAGTTAACTTTACTTGGTCTACCTCTGAATAATTATTATTGACCTTGCAGGAAAACGAGCGATTGCCTCGTCTAAATGTGTCGGGGGTTACGATGATGGTGTTATGTGGGGACCAGTGAAGATAAACAAAGACTGTAAACTGACTCTGGCTTCCGAGGAGTCGCCATCGTCGAGTACAGCTTCTTTGGCAAAACTATCAGAGGTTGGTATGAAAATATACACACAGACTTAATTATATTATTTAAGATATAATAAGAGTATTCCTCACAAACCTCATTTTATAAGCGAACTAGTGTTAATGCAATCTGGTATGAGTGACTTTGTAACAATGTCATTCTTCCATATAAATGTGCACGGAAGTGGTGATCGAATTACAGAATGTGAGAAATGTCAGTCGGACGCTCGCGTGGACTGAGTATATTTAAATGAGTATTGTCATGTCAAACGGAGTTTAGTATAAGTAGCGTGTGACCTGAGTTTCGTACTAACCAAAAGTTTGTAGCAAAGCATAATGTTAGAGTGGTACCTGCTAAATAGTTTGTTCTTGTATGAAACTGTCGTTATCATGAGATTTTCTGTATTTGCGATTACAAAAGTTGACACAAATATGGGTTATCTGCATGTGTGCTGCTAAGCACATTAAGCTTACCTGAAATATCAGTTGTTGTGTTACATGCACTATGTAATGGCAGTACAATGGTTACTTAGGCCTAATAATGACTCATTTGTAGGAAGCTCCATGTGGTGGTACATGTACACTAACAGGGTTTTACTCATGCTTATAGCAATGACTAGCAATGATAAAAGATGGTCATTGACGTGGTCATGGTTGTATGGAACTAATTTATTTGCTCTCACTCAATTTTTTTACGTAACACATTTTTTTTATCGCAGACGTATAACCAATTACAGTTACATATAATGTAACATGAATTTATGTTCCGTCCTTAAATTTTCCTACTCTCATAGCCATGGGGTATTTAGATTTGACGGTGTCACATATTTATGTTTGGAAGGCGAATATTCTGCCTATATTTCAGTTTTGTTCTATGACTTTGTTATTCTATTGACCACGGTTTCATTTCCTCCGACCGATTGAATAGTTTCAAAAGTTTCAAAATACAATTGCCATCGGAGAGGATGTAGCGATCGAAATTTGATTTGATTGTGATTTTTGTTCTATCAAACAAAGACCAAAACACATCAAATATACGTTTCCTCTTAAAAGACATGACATGAAGACGACCATTAGCAACGGTAAAAATCAACCCCTTCAGCGTCCCAACCGAAGATTAATGTTGCCGCCATTTTTTTTAATAAAATGCAGGGAAAAATTGAAATTGTGGTCTCAATACCATGGTTTCAAATTGACGTTCGATTCGGAATTATTTATATCAATAAAAGAAAGGCTGAAATACTTTAAAAAGGTAATACACTTGCTTTGTTTATTCAAAATATCGATTTTAACTCGAGCAAAGGTCAATGTTTGTGCTTTTCTCTTTCGTCATCCTTGAAATTAAGCCATTTTCTATTGACGTTTACGCAAATATACGAATGTGTATGTTTCTCTTTCATACATAGGCTTAAAAGTCAAATCTTTAAGTATGCCTGCCACATTTAAAGTATTAACTTAACTAAGAAATGTATACAAAATGCAAGATTTTAACGTGTTTTATTTTTGCGGTGTCCACGCGATTTGGTCAGAAGCACATTATATCAAGGTCACGCGCATGGCCAAATACGGTACCGTAACGTTATTTCAAAAGCTAGATTATTACATTTTTCGTGCCAATGTTGGATACATTTGTAGGTTTTATAGTTCCTACCGATCATTTGGGTATAAGAGGAATCTTTTTAACCGATATATAGATCAGTGCGGCCTACAAAATTCCCGATTACGTAAAAGCAGTTGAACGTCATATCCGGTAACGTTTACATTTAGAATGAAGTGCAAGTATTTTGAGGTAATCAGGAACTGTGTAGAACCCACTGGTCTATATAACGGTGAAATAGATTCCTGTAATATCCAGACGGTATGCACATGTACAGCAAATCGAAACGAAAAATCACTTTAACAAGCTTTTGAAACAACGTCCTGGTACCGTATTAAGCGATGCGCATGACGTAAGGTTTTCCCTTGTATATGGGGATCTTCTCAAAAGTATAAAAGAGGCAACCCGTATTATACTATGCTGTTTGTTCTTTTTTTTTTCTTTCTATCTATCTATTAACCACTGGTTGTTTGGTTTATTATAAAATACATTTCATCTGTCTTATAAATATTTTGTTTTATATGATTTAAGGTCGTAACTATATTATATCGAAGACTTCGTTTGTAACTAACATAGCAACTATAATCATACGTTTGATGGATCATCAATTTGTTGGTTTATGATATTAAAAAGGCATACAGTAAAGAAAAGAAACAAAACTGTATTTTATTATGTCCTTACCAACTAAAATGCATCTATAGATCATCATATATTTGAGTTAAAGATATTTTCATTATTATAACAATTTTATTTTCTACCTGTCTTTCGATCTGAAATTAAAGAAAGACGACTTGATGGACAAAACTGTGAACAACCGAGCCTTCCTTCAGGCCGTTCAGATCATTTTAAAGTGTACGTGTGCATGTTCGCGCTAATTACATATGTTGTCGTGTATGCATTTTTAATCGTTTCATATATGTGCGTTTTTCGAAGTCTTTTTTTTTCAGCTTATCGTATACATGTCTATGGATGAAAAACACGTAAAGATATATTTAAATAAAATTGATATATTATGAACATAATATTACCTTGTAATGTAAGATAAATAATAAGCAAAAACATTATTTCACAATATCGGTGTAAATTAAAGTCTTAACTAATAATAATAATAAGGTGTAAATTAAAGTCTAAACTAATAAGTAAAATATTGTTTTCATTTTGCAGGAAACCATAACTGATACAAATGTTGTAGATATTTTAGGAGATACGGTCGATCTCACAGATCCTAAAGTGAATCTGTCGAATACCGATGTCATCTGTGTAGCTGCGATCCTCTATAACTACCTCCAGTTACATAAAGTTATACCAGATGTAAGTAACGATGTCATCTGTGTAGTTGTGACCCTCTATAACTTCCTTCAGTTACATAAAGTTATACCAGATGTAGGTACCGATGTCATCTGTGTAGCTGCGATCCTCTATAACTACCTTCAGTTACACAAAGTTATACCAGATGTAGGTAACGATGTCATCTGTGTAGCTGCGATCCTCTATAACTTCCTTCAGTTACACAAAGTTATACCAGATGTAAGTAACGATGTCATCTGTGTAGCTGCGATCCTCTATAACTTCCTTCAGTTACACAAAGTTATACCAGATGTAAGTACCGATGTCATCTGTGTAGCTGCGATCCTCTATAACTACCTTCAGTTACATAAAGTTATACCAGATGTAGGTACCGATGTCATCTGTGTAGCTGCGATCCTCTATAACTACCTTCAGTTACATAAAGTTATACCAGATGTAGGTACCGATGTCATCTGTGTAGCTGCGATCCTCTATAACTTCCCTCAGTTACATAAAGTTATTACAGATGTAGGTAACGATGTCATCTGTGTAGCTGCGATCCTCTATAACTTCCTTCAGTTACATAAAGTTATACCAGATGTAAGTAACGATGTCATCTGTGTAGCTGCGATCCTCTATAACTACCTTCAGTTACACAAAGTTATACCAGATGTAAGTAACGATGTCATCTGTGTAGCTGCGATCCTCTATAACTACCTTCAGTTACACAAAGTTATACCAGATGTAGGTACCGATGTCATCTGTGTAGCTGCGATCCTCTATAACTACCCTCAGTTACATAAAGTTATACCAGATGTAGGTACCGATGTCATCTGTGTAGCTGCGATCCTCTATAACTTCCTTCAGTTACATAAAGTTATACCAGATGTAAGTAACGATGTCATCTGTGTAGCTGCGATCCTCTATAACTACCCTCAGTTACATAAAGTTATACCAGATGTAGGTACCGATGTCATCTGTGTAGCTGCGATCCTCTATAACTACCCTCAGTTACATAAAGTTATACCAGATGTAGGTACCGATGTCATCTGTGTAGCTGCGATCCTCTATAACTTCCTTAAGTTACATAAAGTTATACCAGATGTAAGTAACGATGTCATCTGTGTAGCTGCGATCCTCTATAACTACCCTCAGTTACATAAAGTTATACCAGATGTAGGTACCGATGTCATCTGTGTAGCTGCGATCCTCTATAACTACCCTCAGTTACATAAAGTTATACCAGATGTAAGTAACGATGTCATCTGTGTAGCTGCGATCCTCTATAACTTCCTTCAGTTACATAAAGTTATACCAGATGTAGGTACCGATGTCATCTGTGTAGCTGCGATCCTCTATAACTTCCCTCAGTTACATAAAGTTATACCAGATGTAGGTACCGATGTCATCTGTGTAGCTGCGATCCTCTATAACTTCCTTCAGTTACATAAAGTTATACCAGATGTAGGTACCGATGTCATCTGTGTAGCTGCGATCCTCTATAACTTCCTTCAGTTACACAAAGTTATACCAGATGTAAGTAACGATGTCATCTGTGTAGCTGCGATCCTCTATAACTACCTTCAGTTACATAAAGTTATACCAGATGTAGGTACCGATGTCATCTGTGTAGCTGCGATCCTCTATAACTTCCTTCAGTTACACAAAGTTATACCAGATGTAGGTACCGATGTCATCTGTGTAGCTGCGATCCTCTATAACTTCCTTCAGTTACACAAAGTTATACCAGATGTAAGTAACGATGTCATCTGTGTAGCTGCGATCCTCTATAACTACCTTCAGTTACACAAAGTTATACCAGATGAAGGTACCGATGTCATCTGTGTAGCTGCGATCCTCTATAACTACCTTCAGTTACACAAAGTTATACCAGATGTAGGTACCGATGTCATCTGTGTAGCTGCGATCCTCTATAACTTCCTTCAGTTACACAAAGTTATACCAGATGTAGGTAACGATGTCATCTGTGTAGCTGCGATCCTCTATAACTTCCTTCAGTTACACAAAGTTATACCAGATGAAGGTACCGATGTCATCTGTGTAGCTGCGATCCTCTATAACTACCTTCAGTTACACAAAGTTATACCAGATGTAGGTACCGATGTCATCTGTGTAGCTGCGATCCTCTATAACTTCCTTCAGTTACACAAAGTTATACCAGATGTAGGTACCGATGTCATCTGTGTAGCTGCGATCCTCTATAACTTCCTTCAGTTACATAAAGTTATACCAGATGTAGGTAACGATGTCATCTGTGTAGCTGCGATCCTCTATAACTACCTTCAGTTACATAAAGTTATACCAGATGTAGGTACCGATGTCATCTGTGTAGCTGCGATCCTCTATAACTACCTTCAGTTACACAAAGTTATACCAGATGTAAGTAACGATGTCATCTGTGTAGCTGCGATCCTCTATAACTTCCTTCAGTTACACAAAGTTATACCAGATGTAGGTACCGATGTCATCTGTGTAGCTGCGATCCTCTATAACTACCTTCAATTACACAAAGTTATACCAGATGTAGGTAACGATGTCATCTGTGTAGCTGCGATCCTCTATAACTACTTTCAGTTACATAAAGTTATACCAGATGTAGGTACCGATGTCATCTGTGTAGCTGCGATCCTCTATAACTTCCTTCAGTTACACAAAGTTATACCAGATGTAGGTACCGATGTCATCTGTGTAGCTGCGATCCTCTATAACTTCCTTCAGTTACACAAAGTTATACCAGATGTAAGTAACGATGTCATCTGTGTAGCTGCGATCCTCTATAACTACCTTCAGTTACATAAAGTTATACCAGATGTAGGTACCGATGTCATCTGTGTAGCTGCGATCCTCTATAACTTCCTTCAGTTACACAAAGTTATACCAGATGTAGGTACCGATGTCATCTGTGTAGCTGCGATCCTCTATAACTTCCTTCAGTTACACAAAGTTATACCAGATGTAAGTAACGATGTCATCTGTGTAGCTGCGATCCTCTATAACTACCTTCATTTACATAAAGTTATACCAGATGTAGGTACCGATGTCATCTGTGTAGCTGCGATCCTCTATAACTTCCTTCAGTTACACAAAGTTATACCAGATGTAAGTAACGATGTCATCTGTGTAGCTGCGATCCTCTATAACTACCTTCAGTTACACAAAGTTATACCAGATGTAGGTACCGATGTCATCTGTGTAGCTGCGATCCTCTATAACTACCTTCAGTTACATAAAGTTATACCAGATGTAAGTAACGATGTCATCTGTGTAGCTGCGATCCTCTATAACTACCTTCAGTTACATAAAGTTATACCAGATGTAAGTAACGATGTCATCTGTGTAGCTGCGATCCTCTATAACTTCCTTCAGTTACACAAAGTTATTACAGATGTAGGTAACGATGTCATCTGTGTAGCTGCGATCCTCTATAACTTCCTTCAGTTACATAAAGTTATACCAGATGTAGGTACCGATGTCATTTGTGTAGCTTCGATCCTCTATAACTACCCTCAGTTACATAAAGTTATACCAGATGTAGGTACCAATGTCATCTGTGTAGCTGCGATCCTCTATAACTTCCTTCAGTTACACAAAGTTATACCAGATGTAGGTACCGATGTCATCTGTGTAGCTTCGATCCTCTATAACTACCCTCAGTTACATAAAGTTATACCAGATGTAGGTACCGATGTCATCTGTGTAGCTGCGATCCTCTATAACTTCCTTCAGTTACACAAAGTTATACCAGATGTAGGTACCGATGTCATCTGTGTAGCTGCGATCCTCTATAACTTCCTTCAGTTACACAAAGTTATACCAGATGTAGGTACCGATGTCATCTGTGTAGCTGCGATCCTCTATAACTTCCTTCAGTTACACAAAGTTATACCAGATGTAGGTACCGATGTCATCTGTGTAGCTGCGATCCTCTATAACTACCTTCAGTTACACAAAGTTATACCAGATGAAGGTACCGATGTCATCTGTGTAGCTGCGATCCTCTATAACTACCTTCAGTTACACAAAGTTATACCAGATGAAGGTACCGATGTCATCTGTGTAGCTGCGATCCTCTATAACTACCTTCAGTTACATAAAGTTATACCAGATGTAGGTACCGATGTCATCTGTGTAGCTGCGATCCTCTATAACTACCTTCAGTTACACAAAGTTATACCAGATGAAGGTACCGATGTCATCTGTGTAGCTGCGATTCTCTATAACTACCTTCAGTTACATAAAGTTATACCAGATGTAGGTACCGATGTCATCTGTGTAGCTGCGATCCTCTATAACTTCCTTCAGTTACACAAAGTTATACCAGATGTAGGTACCGATGTCATCTGTGTAGCTGCGATCCTCTATAACTTCCTTCAGTTACACAAAGTTATACCAGATGAAGGTACCGATGTCATCTGTGTAGCTGCGATCCTCTATAACTTCCTTCAGTTACATAAAGTTATACCAGATGTAAGTAACGATGTCATCTGTGTAGCTGCGATCCTCTATAACTACCTTCAGTTACATAAAGTTATACCAGATGTAGGTACCGACGTCATCTGTGTAGCTGCGATCCTCTATAACTACCTTCAGTTACATAAAGTTATACCAGATGTAAGTACCGATGTCATCTGTGTAGCTGCGATCCCCTATAACTTCCTTCAGTTACACAAAGTTATACCAGATGTAAGTAACGATGTCATCTGTGTAGCTGCGATCCCCTATAACTACCTTCAGTTACACAAAGTTATACCAGATGTAGGTAACGATTTCATTTGTGTAGCTGCGATCCTCTATAACTTCCTTCAGTTACACAAAGTTATTACAGATGTAGGTAACGATGTCATCTGTGTAGCTGCGATCCTCTATAACTTCCTTCAGTTACACAAAGTTATACCAGATGTAGGTACCGATGTCATCTGTGTAGCTGCGATCCTCTATAACTTCCTTCAGTTACATAAAGTTATACCAGATGAAGGTAACGATGTCATCTGTGTAGCTGCGATCCTCTATAACTACCCTCAGTTACATAAAGTTATACCAGATGTAGGTACCGATGTCATCTGTGTAGCTGCGATCCTCTATAACTACCCTCAGTTACACAAAGTTATACCAGATGTAGGTAACGATGTCATCTGTGTAGCTGCGATCCTCTATAACTACCTTCAGTTACACAAAGTTATACCAGATGTAGGTAACGATGTCATCTGTGTAGCTGCGATCCTCTATAACTACCTTCAGTTACACAAAGTTATACCAGATGTAGGTAACGATGTCATCTGTGTAGCTGCGATCCTCTATAACTTCCTTCAGTTACACAAAGTTATTACAGATGTAGGTAACGATGTCATCTGTGTAGCTGCGATCCTCTATAACTTCCTTCAGTTACACAAAGTTATTACAGATGTAGGTAACGATGTCATCTGTGTAGCTGCGATCCTCTATAACTTCCTTCAGTTACATAAAGTTATACCAGATGTAGGTACCGATGTCATCTGTGTAGCTGCGATCCTCTATATCTTCCTTCAGTTACATAAAGTTATACCAGATGAAGGTAACGATGTCATCTGTGTAGCTGCGATCCTCTATAACTACCCTCAGTTACATAAAGTTATACCAGATGTAGGTACCGATGTCATCTGTGTAGCTGCGATCCTCTATAACTACCTTCAGTTACACAAAGTTATACCAGATGTAGGTAACGATGTCATCTGTGTGGCTGCGATCCTCTATAACTACCTTCAGTTACATAAAGTTATACCAGATGTAGGTAACGATGTCATCTGTGTAGCTGCGATCCTCTATAACTACCTTCAGTTACACAAAGTTATACCAGATGTAGGTACCGATGTCATCTGTGTAGCTGCGATCCTCTATAACTTCCTTCAGTTACACAAAGTTATACCAGATGTAGGTACCGATGTCATCTGTGTAGCTGCGATCCTCTATAACTACCTTCAGTTACACAAAGTTATACCAGATGTAGGTAACGATGTCATCTGTGTAGCTGCGATCCTCTATAACTACCTTCAGTTACAGAAAGTTATACCAGATGTAGGTACCGATGTCATCTGTGTAGCTGCGATCCTCTATAACTTCCTTCAGTTACACAAAGTTATACCAGATGTAGGTACCGATGTCATCTGTGTAGTTGCGATCCTCTATAACTTCCTTCAGTTACACAAAGTTATACCAGATGTAAGTAACGATGTCATCTGTGTAGCTGCGATCCTCTATAACTACCTTCAGTTACATAAAGTTATACCAGATGTAGGTACCGATGTCATCTGTGTAGCTGCGATCCTCTATAACTTCCTTCAGTTACACAAAGTTATACCAGATGTAGGTACCGATGTCATCTGTGTAGCTGCGATCCTCTATAACTTCCTTCAGTTACACAAAGTTATACCAGATGTAGGTAACGATGTCATCTGTGTAGCTGCGATCCTCTATAACTACCTTCAGTTACATAAAGTTATACCAGATGTAGGTACCGATGTCATCTGTGTAGCTGCGATCCTCTATAACTTCCTTCAGTTACACAAAGTTATACCAGATGTAAGTAACGATGTCATCTGTGTAGCTGCGATCCTCTATAACTACCTTCAGTTACACAAAGTTATACCAGATGTAGGTACCGATGTCATCTGTGTAGCTGCGATCCTCTATAACTACCTTCAGTTACATAAAGTTATACCAGATGTAAGTAACGATGTCATCTGTGTAGCTGCGATCCTCTATAACTACCTTCAGTTACATAAATTTATACCAGATGTAAGTAACGATGTCATCTGTGTAGCTGCGATCCTCTATAACTTCCTTCAGTTACACAAAGTTATTACAGATGTAGGTAAAGATGTCATCTGTGTAGCTGCGATCCTCTATAACTTCCTTCAATTACATAAAGTTATACCAGATGTAGGTACCGATGTCATCTGTGTAGCTTCGATCCTCTATAACTACCCTCAGTTACATAAAGTTATACCAGATGTAGGTACCGATGTCATCTGTGTAGCTGCGATCCTCTATAACTTCCTTCAGTTACACAAAGTTATACCAGATGTAGGTACCGATGTCATCTGTGTAGCTGCGATCCTCTATAACTTCCTTCAGTTACACAAAGTTATACCAGATGTAGGTACCGATGTCATCTGTGTAGCTGCGATCCTCTATAACTTCCTTCATTTACACAAAGTTATACCAGATGTAGGTACCGATGTCATCTGTGTAGCTGCGATCCTCTATAACTTCCTTCAGTTACACAAAGTTATACCAGATGTAGGTACCGATGTCATCTGTGTAGCTGCGATCCTCTATAACTTCCTTCAGTTACACAAAGTTATACCAGATGTAGGTACCGATGTCATCTGTGTAGCTGCGATCCTCTATAACTTCCTTCAGTTACACAAAGTTATACCAGATGTAGGTACCGATGTCATCTGTGTAGCTGCGATCCTCTATAACTTCCCTCAGTTACATAAAGTTATACCAGATGTAGGTACCGATGTCATCTGTGTAGCTGCGATCCTCTATAACTACCTTCAGTTACACAAAGTTATACCAGATGAAGGTACCGATGTCATCTGTGTAGCTGCGATCCTCTATAACTACCTTCAGTTACACAAAGTTATACCAGATGAAGGTACCGATGTCATCTGTGTAGCTGCGATCCTCTATAACTACCTTCAGTTACACAAAGTTATACCAGATGAAGGTACCGATGTCATCTGTGTAGCTGCGATCCTCTATAACTACCTTCAGTTACATAAAGTTATACCAGATGTAGGTACCGATGTCATCTGTGTAGCTGCGATCCTCTATAACTTCCTTCAGTTACACAAAGTTATACCAGATGTAGGTACCGATGTCATCTGTGTAGCTGTGATCCTCTATAACTACCTTCAGTTACATAAAGTTATACCAGATGTAGGTACCGATGTCATCTGTGTAGCTGCGATCCTCTATAACTTCCTTCAGTTACACAAAGTTATACCAGATGTAGGTACCGATGTCATCTGTGTAGCTGTGATCCTCTATAACTACATTCAGTTACATAAAGTTATACCAGATGTAGGTACCGATGTCATCTGTGTAGCTGCGATCCTCTATAACTACCTTCAGTTACACAAAGTTATACCAGATGTAGGTACCGATGTCATCTGTGTAGCTGCGATCCTCTATAACTTCCTTCAGTTACACAAAGTTATACCAGATGTAAGTAACGATGTCATCTGTGTAGCTGCGATCCTCTATAACTTCCTTCAGTTACACAAAGTTATACCAGATGTAGGTACCGATGTCATCTGTGTAGCTGCGATCCTCTATAACTTCCTTCAGTTACACAAAGTTATACCAGATGTAGGTACCGATGTCATCTGTGTAGCTGCGATCCTCTATAACTTCCTTCAGTTACACAAAGTTATACCAGATGTAAGTAACGATGTCATCTGTGTAGCTGCGATCCTCTATAACTTCCTTCAGTTACACAAAGTTATACCAGATGTAGGTACCGATGTCATCTGTGTAGCTGCGATCCTCTATAACTTCCTTCAGTTACACAAAGTTATACCAGATGAAGGTACCGATGTCATCTGTGTAGCTGCGATCCTCTATAACTACCTTCAGTTACATAAAGTTATACCAGATGTAGGTACCGATGTCATCTGTGTAGCTGCGATCCTCTATAACTTCCTTCAGTTACACAAAGTTATTCCAGATGAAGGTACCGATGTCATCTGTGTAGCTGCGATCCTCTATAACTTCCTTCAGTTACATAAAGTTATACCAGATGAAGGTACCGATGTCATCTGTGTAGCTGCGATCCTCTATAACTACCTTCAGTTACATAAAGTTATACCAGATGTAGGTACCGATGTCATCTGTGTAGCTGCGATCCTCTATAACTTCCTTCAGTTACACAAAGTTATACCAGATGTAGGTACCGATGTCATCTGTGTAGTTGTGACCCTCTATAACTACCTTCAGTTACACAAAGTTATACCAGAGGTAGGTACCGATGTCATTTGTGTAGCTGCGATCCTCTATAACTACCTTCAGTTACATAAAGTTATACCAGATGTAGGTACCGATGTCATCTGTGTAGTTGTGACCCTCTATAACTACCTTCAGTTACACAAAGTTATACCAGATGTAGGTACCGATGTCATCTGTGTAGCTGCGATCCTCTATAACTTCCTTCAGTTACACAAAGTTATACCAGATGTAGGTAACGATGTCATCTGTGTAGCTGCGATCCTCTATAACTACCTTCAGTCACACAAAGTTATACCAGATGTAGGTAACGATGTCATCTGTGTAGCTGCGATCCTCTATAACTTCCTTCAGTTACACAAAGTTATACCAGATGTAAGTAACGATGTCATCTGTGTAGCTGCGATCCTCTATAACTTCCTTCAGTTACACAAAGTTATACCAGGTGTAGGTAACGATGTCATCTGTGTAGCTGCGATCCTCTATAACTTCCTTCAATTACATAAAGTTATACCAGATGTAGGTACCGATGTCATCTGTGTAGCTGCGATCCTCTATAACTTCCTTCAGTTACACAAAGTTATACCAGATGTAGGTACCGATGTCATCTGTGTAGCTGCGATCCTCTATAACTACATTCAGTTACATAAAGTTATACCAGATGTAAGTAACGATGTCATCTGTGTAGCTGCGATCCTCTATAACTACATTCAGTTACATAAAGTTATACCAGATGTAGGTAACGATGTCATCTGTGTAGCTGCGATCCTCTATAACTTCCTTCAGTTACATAAAGTTATACCAGATGTAGGTACCGATGTCATCTGTGTAGCTGCGATCCTCTATAACTTCCTTCAGTTACACAAAGTTATACCAGATGTAGGTACCGATGTCATCTGTGTAGCTGCGATCCTCTATAACTACCTTCAGTTACATAAAGTTATACCAGATGTAAGTAACGATGTCATCTGTGTAGCTGCGATCCTCTATAACTACCTTCAGTTACACAAAGTTATACCAGATGTAGGTACCGATGTCATCTGTGTAGCTGCGATCCTCTATAACTTCCTTCAGTTACACAAAGTTATACCAGATGTAGGTAACGATGTCATCTGTGTAGCTGCGATCCTCTATAACTACCTTCAGTTACACAAAGTTATACCAGATGTAGGTACCGATGTCATCTGTGTAGCTGCGATCCTCTATAACTTCCTTCAGTTACACAAAGTTATACCAGATGTAAGTAACGATGTCATCTGTGTAGCTGCGATCCTCTATAACTACCTTCAGTTACATAAAGTTATACCAGATGTAGGTACCGATGTCATCTGTGTAGCTGCGATCCTCTATAACTTCCTTCAGTTACATAAAGTTATACCAGATGTAAGTAACGATGTCATCTGTGTAGCTGCGATCCCCTATAACTTCCTTCAGTAACACAAAGTTATTTCAGATGTTAGTACAAACATTTGTGGATGACAGTTTAAAGGAACTGTTGAAAGAGCACTTAACACACGACGTCGTGCTCCAAATTTGAATACTACACTAGTACGTAAACCCTTAACTTTTTACGTATGGAAAATCCTTTCAAAATCCATCGTTATATATATTATATGACATATTCTTTGCTAACCCGTCAAAATGTTGGCATACATATTGCTTCTTTAAAGGTTATAGAACATAAAATTAACGACTGATTAAAGCTCCATTGTATAAATAGTGGATGAAAAATAACCCGAAAGCTTGTGATATTTGAATGTTCAGCGTCAGTATCGTAGCAACCAAATCGAATGATATTTTGCAAAATTTAAGTAATTCCAGATAAATGACTTGATATATACTTTCCTTTAGTGAAAATGTGCATTGTTTTTATAAATTGTCATTAAAAGGTATTTTGTTTGGTAAAGTCCAGTCTCAGTTTCAATTCCTAATCTGTGAAAATACATCTGTAATTCAGTTACATTGATGCCAGATATTCTTAAAAACCAAAGGAGGCAATTGTTTGATGAAAAAACGCCCTTGATGAGTAACTTAAATATTTTAGAAACATTTCACCGCCCTTTAAGCCATCAGTTAAACCTTACACATAGAATCCGGTTATCAACTGTAATCTTTTAACTTGTGAAACCCAATTCATTTTATGTGCCTTCACTGTGAGACCTTTGAATATTTCACATATGTAGTTAGTTTTTATAAGATTAGAATCGTTCATATTGAACAAACAAGGTTTTATTCAACGAAGTGTTAAGCTAACAAAATTTTGAACAATTCGGTCCAGGTCGGTAACATCATGACATAATGACGTTACTTCTTCTTTCAGACTCTAAGACACTTATATGACATCACAGACAACATCCTCCATGTTGGATCTGATAAGATTGATATTGCACAAAGTATTACAAATGCTGCGAACAGGTGAGTTTTGTAATACAAAAACTGTTTATACGTGTGACCTCTTCTATAAAATTTCCCTCCGCAAATATGTATGTGTCATTGTTTAAATGGTGACAAAGGCGGTGACATCAATAACTCATCAATATATGTGACAAATTTAGTTTTTAAACAATAAACAATACATTACAAAGTAGAGTAAGTAAAGTAAATACATATTAATCACGTGTAAATATCGTGCATGCATTAATGTTTTTTTGAAAGTTGTTTCTTAGTGTGCATTGCTTTCATTTACATTTAAGTGGATAAAACTTTGCACAGGCTACTCTGAGACTTTATCTAACATATCAGGTTCAGTATGAAAGGTCACATTTGCGTTAAAGTCATACATCCTTAAAACTATAATGACATGCCTTAAAACTAAGGTTTTTTTCTGTCAATTATAATTATGTTCATGCTTTCAGAATATTGTTATCCGTGGACGAGATTACCAGTGGCGTCCTATTTAACGGTGCCGAAATGCTGAGATTTGTTCGTCCGTCTGTTGGCAGTCAGGTACTACAGCAACTAGGTATTGGCAGTTTGACCATTGGAGTTATTCTACTTAAATCCAACATGTCAGAGATCCGGGACGATTCTTTTCTGTCTATTGCCACAGAGGAAGATATTGATGTAAATAACACAGACACAGCTGTATATCTGCCTATAAATATGATCACAGGTGATTATAATAAATGTATATCCCAAAGGAAATATTTATTTATAATTATGTGTTTATGTTGTGACAAAATACATTATATGGTTCATAGTTAATAATTTAGATTTGTTGTTAGTTTCAGTACGAGCTGCTGAATACATACATATTGTCATTAAAATGAATAAACTAAATGTCAGCGATGGATTTTGGTTTTTAACATTGTTTCAATGTCTCAAATATATGTATTGGTTACATGTGTAACTACGTGTCTTAACTGTAGTTCATGTATATACATGTAGTTGCACATTATTTTGATTATTTTGCATATTGAGAAATTAAAACAACAAAAGGCGAAATTTTCGTTCTGTTCAGTAGTGAAGAGTAAATTCATCAAATACATTCGTTAACAATGGGGAAATTAGTATTTCGTAATTAATTACGCGGCGGACAATGTTTATTTATTTTACTTTGTACTAAAATTCGCATTAAACAAACATACCTTAGTCTTAATTGTAAACATCTAAGGAACACTTTTTTTTCTTTGATAATGTGCTAGTGAGAAGTATTACCTCATCATGTTAAATCAAAGCGATAATATATACCGTTAATGAGAGATAAAAATCCATGTAGATAACTAATATAATGCAAGCATACAAAATATCCTGGTTCTGACATTAAAGTCAGTTATAATTAGTACTTGAAATTGTTTAAATATTTAACAATGTTATGCCACCAAGGCCTTACAGACGATCAGTTAACCTAACCACTCTTTCCTTGGGGTTTAGAAGGTTAACCAGCAAACGAATTCACCCATCTCAGCTATTAACTCTGTTCCACTTGAAGCAGTAGCTAAGACGCAATGTCGCATATCATTCACCACGGAGACTCTGGCATGGCGGGGATTCAAACTCATGATCTCTTGATTGATAGCCAGAAGCGCCGACTGAGTTAACCGGTCCAGTTTGAAATTTGTAAAAGATTGGCAACGAGGAGAAACTGTGATACTTCTGATTTTCAATGTCAGTCGCGTCGCACATGGTTCAATTTTATCCCCCGTCACCGTAGAGCGGAGCAGCGGGATATAGAAATGGGCTGCGTCTGTCCGTGCGTCCGTGCGTCCGTGTGTCTGTGCGTCCCCTGCTGTGCACAACATATCTCCTTCAGTTGTGAATTTTAGATAACTTGAATCAGCAGCTAAGGCGCACAAATGTTCACTAGTACAAGACGATGTGTCATGCAAATGGCTTGGGTCTCTTCGTCAAAGGTCTAGGTCATAGCTCAAGGTCAAGTGGAAATTCAATGTATACACTGTGCTTCCTCTTGTCCGGACCTTATCTTCTTGAGTGGTAATTGGACTTTTAAATTACTTGGCACAGATGTTCACTAGAACAAGACGATGTGTTAAGCGACTGATTTAGGTCTGTTCGTCAAAGGTCTAGATCATGGTTCAAGGTTAAGTGTTTGGAAATCCAATGTATACACTGTGTTTCCTCTTGTTCAGACTGTATCTTCTTTAGTTGTGATTGGAATTGTAAATTACTTGGCACAAATGTTCACTAGGACAAGACGATGTGTCATGCGAATGACTTGTGTCTGTTCGTCAAAGGTCAAGGTCACAGCTCCTTCCGTCAGTCCGGACCTTTTCTTCTTTAGTTGTTATTGGATTTTTAAATAACTTGGCACAAATGTTTAACAAGGACAAGATGATGTGTCATGCGACTGATTTGGGTCTGTTCGTCAAAGTTATAACTTACATATTTATGGTTTGATTTAGAACATCACACTAGTGCTCACTTGGACAAGACAATGTTTCATATAACAGTCGGCTACGTTTTTCAGTTTGTGGCAGTTACATGTGATTGCTGGCTCGGCAGCTTTTTTCATTATGCATAATTTGAATCCACTTCTCTGGAAATGCCTGTAAGGGTTAGCGAGGTGGCAGGGGATATGACAACGATAGTGGCAACCTCTTGTTTATTGATGATTTCGTTTTTGTGATTTCTAGGTGTCCGTTCCAAGCTCTCCTTCCATATCTACACCAAGACAGACCTGTTTACAGTAATCGATGGACGATTTAAAACAAACAGCATAGTTGCGGCGGCAAGGCTTCTTACAAATGACAGACCTGTATTCAACCTTGGTGACGAAAGAGTAACTGTTATGTTCCATCCATTTGAGGTACTAGTATGTCAAACTTAGCATAACAGTAATACACTCCCATTACTTTTATTGTTTGCGATACATTCTCCTTAATGTGTTTTTACCGTTAATGAATTTTAAATATTATAGATTAAAAAAAAATGTTAAAATGAAAAAAACACTGTATTTACCGATACAAATGGGTGTCCATTCATACATCATTTATAATTATCATTTCTGATTCCTAGAATCAAAGAGCATATTCTGTATTGTCCAATGAATAAGCTTGTACTCGGTGTAGTGAAGGGCGTTACATATGCCATCACACTTTATAAACAGACTCAATAAAACCATGTATTTTATTTTCCTGGACTCTTTATTCCATCAGATATTATTTGCTCCATAAAATGTGTTCACTAAACAATACAAAAAGAAATAATATGTTGAATCGCCAGGTTGAAATGTATTCTACTTATCTGACAGGCACCTCTCAATCATAAACTTTTGTTGCACTCTTATTTAAGATCAACAGTGCCATTGTTTGTGCTTATTGGAATTATTCTGCCAACGAGGATGCCGGCGGTTGGAACACCGAGGGATGTACAACGCTTGTTGACGGTGACCGAGTTACCTGTAAATGTAATCACCTGACCAACTTTGCTGTATTGATTGTACGTTTGTATATGCATGATGTTTTGTTATAGTTCAAACAAACTCAAAGGTCATGTTTATATGTAAATACTAACGGACTACTTTTTGTCTAGGGTCGTCTTTCGAAAATATTTGCTTATTTTTTTTTTACACATAACATAGAACAAAGTCGGTCGACAATTTATCCATGTGGACATTATCATTACAGGGATTATTACTAGGGAACCTCACTAGTACTGGAATTATCAAACATATAACTTTCAATGGGTTACTAGGAGTCACATGTTCAAGTTAAATATAAAACATAAACCATTCTTGAGCAGTAGAGAAAAGAGGAATGGTAGACTGTGTTATGATAGACTGATAGTTGATGGCAGTTGGTGGACTGAGAGTTAGTAGAGCGAGTGCTTTGTTTGTTCGTCTGTTTATTCAGTTTCAACATTCACGATGTTATACATAAGTAGTGTAGTGGTTTTCGATCATATTACAATTTAATAAGGGTTATTCCTATCAATAGCTACTATTAACGGTCTATGCATTACTCACGGCTCCAACCACACATGACGTTCCCTCCTGAAATATAGCTAGTAAGTACCGATCAAATAACTGAAAATACGACACTGTAAATATGGATTTACCATACTTTTTATACCAAAATGTTCTAAAGCATGCCCATGAATTGCATGTATGTGCCAATGACATTTTGGACAACTGTGCCGTAGTCATTTCTGTTATTTTTACTTCAAAACTCTATGACAAATCGTCCCATTGGTGCAATAAGGTACCAAGTGTATATGAAATAAGACGTCACTTGGTACTTTTTTGCACCAATTTGGCGAAAAATACCCGCTGTGCCGGTGCCTTTTCCAAATTTTGTTTTCAATAAAAATAGCAATATCTCAACTATTACTTCACATAATTTAATGCAGTTTTCGGGGATTGCGAGACATTATACTGTTGCATCGAAAATATAAAAAAATAAAGGATGTAGTCGATGTAGTTTACTTGGGAGAAACCGCTTTAGTTTACAAAAATCGACCGACTGCTGTTTTATGATAGAATGGCAACAGTTATACTTCATATGTTAATAAACTTGTAAGTGCAGGTACTTCTTCAACCTATTCCGAATTCACATCAATAAATCCGAATATTCACGTCACATTTGTCGCATTATCACAATTGTTAGTAACCACCTACCTTTGAGCATTTTTATCGACCGCCATCTTAGGAAGTCTGTGCCGGTTCCAAAATAGGACGTACCGGAGCTCGATCACGACAAGCATTTGCTGTGTTAGATGTATGAAGCGTTTTAAAATCTCTTTCAGAATAATGTTACTAAAGTAAATTATACTTTTTTATTTAGACTCATTACCTTTTAATTGCCGTACATTTTAGGATCTACAGGCGCATACCATTTCGGATACAGACAAATTTATTGCGGGTATAGTGACGAAGATTGGCCTATCTTTGTCAGTAATTGGACTGAGTCTTACTATTCTCACATTTCTAATGTTTAAGTAAGTATATGTTACCCTGCGATAAAAGTCACAGTTAGATAAAATAATAAAATTGAATGATATTATTGCAGCGTACATTTCATTTCAAAGAGTTATATTTAGTTACTAATGGCTCATGAACTTCAACGTAATGATGACTCTAGGCTGTTTACCACAGCCTTGGACCATTAGGTCACCGTTAATACCACACACACCATGCGTGTGGTTGGCAGGTCCCTGCCCTAAAGGTGTCCTGAGGATGAGAATCAGCTATCCAATAAAATCCGTAGAGAATTCTAAATACAAATTGAAAAAATCAGCACCCTCTCCGTTTTGCTACTATTTATAAAGAAAATATTTAATAAAAAAATGATGAAACGTAGAGAATTTGGAGAAACACGCCTCTATGATTTAATGAGACATAAAGGTCATTTTAGTTCCCGAATGCTTAAATATCAGATAAGATCTTTCAAATTATGTAAGTTTAACTTTCAAGAGATCCACTTGAGGTAAAGTAACAATACATAAAAAATATGTAATTTGACGTGAGAAATGTATGAATATTTAACTGAAATGTTAATTTATAATTTACGCTACAGAAGACACCATTGTGCCAAACAGGAGACAAAACATTCAAAGAGTACATGCACTGCTATCAATTTATCCTGTAAATTTGGCTGTAATTTTGTGACTTTTTTTATTAATGTCTCTATGTTCATTTAATACTTATCCAAACATTAACATTGTAGCATGCTATGTTCTTCTGTTACTGTAGGCACTTTCGTGGTGGTCTCCGTCAACAAGTCCTTGTGAATCTCTGTAAATACGTTACTGCAGGCACTAACGTGGTGGTCTCCGTCAACAGGTCCTTGTGAATCTCTGTAAATACGTTACTGCAGGCACTAACGTGGTGGTCTCCGTCAACAGGTCCTTGTGAATCTTTGTAAATCCGTTACTGCAGGCACTAACGTGGTGGTCTCCGTCAACAAGTCCTTGTGAATCTCTGTAAATACGTTACTGCAGGCACTAACGTGGTGGTCTCCGTCAACAAGTCCTTGTGAATCTTTGTAAATACGTTACTGCAGGCATTTACGTGGTGGTCTCCGTCAACAGGTCCTTGTGAATCTCTGTATATCCGTTACTGTAGGAACTTACGTGGTGGTCTCAGTCAACAGGTCCTTGTGAATCTCTGTATATCCGTTACTGTAGGAACTTACGTGGTGGTCTCAGTCAACAGGTCCTTGTGAATCTCTGTATATCCGTTACTGCAGGCACATTACGTGGTGGTCTCCGTCAACAAGTCCTTGTGAATCTCTGTAAATCCGTTACTGCAGGCACTTACGTGGTGGTCTCCGCCAACAAGTCCTTGTGTATCTCTGTAAGTCCGTTACTGCAGGCATTTACGTGGTGGTCTCCGTCAACAGGTCCTTGTGAATCTCTGTATATCCGTTACTTTAGGAACTTACGTGGTGGTTTCAGTCAACAAGTCCTTGTGAATCTCTGTATATCCGTTACTTTAGGAACTTACGTGGTGGTTTCAGTCAACAAGTCCTTGTGAATCTCTGTATGTCCGTTACTGCAGGTACTTACGTGATGATCGCCATTAGCAAGACCTTGTGAATATCTGTATTTCCATTATTGCAGTCATTTACGAAGCGGTCGCGGTAGGCCAGTTCTTTTGAACGTCTGTGTGCCAATGTTGCAATTTTGAAGGCATTTACGAGGGACGGTCATTATGAAGGTGGACAACCCTCAGTGCTGCTTTGTTGCTCATTATTTTTTAATTTCTCAAATTATTCTCCTTCTTTCATTATACACTCGTTCTAGCGTGGTATACCTATCCATGTGAATCTCAGTGCTCATTATTATCGTATGTACTTACGTAAACGCAGTGGTCGTGGTATACCTGTCCTTGTGAATCTCAGTGCCTTCAGTTATCGTATGTACTTACGCAGTGGTCGTGGTATACCTGTCCATGTAAATCTCAGTGCTACTTATTATCGTATGTACTTACGTAAACGCAGTGGTCGTGGTATACCTGTCCATGTGAATCTCAGTGCTCTTCTGTTATCGTATGTACTTAAGTAAACGCAGTGGTCGTGGTATACCTGTCCATGTGAATCTCAGTGCTCTTCTGTTATCGTATGTACTTACGCAGTGGTCGTGGTATACCTGTCCTTGTGAATCTCAGTGCTCTTCTGTTATCGTATGTACTTACGCAGTGGTCGTGGTATACCAGTCCTTGTGAATCTCAGTGCTCTTCTGTTATCGTATGTACTTACGCAGTGGTCGTGGTATACCTGTCCTTGTGAATCTCAGTGCTCTTCTGTTATCGTATGTACTTACGCAGTGGTCGTGGTATACCTGTCCTTATGAATCTCAGTGCTTTTCTGTTATCGTATGTACTTACGTAGTGGTCGTGGTATACCTGTCCTTATGAATCTCAGTGCTCTTCTGTTATCGTATGTACTTACGCAGTGGTCGTGGTAAACCTGTCCATGTGAATCTCAGTGCCTTCAGTTATCGTATGTACTTACGCAGTGGTCGTGGTAAACCTGTCCTTGTGAATCTCAGTGCTCTTCTGTTATCGTATGTACTTACGCAGTGGTCGTGATAAACCTGTCCTTGTGAATCTCAGTGCCTTCAGTTATCGTATGTACTTACGCAGTGGTCGTGGTAAACCTGTCCTTGTGAATCTCAGTGCTCTTCTGTTATCGTATGTACTTACGTAGCGGTCGCGGTTTGAAGCTATGTATGTAAATGCTGTAATTTTCTCTTACTGTAGGCATTTACGTAGAGGTCGAGGTATGCAAGTCCTCGTGAACCTCTGTGTATCCATGCTGTGTTCTTCCATTATATTCCTCGTGGGTATTGACAGGACGGAGAGCAAGGCTGGGTGTAAAGTTGTGGCTGTACTTCTGCACTACTTTATACTGGTGTCCTTCATGTGGATGCTGGTTGAAGGACTTCTACAATACTTTAGATTTGTAAAGGTCCTCGGTACATATATACCAATTTCATGAAGAAAACAATGATACCTGCATGGGGTATGTATAATTATAATCTTTTCTGTCTGGCATTTATTGTGTATATGGGATACCTTTACTCTAAAATCAAATCAAAGTGTAATTTTATATTAAATTATTATTTAAGAAGTATATACTGAGGTACTTAAATTGATACCTGTAATACAATAACAACTTAGTGTAACGTATGTTACTTGTATCATGTCTCAAGTGCGTTAATTGTTAAAGTGATAATCGATTTTAAATGGATAATTTAAGATCATTATATACGTTTGACGTGTAAGACTAAAATTCAGACTCAAATGCTCAATTATTCCAAACCTGTAACACTTTGAACCAAACAAAAGGCGATATCAAAACACCTTGTTTATAGATACTTTTGTTTGATTGTGGTTACAATTAAAATAAGTAATGTGTGATATGTAATGTTTTAATGTTTTATTAGAAATGAAACAATATAATTAGATATAATGCGTGTTAGTTCTGTAATTGAAACAATGTAATATATATTTACTGTTCCCATATCGAAAAGTAGCTAAATATTTACACAGATATTTCACAGAACGCAAGTTTAAGGAATGCATGTTTCTGTTGAATTTTATGAGCTATGAACTTACACGTAACTCGTGCAAAGAGTAACCCAATAGTGTTGAACTGGCTAGTGAGATGTACATATCTCGTGTAGCTTTCAACAAAAATCATGTTTTCTATTTATATTACCAATGTACTCGATTGACACCAGCTGGCATCGCTATTCACATAAAGTATGTATTGCAGCCTTTACATGATGGACGGCACGACTAAGGTTACACCTTTTGTTTACTTGCCGTTGCTACGTGACGTAAAGACCCATTATTAATTGTGACGTTTCAGACGTAGTAATCAATCACAAATCAAGGCTGATTTTATCCTTAAAAGGTAAAAATTGGAGGTGCCTGGGCATGCCTTCGTGGGTAAATGAATGCCGGAAATCTATATATAGGTGCATTGAAGGAATATCGGTATAACAGTATGTACAGACCTTGACCACTTTGCATATCGTGGCGCCATGAATATTACGCAAAGGGAATTACGAAACCATATAACATAATACTCTAATGATCGTATCAACAACCAATCCTGAGAATATTCTTAAACTCCTGCTTGAAAATTTAAAAAAATCAAATTTCAACCTTTGAAATCTAGTTCATCATGACCGATAGTTAGAATAATTGTGAGAGTTTATTCGACTATATATTACGTGTCCATGTATGCTTGCAAATTTTGGTTTTGTAAAATGATTTCTAAGTGTGGTTTTCAAAGTTCTCTTCTGAGTTCAAGTCAAATACTATTCTTATGAATGGTTGGTGAATTCCATCCTTTTTATAAAAGCAAGCGTCGCAAATGATCAATACTAATGGCACCGTTGTAATCCTGTAGGGACGGGGTCGTATTCCTGTTACTGGGTATAAAACAACATTTAGAAGATGCCTTTGGTACATGGACTGAACAAATAATAGAGTCATACTGTTGTATTATGTGATAAAACTGATAATTGTTTTTGTAAATGCAAATAATCACAGTGAACCTGTGAAGTGGAACTATAAGTATTCAATAAGGTCTAAGAATCAATATAAAAGTGATATAAAATTTCAATAAATATTTCTCTCTGTTTAAAGGAATACCATTGATACCTGTAATTGTTGTTTTGGCTGTCAACCATGATCTATATCATGGCGACAAAGGATAGTAAGTAAAACTGATTTTACTTTATCTCTATAAATCATATCATACAGTCTTTTTCCTCGGAAAATTTTTCTCGTATTTTCATAACGCCAAACATGTAATTTATTTTCTGCAGTGTCATCAAGTATATCTGCATAACGTATCACGATTTTGACATGTTTTTACTTTACGTATTTGTAAGACTTACTCTAGCTGGTTACTTGTATTTACACTGTCTAGCTTTACGGTGTGACGACTTTGCCATTATCGAGGTTAGTTATACCCTTGTTGTCACTTCTGTTTGTATGTATTGAACTCAATATGCTGAGTCTGACTGTTAATTATGTTTGTGTTGATGTAATAGCTGTATATTGTCTTATGTTTATACTCTGATATCCAGTTGCTGGATGGCTCATGACGCAATGTTGTACGCCTTTATCGTCCCGATTGCCGTGATTATAGCCATCAACACTGTCGTGTTTGTCACGGTTGTATATAAGCTGCTCTTCCGAAAGAAGAAGGGCATGGTGTCAAACCAGTCAGAAAAGAAATTGGCGATACTGCATTTTCAGGCAGCAATAGCGGTTTTTGTTATCTTGGGTAAGGTCAAACTTGTAATATGTTATTATCAAGGTGTTAGAATCGCTGTTTGCACTAATTAACCCATGTTATGTTGAAAAAACAATAGAATAATACTGCCCCACACAGCGACACGGAAGTTGACAACAGTCATTATCTAGCGTTATATCACCACCGTGCCGACAACACCGCAGGGAATGGATCTGACTGGAATCAAACCCACATCCTCCATTGTAATAGAATTGGACGTGGTTAAACAACACAGAATGTATAAAAATAAAATGTATAGCTGTATACATTCTGTGTTTACATTTAAGACATTAATAACATTGAGCATTTTAGTTATTTCAGTTATGGAATACAAGTACTGTTCTATAACATTAAAAATAACAATAAACTGAACGGGACAGCTAACTCACCACGCCTGTAATTTCAATATCTTTGTCAAACATGGAGTAGCGCTAGTAAACTTGTATATGCCATAAACAGACAATTCTGCACTTAATTCAAGTTTAAAATTCAAGGAAATAGCTTTTAATATTTTTTTAATAAAGTACAGAAAATGTCAAGTGGCGGGTTAGCTGTTCCGTTCAGTATATTTTAATTAGAATTTTAATGAGGTAGTATTTGTTCGTCATGAAGGCTTAGATGGTTAATTAATGTTTAATAAATTTCACATGTAAACGTATGTTTTCTATTACCTGTCCATGCACAACACTAACCACTAATCAAATATGTCTGTTTACATCGTGTATTTCGTGAAAACTAATAATTATACTAGATGACTTTGTGGTTAATCGTCGGATGCCCGCGTGTGTCTCGATACTCGTTATAAACAGAACAAAACTGTTGCTCTAAAATAAAGACTGAATTCAGATGTATTATAAGTTTCATGGTCATGAAAATTGACGTTTTTCTGGATTTTTTTTTTATTATTTCTTAAATAGTACATGTTTCATCTGTTTTACTGTTACTATACGTGTATAGGTGATTGTACTATAGAATATTTTGAAAGGCCATTGCGAACTTGAATTTTGAAGAAAGAGTTTTACATATAATGATGTTAGTTGTTTATTTAGTGTTCAGAATATATCATAATATTCACTATTAGATATTTCCAACAGGTTTGACGTGGATATTTGGCGTCCTTGCTGTTGGCGATGTTCAAGTCGTGTTCCATTACCTGTTTTCAATATTCAGTGCACTTCAGGGATTCTTTATATTTCTACTTTATACTGTCAGAGAGAAACAGGTAGAGTATATATTTGGTGAGACGCAATCCGAGCGTTGATATTATATACATTTTTTTTTATACTTTCCTATCATTTACAAACAATATATACTTATTTAAATTATATATAGATTCCTGCTAACAGTACACAAACTGTGCTGACTTTAAAAACAATGATAATAATAATAAAAACAATAATAATAATAACAACAGGTTAATTCCTTAATACAGCATACAAAAACAACACCAATTTTGGTTCTACCCGGGAAACAGACTCGGAAACGATCCACAAATCCTCCGAGCTATCTTAGCAATAGAACTAATGAAAGTAGACAGTACTGCCGATACACTGTCCCAATGTGTATAAGCACACACAGAGAAGATGAACCTTTGTTTTATTTCTATATTGAATATATGTACGAGTATGTATGGGCACTGAAAACGGCAATTGCATATGATGGAAAGGAGTTGTCATTTCTATATTGAATATATGTACGAGTATGTATGGGCACTGAAAACGGCAATTGTACATGATGGAAAGGAGTTATCATTTCTATATTTAATATATGTACGAGTATGTATGGGCTCTGAAAACGGCAATTGTACATGATGGAAAGGAGTTATCATTTCTATATTTAATATATGTACGAGTATGTATGGGCTCTGAAAACGGCAATTGTACATGATGGAAAGGAGTTATCATTTCTATATTTAATATATGTACGAGTATGTATGGGCACTGAAAACGGCAATTGTACATGATGGAAAGGAGTTATCATTTCTATATTTAATATATGTACGAGTATGTACGGGCTCTGAAAACGGCAATTGTACATGATGGAAAGGAGTTATCATTTCTATATTTAATATATGTACGAGTATGTATGGGCTCTGAAAACGGCAATTGTACATGATGGAAAGGAGTTATCATTTCTATATTTAATATATGTACGAGTATGTATGGGCACTGAAAACGGCAATTGTACATGATGGAAAGGAGTTATCATTTCTATATTTAATATATGTACGAGTATGTATGGGCTCTGAAAACGGCAATTGTACATGATGGAAAGGATATATCATTTTTATATTGAATATATGTACGAGTATGTATGGGCACTGAAAACGGCAATTGTATATGATGGAAAGGAGTTATCATTTTATATTGAATATATGTACGAGTATGTATGGGCACTGAAAACGGCAATTGTACATGATGGAAAGGAGTTATCATTTCTATATTTAATATATGTACGAGTATGTATGGGCTCTGAAAACGGCAATTGTACATGATGGAAAGGATATATCATTTTTATATTGAATATATGTACGAGTATGTATGGGCACTGAAAACGGCAATTGTACATGATGGAAAGGAGTTATCATTTTATATCGAATATATGTACGAGTATGTATGGGCACTGAAAACGGTAATTGTACATGATGGAAAGGAGTTATCATTTTTATATTGAATATATGTACGAGTATGTATGGGCACTGAAAACGGCAATTGTATATGATGGAAAGGAGTTATCATTTTTATATTGAATATATGTACGAGTATGTACGGGCACTGAAAACGGCAATTGTACATGATGGAAAGGAGTTATCATTTTTATATTGAATATATGTACGAGTATGTATGGGCACTGAAAACGGCAATTGTATATGATGGAAATAAGTTGTCATTTCTATATTGAATATATGTACGAGTATGTATGGGCACTGAAAACGGCAATTGCATATGATGGAAAGCAGTTATCATTTCTATATTCAATATAAGTAAAAGTATGTATGGGCACTGAAAACGGGAATTGCATATGATGGAAAGGAGTTATCATTTCTATATTGAATATATGTACGAGTATGTATGGGCACTGAAAACGGAAATTGCATATGATGGAAAGGAGTTGTCATTTCTATATTGAATAAATGTACGAGTATGTGCGGGCACTGAAAACGGCAATTGTACATGATGGAAAGGAGTTATCATTTATATATTGAATATATGTACGAGTATGTATGGTCACTGAAAACGGGAATTGTATATGATGGAAAGGAGTTGTCATTTTTATATTGAATATATGTACGAGTGTGTGCGGGCACTGAAAACGGCAATTGTATATGATGGAAAGGAGTTATCATTTATATATTGAATATATGTACGAGTATGTACGGGCACTGAAAAAGGCAATTGTATATGATGGAAAGGAGTTGTCATTTCTATATTGAATATATGTACGAGTATGTATGGGCACTGAAAACGGAAATTGCATATGATGGAAAGGAATTGTCATTTCTATATTGAATATATGTACGAGTATGTGCGGGCACTGAAAACGGGAATCGCATAATAATGGAAAAGAGCTGTCATTTCTATATTGAATATATGTACGAGTTTGTATTGGCACTGAAAACAGCAATTGTATATGATGGAAAGGAGTTGTCATTTCTATATTGAATATATGTACGAGTATGTATGGGCACTGAAAACGGCAATTGTATATGAAGGAAAGGAATTGTCATTTCTATATTGAATATATGTACGAGTATGTATGGGCACTAAAAACGAGAATTGCATATGATGGAAAGGAATTGTCATTTCTATATTGAATATATGTACGAGTATGTATAGGCACTGAAAACGGCAATTGCATATGATGGAAAGGAGTTATCATTTCTATATTGAATATATGTACGAGTATGTGCGGGCACTGAAAACGGCAATTGCATATGATGGAAAGGAGTTATCATTTCTATATTGAATATATGTACGAGTATGTATGGGCACTGAAAACGGGAATTGCATATGATGGAAAGGAGTTTTTTTCATTTCTATATTGAATATATGTACTAGTATGTGCGGGCACTGAAAACGGCAATTGCATATGATGGAAAGGAGTTATCATTTCTATATTGAATATATGTACGAGTATGTATGGGCTCTGAAAACGGGAATTGCATGTGATGGAAAGGAGTTGTCATTTCTATATTGAATATATGTACGAGTATGTATGGGCACTGAAAACGGGAAATGCAAATGATGGAAAGGAGTTGTCATTTCTATATTGAATATATGTACGAGTTTGTATGGGCACTGAAAACGGCAATTGCATTTGATGGAAAGGAGTTGTCATTTCTATATTGAATATATGTACGAGTATGTATGGGCACTGAAAACGGCAATTGCATATGATGGAAAGGAATTGTCATTTCTATATTGAATATATGTACGAGTATGTATGGGCACTGAAAACGGCAATTGTATATGATGGAAAGAAGTTGTCATTTCTATATTGAATATATGTACGAGTTTGTATGGGCACTGAAAACGGCAATTGTATATGATGGAAAGGAGTTGTCATTTCTATATTGAATATATGTACGAGTATGTATGGGCACTGAAAACGGCAATTGTATATGATGGAAAGGAGTTGTCATTTCTATATTGAATATATGTACGAGTATGTGCGGGCACTGAAAACGGTAACTGTATATGATGGAAAGGAGTTATCATTTCTAAATTGAATATATGTACGAGTATGAATGGGCACTGAAAACGGCAATTGTATATGTTGGAAAGGAGTTTTCATTTCTAAATTGAATATATGTACGAGTATGTGCGGGCACTGAAAACGGCAATTGCATATGATGGAAAGGAGTTATCATTTCTATATTGAATATATGTACGAGTATGTATGGGCACTGAAAACGGCAATTGCATATGATGGAAAGGAATTGTCATTTCTATATTGAATATATGTACGAGTATGTATGGGCAATGAAAACGGCAATTGTATATGATGGAAAGGAGTTGTCATTTCTATATTGAATATATGTACGAGTATGTGTGGGCACTGAAAACGGCAATTGCATATGATGGAAAGGAGCTGTCATTTCTATATTGAATATATGTACGAGTATGTTTGGGCACTGAAAACGGCAGTTGTACATGTTGGAAAGGAGTTGTCATTTCTATATTGAATATATGTACGAGTATGTGCGGGCACTGAAAACGGCAATTGTATATGATGGAAAGGAGTTGTCATTTCTATATTGAATATATGTACGAGTATGTGTAGGCACTGAAAACGGCAATTGCATATGATGGAAAGGAGCTGTTATTTCTATATTGAATATATGTACGAGTATGTATGGGCACTGAAAACGGCAATTGTACATGATGGAAAGGAGTTGTCATTTCTATATTGAATATATGTACGAGTATGTATGGGCACTGAAAACGGCAATTGTATATGATGGAAAGGAGTTGTCATTTCTATACTGGTTTAAACTGGACACATATGCTCATTGCCAAATACTAACTGTTATAATCTTACAAACCTTCATGGTTTTTAGTTTCTCAAGAACACCTTCCTGGCTTAATTCTTTATTTGTGAGAGTATAGGCGGTATCTTGTACTGATATTTACTTCTAAAATATACTTCAAATCATAATTAGACAGTCTTTGTATTCATAGTCTATTTCGAAAGTTTTGTATAATGTAAATCCTGTATTTGATTCCTAATCGAATATCCAGTATTGAACTGCAGAATCCAAAAGTGCTGTTTTTGATTAAAATTTTAAATATTTTGCAATAAAAAGGCAATAGTTTTGTATCTAAATGGAAACAGTTTGAATAATTACATAACAAATACGTTCGGTCCACTCTATACAAATCTAAGACGTTTTGTCACCCGCAGTTTGTTCAATATATCGTCCCGTTTCCTCTTTTGTATTCTTTTTACGATATTGGCTCGTCAAAATGAAAGCAATTATATATACTTTTTTCAATTTAGCTAAGAAACATATTTTTATTATCTAAGATGAAATTGATCACGAAAACGGTATGTTATCGTTCTCCTTTTATTCTATTTGATTTTTAAGATGATAAAATAGAGGTCATTAAGATGTCATTCTAGTCTACATATAAAACTTAATTTAAAATAAAAATGGAAAATACTTATTTCAATCTTAAAACATTACACTAAAAACTAAGTTTTCTAAACTGCTTTAGAAAAATGTTATTGGGCCTCACCCACATATTTATATGTTATTTTAAATCAAAACTCATAAAAGACATAAGTTTAGATACTTTGACATTTTTATATTTTAGCTTCCCTTATTCCATTAACACTTTCAGAAAATCGAGCCAAGCAATATTTGTCAAAATTGTGTATAGTTTGATGCTTTTTTGAAATTGTTTATATTTGATAACATAAAAAAAAATGATTAATGTTATGTTTTAGTTCAATAATTTAGTCTAATATATACTATAATATACTTAAACCACTTTTTGAAAAAAACGAATAAACATAATATTACGAAATGGCCACCAGAAATGATCTAAATTTCTTCACATAAATCATATAAAATGGTGTTGACTGCACTGATTTTTATTTTACTCTCAGATACGCAAGTCCTGGAAGAAACTTTGCTGTCAAAAATATACCGTAAAACCTTCTGCGAATAGTGGACCTCACAAGAAATCATCTCCAAACACCAGCAGCACGGGTCTCAGCAATAAACATAGCGGCGCCAGCGACGATAGTGGCGGAGGCTACATGTACGAAAATGTTGCCATGGAATGATGCCTTTTTTACCGGTGCTCTAATGGAATAAATGAGCAGTCGTGGATTGTTACTGATTACTTACTACGTTGACACGTGTGTACTATTTCCATAAATCATCTTGGTATAAGATTCGGTTTTTAATATACTATTCAAAAGCATACGAAGGTAACTAACCAAAAAACGTATGTTTTGCCCAGCATCAGTCGTGTTTCCTCCCAGTGGACATAATGGATCTGGTGACGTGAAGTGTGATATGAAGATATGATTTCAACATCGAAATAACCAGCGTTCGTATTAAATATTGCGAGAGAAATGACAAAATGAGATGACCTTATGTATTAATGCGTTTACATGTGTGTACCATTGCATCATCGTTGACATTTCCCTATAAACGTCAGTTTTGAGTTGAAAGTATATAAGGAAACGAATTCTTAAAGGTCATGGACTTACTCCTGTACCTATTTTAATGTGTACTCTTGTGAATGTGATTAAAGTTATATGTATTAAAATATGCACATTTTTAAAATAAATTACGGTTTAAACAAATGTATATCATGTATTTCTCGAAACCTTCCAGCCAACATCTTGTTTACTAGCGGCCGAGATGTACTTTAATACATCTCCTAGTAATGCATAGTACTGTGTATAGCATATTTATATTCGTATGAGCCGGTACATGTTTTGTTGGAATACTTGAATCTGCGGATGAGATATTAAAGTTCAATTGAATAAAACCTTTTATTTAACACGGATTTATTATATAAGCATTACCGCATTTCTAATGCAAGTTGAGAAAATTGCCTAAAATCTTATTCGAAGTTTTAATTCCTCAACCAATCAAAATGAAGTAACATAGCACCTGACATTGGTAGCTGGTTCCCGATCCAAGCGCTATTGATATAGCAGTATTTTAGAAGGGGATAAGCAGAATGATAGTTGTTAATTAACTGCAGTTGTGTCCTGTAGCTACATGTAAGAAAAACGCATTTCGGCGTGCTTTGTGATCTTTGTGATAGTTGTTAATTAACTGCAGTTGCGTCATGTAGCTACATGTAAGAAAAACGTTTGTTGGCGTTACTTTGTGGTCTTTGTGATAGTTGTTAATTAACTGCAGTTGTGTCCTGTAGCTACTTGTAAGAAAAACGCATTTCGGCGTGCTTTGTGATCTTTGTGATAGTTGTTAATTAACTGCAGTTGTGTCCTGTAGCTACTTGTAAGAAAAACGCATTTCGGCGTGCTTTGTGATCTTTGTGATAGTTGTTAATTAACTGCAGTTGCGTCCTGTAGCTACATGTAAGAAAAACGTTTGTCGGCGTTACTTTGTGATCTTTGTGATAGTTGTTAATTAACTGCTGTTGTGTCCTGTAGCTACATGTAAGAAAAACGCATTTCGGCGTGCTTTGTGATCTTTGTGATAGTTGTTAATTAACTGCAGTTGTGTCATGTAGCTACATGTAAGGAAAACGTTGTCGGCGTTACTTTGTGATCTTTGTGATAGTTGTTAATAAACTGCAGTTGTGTCCTGTAGCTACATGTAAGAAAAACGTTTGCCGGCGTTACTTTGTGATCTTTGTGATAGTTGTTAATTAACTGCTGTTGTGTCCTGTAGCTACATGTAAGAAAAACGCATTTCGGCGTGCTTTGTGATCTTTGTGATAGTTGTTAATTAACTGCAGTTGTGTCATGTAGCTACATGTAAGGAAAACGTTGTCGGCGTTACTTTGTGATCTTTGTGATAGTTGTTAATAAACTGCAGTTGTGTCCTGTAGCTACATGTAAGAAAAACGTTTGCCGGCGTTACTTTGTGATCTACGATAACTATATGGTGGAAAGGAGATAGAAATTGTTAGTACTTTTAACTATTTAGGAATGGTTATGTCAAGTGGGGGGTCTATTATTCATGCAACAAATACGCTTTCAGGTAAAGCACTTAGAGCTATGAGTTCGCTTTTTAATATAACAAAAAATATGGAAGTTCCATACCATATAATGTTTAATCTGTTTGATGCATATGTTTTATCAGTTTTAAATTATAGTTGTGAAGTAAGGGGTTTCGCAAAACCAGACAACATTGAACGTGTTCATAGAAAGTTTTGCAAATGGGTCCTTAATGTAAAATTATCTACAAATTCTTTATCTCTATATTCCGAGTTAGGTCGATTTCCACTTTATATAGGAAGATATCTGAGAATTGTTAAATACTTCATTAAATTACATGGGAATAAGCAAGATAATTGTATTCTACGGTCAATAATACATAGTCAAAGAAGGGAAATTGATGAAAATCACAATGTTCAAAATTGGGCCTTTAAAGTTCGATCGATTTTACATAATGCAGGTTATGCAGACGTTTGGATGTTTCCCGAATCAGTCAATATTAACTGTTTCATACCATTATTACGGACTAGGCTTAGAGATATATACATTGCAAATTGGAGGGAATGTATGGTCACATGTACATCTTTATATATATACAGACATTTAAAACAGACATTTGAGCCTTCTACTTATTTATGTTTAGAAAATGTAAAATATAGAAACACTATAGCTAAAATACGATTATCGTCACATAAACTAGCTATAGAAACAGGACGACATCAAAAAATTGCAAGAGACCAAAGAAAATGTTTATGTTGTGACTTAAATGACATCGAAGACGAATACCATTTCATACTTATTTTCCAATTTTATAATGATCTGAGAAAATTATTTATACCTAAATAGAATTCAACTCATCCAAGCATGTTTAAATTTATTAACCTTCTTAATATTGACAACAAATCGATTTTAAACAAACTTGCAACTTATTGTTTTAAGGGTTTCAAACTCAGGGATTCTCGTTTAACAGTTTTAATGTAGAATACATTGTATTTATTGTAATTTAAAGTTGTATTGAGTTTATGCTTAAAATAATTGTGTATGATTGTTTCTAAATACCAAGATAACACTCTCACAAAATATCAACTTAATGAAACGGTATTCATATACCATCTTATTTCAACGTATGTATTAATTTTGTATGACGATGAGCTGTAATGCTTAAGTTTTATAAATTAAATGTTCTGTTCTGTATATTTGATACGCGTAATGGCTTTAATCTGATATCAACCCTTTTTTTCGGGAAAATCTACTTACGCCTACGCTGTAAAAGTAATCTACATTATTTGGAAGGTTAATGTCTTTCAAATAGTGGAATCTTATGTTTTTTAGGGCAAGTTCTTCTGCCAAAAAATAATGTAAGAACTGGTTTTACATTTGCTAAACTAGCTTTCAATGTCTGTCAGAAAAGTCGTTTATCTTATTTTCATCTAAAAATAAAACACATATGGCTTATGGCTTTAAATTTCAAATCCGGCAAAATTTAACGAATATAATGTTTTACTTCAAGACAGTTTAAGTGATAAAATTAAATAAATCCGTAATCTAAAAGTCAATAACATGAACATCATGCTTGACGACCGTCATCCCGCCATTTGTACATCATGCTTGACGACCTTCGTCCCTCCATTTTCACATCATGCTTGACGACATTCGTCCCGCCATTTGTATATCATGCTTGACGACCTTCGTCCCTCCATTTTTACATCATGCTTGACGACCTTCGTCCCGCCATTTGTACATCATGCTTGATGACCTTCGTCACGCCATTTGTACATCATGCTTGACGACCTTCGTCTCGCCATTTTTATATCATGCTTGATGACCTTCGTCCCGCCATTTGTACATCATGTTTTACGACCTTCGTCCCGCCATTTGTACATCATGCTTTACGACCTTCGTCCCGCCATTTGTACATCATGCTTGACGACCGTCGTCCCTCCATTTATGCAACATGCTTGACGACCTTCGTACCGCCATTTGTACATCATGCTTGACGACATTTATCCCGCCATTTGTACATCATGCTTGACGATCTTCGTCCTGCCATTTGTACATCATGCTTGACGACCTTCGTCACGCCATTTGTACATCATGCTTGACGACTTTCGTCCCGCCATTTGTACATCATGCTTGACGACCTTTAACTCGTCATTTTTACATCATGCTTGACGACCATTGTCCCGCCATTTGTACATCATGCTTGACGACCTTCGTCCCACCATTTGTACATCATGATTGACGACATTCATCCCTTCATTTGTGCATCATGCTTGACGACCGTCGTCCCGCTATTTGTACATCATACTTATCGACATTCGTCCCGCCATTTGTACATCATGCTTGACGACATTCGTCCCGCCATTTGTGCATCATACTTATCGACATTCGTCCCGCTATTTGTACGTCATGCTTGACGACTGTCGTCCCGCTATTTGTACATCATGCTTGACGACCGTCGTCCCGCCATTTGTACATCATACTGATCGACATTCGTCCCGTTATTTGTACGTCATGCTTGATGACCGTCGTCCCGCTATTTGTAAATCATACTTATCGAGATTCGTCCCGCTATTTGTACGTCATGCTTGACGACCGTCGTCCCGCTATTTGTACATCATGCTTGACGACCTTCGTCCTGCCATTTGTACATCATGCTTGACGACATTCGTCCCGCAATTTGTACATCATGCTTGACAACCGTCGTCCCGCCATTTGTACATCATGCTTGACAACCGTCGTCCCGCCATTTGTACATCATTCTTATCGACATTCGTCCCGCCATTTGTATATCATGCATGACGACCTTCGTCCCGCCATTTGTACATCATCCTTATCGACATTCGTCCTGCCATTTGTACATCATACTTATCGACATTCGTCCCACCATTTGTACATCATGTTTGACGACCTTTGTCCCGCCATTTGTACATCATGCTTGACGACCTTTGTCCCGCCATTTGCACATCATCCTTATCGACATTCGTCCTGCCATTTGTACATCATACTAATCGACATTCGTCCCACCATATGTACATCATGCTTGACGACCTTCGTCTTGCCATTTGTACATCATGCTTGACGACCTTCGTCCCGCCATTTGTACATCATGCTTGACGACCTTCGTCCCGCCTTTTGTACATCATGCTTGACAACCTTCGTCCCGCCATTTGTACATCATGTTTGACGACCTTTGTCCCGCCATTTGTACATCATTCTTATCGACATTCGTCCCACCATGTGTACATCATGCTTGACGACCTTCGTCCCGCCATTTGTACATCATGCTTGACGACTTTCGTCCCGCCATTTGTACATCATGCTTGACGACCTTCGTCCCGCCATTTGTACATCATGCTTGACGACATTCGTCCCGCCATTTGTACATCATGCTTGACGACCTTCGTCCCGCCATTTGTACATCATGTTTGACGACCTTTATCCCGCCATTTGTACATCATGCTTAACGACCTTCGTCCCGCCATTTGTACATCATGCTTGACGACATTCGTCCCGCCATTTGTACGTCATGCTTGACGACATTCGTCCCGCCATTTGTACATCATGCTTGACGACCTTCGTCCCGCCATTTGTACATCATGTTTGACGACCTTTATCCCGCCATTTGTACATCATGCTTAACGACCTTCGTCCCGCCATTTGTACATCATGCTTGACGACCTTCGTCCCGCTATTTGTACATCATGCCTAACGACCTTTGTCCCGCCATTTGCACTCTATCTAACATAAACCAAACTCAATAATATGATACCAATATGACATCAATCCTAATCAAGTGACTCATTTGAAACGTCACAAAATACGTTTCATTTTAAGCGAGAACTGTACTTTAGTCTAACCTGGTCGCGTAATCTCTTTCCAATATATTATTTTGACCATATTAATTCTTGTAACTATAAAGGTTCAGTGGGTACATGTGGTCATGGAACACCGGGGAAACAGTGTTTTGCCAATTCTAAAACTATATAATTTTAAATCCGTTTTTGAACATGCATTAGATCGACAGGTACCTAAGAGTGCCATTGGTACATTCAAACATTCAAATATGAACGGTTGCAATGTTTGGGTCAGATATCAAACTAAGATAAACCTGTTTACATATCGCACCATTGCGTCATACATCTACCCTTAGAAAATCTAGGTATGACGTTGTGCCTATCAGAATAGAAACTAGAAGATATGAAGACATGAGTATATAATAATTTAACTAATTTTACTGATAATACTGAAGATTACTGTCGTGCTATTTAGAATGTAACTTATATGATGTTATTTGAACTAATAAAGTGATCCCAAATGTGATATGCCTGGCTATAACGTTTGTATTAATTTCTTACTTTCATTATGTTTAACTCTATGTTTATACATAAATGCGACTGAAATAAAGACTGAATCTTCAACTTATCACTATGTTAACAAAGGAGACCTTATAGCTATGCACTTGTGATGCCATATACTACGTACTAGTATATCTTTAACCAACATGTGATACTATGAATCGTCACTTTTCACATTCCTATATTTATAAGAACTCTTAAATGGTTCAGCAATTTTGCTTTTTAATTTTTAAGTAAATATTCAGTAGTATAAATTCATGATAGAGAAAATAATAGTAACAATTCAAATAAACAGCTTACACCTACTGAAAACTGATTGAATTATATGCGTTATGGAATTAAAGTATATCGGTGTATATTCTTCTATCTAAGACAATTCGTACAGAGTGTATATGATACAATGAGTCACTTAGGTCAATAGTATTTTTGTCTGCAAAAAGCATATCATACAAAAGCTATGTAATTGCATAGAACCGAAACAATATTTAAAAATTCTCTCTTGTAAAAACGTGTGTAATTTCTTATAAACGAAACAGCAATATAAATAACAACCGCCTCTTGTTCAAAGCTATGTACTAACATATAAAATAAAAATAAGAAAGTTCATGTAAAAAAAACATACATTAAAATACGTTAAACTTTCTTGAAAAAATAAATTTTATTATAGAAACAAGAATAACAAAAGTCTATGGTTAAATAATTTGCAATTACATATAAAAGAAGGATATGTAATTGTATATAAAACAAACAATAAGTTAAAAGCAAAGAATGATATCTAATTGCATGTTAAATAAACAATAATGAAGATAACAAAGAATGTGTAATTGAATATGTAATTTTATTAAAAGGAAAAATATGTAATAACATATAAAATAAACAATAATTTAAAAACAAAGAATGATATGTAATTACATAAAAATTAAAACAATAATTTAAAAACAAAGCACATGCAAAGAATACTTTTTTGTGATGTAAGTGCATGTAAAAAAAAAATGATGTAATTGCATATACAGTATAACTTTCATATATCGAGCTTCAATATATCGAATTTCTCGGTATATCAAACTTTTTCTCAAGTCCCAACTTTTTTCCTTCTAAATCTATATGGAAAAACCGCAAATATAACGAAGTTATATATATCGAATTTTTCAGTACATCAAAGTTTTTTTACGGCCCCAAAGAGTCCTTTTACACATCATTAACCATTTATATATCGAATATCGATTACCTGTTCAAAATTTCTTGCGGGAGTGATTTAATGTATTTCACATCTGCGGTGCGCCGGTGCGATGATCGTAGGAACAAAGGCCCCGCTGATCATATAGCGTAAAGTCCCTTCGAGTGCTCGGATAAATGTTTGTTAGGAGTCGCACGTTAATAAACATTTGATTACTTAAAGGCAGAATGGTGATAATTTACTGATAAAACACATTCTGTTTATTCCAGTATACCATAAATCATCGCGTCGCGGGTGACTTCCGGTTGATTTCCTATTGAAAGAATATCTTTGTCTACCGCGGTTATTAAAACAACGAAATAAACGCAATAAGTCCTGTAGGTATGGTTTAATCTGTGTTTATTTGTACTATATCATAAATACTTTTAAATGAAAACTTTATATACCTGTTTTAAATAAGATTTAGCGTAGTAATAAGTATCGATTGACTGGTTATCAGTGGGTGGGGAAATATTTAATTTTTCCTTTTGCGATTTTGAAACACTTGAGAACATTTTAAGAAATGTATTTATAAATGATTAATAATGATAACTAGTTATATTGATAAA
The DNA here is from genome assembly GCA_029582155.1 of Panopea generosa. Classification (NCBI taxonomy): domain Eukaryota; kingdom Metazoa; phylum Mollusca; class Bivalvia; order Adapedonta; family Hiatellidae; genus Panopea; species Panopea generosa. The sequence goes on along the minus strand of CM055911.1, from coordinate 31,639,968 downwards.
CAGTTTCTTTAAATTTATTAAAGTGAATACAAGCCACCAAACTGCACATAAGAAACTGTGCCTGCATCTGTGCACTCCTTCAGCTTTTCATATATCAATCGGACAGGGCAGCCCAACTATTGCTGTCTGCCAAGTGTCAATACTATACTATGACATAGGTTATGCCATTAATACATAATTGTTATATTCTTTCCTATAATCCATTTGTCATTAGACTGGTTGTAAATGGAGGAAACACCCACAACCCCAAATCCTGGATCAAGGTCTCCAAGAATTCACGGCCGGTACAATGGATCTGTTGGCGCCTTCTGTTGTGTACCAGGCTGCTCCAATTCGCGTGGACGATGCAATCGAAAAGGGCTCAGTATCTCCTTCTACAAATGTCCTGCGGACAAGAAACGATCAGAATTGTGGCTCAGTCGAATCAGGCGTGGTGTCATTCATGATGGGAAGGTTGTACCGTTTGTGCCGAAGAGTCATTCCAAAGTGTGCTCAGAACATTTTGAAGTAGGTATACAATATTATTATAAATAATCATGCGCGCATTTGTACATGTTTGTACATTTTCTTAGCTTATCTGATTCATATGCAGCCGCCGTGTCCGATTAGCTCAGTCGGTCACCCATCTGACTATCAATCCAGGGGTCGTGAGTTCGAATCCCTCGTCAGGCAACAGTCTCCGCGATGATTCATATACGACATTGTGTCTCATTATCATTCGTCTCAAACCACTGACTCAAGTGAGAGAGTTATCAGTTACTTGCGGAGATGAGGTGTGCTCGAGTACTGGTTAATCCCGGGAAACAATGGTTAGATTAACTGATTGTCTGTTAGCCCTCCGTGTCATAAAAATGACGCTAAATATTCAATCAATCAATCATATGCTGCCAGATCATGGTCTACACTGTTTGGTCAATATTTAAGCTTGATTGCAAAGTTAGTGCAGAGCTTATATGAATTACTCTCGAGTCATAACTTGATATGAATAGAATCACTGTTGATAACTGCAGATGGGTAGGAATCCTCCAAATGGGTGTAATGTTCTTTTTGTCATGCTCATGTGGTCAAATAATCAAACCCTGTGTGGTTCAACGTATCATTGCTGAAACGCTGCAGGTATCAAGGTTGTAGGTTCATTTTGCATATTGTGCGCACAAAATGACCTATTTATGTGTTGACGTGCTGTAAAACACCATTCATTCATTTTGCATGTTCATTTGTTGATGCTTTTTTTAATCTGTATGTTAAAGTGAGCCTTGAATATTTCTTGGCGTTGAATAACCTATAATGTGTTGGTAAGCCATAAAACCCCATTCATCAATTCTCTTGAACTGCTATTAAGTATTAAATTGTTGTTGTTTTTTTAAATTATGTTTCAGTATTGCTACTCATTGCCAAATCTTTTTTCAGGACAAAAAATTGATAACCCAGATAGTCCTGCCTATGTACCAACTGTATTTCCTCGGAATTCTGCATTGAAACGATCAACATTACGGTCAAGACAAGCTGGTTTATAAATTAAAAATTAATAAATTTCTACTTAAATCAAACTCTTACAATGACATTTAGACGAGTCGTCAATGAATAACTAAATATATCTATGTGCTTGGAGTTTCTTGATTATATATAAAAAAAAATTGTCACATTAAGCACAACAGTTTAGTATTAATTTCATTGTTAATAGGGGATTTATCGCTGGCGCAGAGCGCCGGTGAAAATCACCGGAACGGCATTGTACACGCGTCCGTTAAATTACAAGTGATGCTTATTTATTTTTTGTATTTCCGGTTTATACACTGGTGAGTCAAGGACTGTAACCCGTACAACTTAAATGGTTGGTTCTCACGGTTAGTAAAAAATGGTGCAGGACGGCAACCAAAATATGAACAAGGGGAGTTAGCTTCCTTGACAAAAAAAAGTGCACGTTTGGCTAAACCAAATAACTTACTCTTTCCATACTTCAAAAAGGAGTTCAATAGGTATATGAAGAAATGTTAAGGTTATACGCATTAGTACGTTACATACACGTTGTTTTTTATGATTTAACAATATATATGTATATACAAGTCATGTATACTTATTGAAAGTAATTGATAAATAACAGTTTCGAATCTGCCATCCGAACAACATGACCCCAGCTGAAGGACGCTAGCCAACATTTTGTTGTCTAGGATCTTAGTACAATTATACGTAGGTAAGGCTGATACACTTGTTATTTTTCCCGCTACGATAGGTGTAGTTTTTAATCAAATATTGTAGATGCACGGTCTTGGAAATATTGCCACTTACAAATAATGCCCCGTGGACACGTAGTTTTCGTTACAGATCGTGACACCGTGACAGTTGTGTTGACATATCTGTATGAGACGTAATTAACACCGACAAAAAATGATGTCTTTAGTAAGTCAGTCTATGTTTGTTTACCCTCGCAGCTTTGCTCAAGGTATTTTGTCGTCTACATATACAATGTTAATTTTTGGAAGTATAAGAACCAATACTGTATTTATAACATGACTTGCCTTGTCGTTTCAAATAATTTTCTCTGGTAAAATTGATAAGGTAGTCCAGTTGTTAGCAGGGGTATTTTTTTTATTTATTAGTATGTGGTAAATCGTGTCGCCGTTGTAATGATACATTATTGCTTCAGGATCCAGGGGTCTCCAGTTTCATTCCGGGTTGGGTTTTATCACAGTGCCTTATGCGGGTAAGTAAATGAAAGTGTAGTGAATGTACATAGGTCACTTACAACATGTTAAGCTAGCTATTATAGCGTCGTTGTTGAAATGCACTGACTGTATTGGAAGTTCAGCAATGAAGTACAGGGTTAGTACTCAGATGGGTGACGGCTGTCACTTTAATGGCGTCGAGCCTGTGTCTGCACAATCTCTCTTTCCTTGGGATGGGACTCGATATAGCCAGGAACTGGCCACAGGCTGTGCAGCTGAGGGCTTATAAGCCCTAAAGGTTAAAGAGGGGAGGAGTGTAGTGAATGTAAATAGGTCACTTAAACAGCCTTACTGTTAAGCTAGCTTTTGTAGCGACATGGTTGAAGTGCATGTGCTGACTGTAACTTCCCCCCCCCCTCCCATCCCCAATAAAAAAATATTGTTGTTCATTCAATATATTCTAGGTCTTTGCCTACAAGTCCTTTCTCTCAGAGTCTGTCCATATCCTTTAAAAGGATTTTCAGATTGGATGCAAATTAAAAAAGTCCCCCACCTCCTATCTGGTATTGGTTGGAAATGGCAAACAAACAATTTTTTAAGGGTGATCTTAGTTATCACATATTCAGATAATATAATGTACACTTGGTTTGTGGTGTCAAGGTACATCTCTATAGTGTAAGCAAGCACACTTTTCTGTTTGAAAAGAGCTCCAGGTTCAAGTCCTGGTGGGGATCTTGACACCCTTACGAAGTTGTACAAACTAAAAACTCAATTATATTTGTCAAAATTTAAGTAAAAGTGTAATAGATGGTGTAAATACAATGTCAACCTTTCTTTACCAAGACTGTACACATGAGTGCCCATAGCCAATTGACATAGGTAATAATTATATAGATAAGACAATACAATTGGTATGGGCTTAAAGCTATATGATGCTAATAGAATGGGGCAACTAGAACTATTACCTGAATACATATAGACAACCAGGTTGGACTCAAAACCAGTCTCAAAATGTAACAATCATGTAGTAATGAAAGTAAGTAAAACAGAAGAGAGGAAGCTAACAGAGAAATACCACAAGTTCTGTTTGTTTACAATAACTGAGACATATACATTAAATCACTGACAATATACTGATTCAACAGAATTTGAAAAAATAAGTTTTACTGTATACCACTTAAAAAGACTGTTACACTGATATATAATTAATGAAACACATAAAAAATATTTGGTTGCAATTTATTCCCTAAACAAAAATAGATTTGACACAAAAGTAGCACCTCTGCACAAGTAAGTCCATTTGTATCCCGTTATATACCTTTGGTAACTGAGGTTACTTGTTATATGTCTTTGGTATCCTAGAAAAAAACATTTCTGCTAAATAATTTTTCACATTGTAGTTCAAATTAGAAATATAAATAAATGTCTCTATCCCTGGTTACTCGTTATCCTTCTTTGTCTTTTGGTGCTCTAGATTACTACAGCAAATATATAACATCAAAATTTAAGAATTACTAAAAAACATGTCTTTATTTCTGGTTACTTGGTTATCCTTCTTTGTGCGGAATGCGTGGTCCAGTGGTAGAGCACCAAACCCATGATCAGAGGGTCGTGGGTTCAATCCTCCACCATGGCTATGTGTGGTGTCCTTGAGCATGACACATTACCGCATATGCTTAATACTGGTTCTAACCAGGAAGTCTTTGAGCGTGATTTGTCTAAGATGTAAGAATTGTGTGATACAATCGAAGTAAAAATAGATAAGTTTAAACAAATCCTTCCTTATCTCTGGTAACTGATGGTTACGACAGCAAATATTCAACATCCAAGCAAGGACCTACATAGATTCTTTATACTTCTTTGAGCGGACTTGCACATGGACTTACAGACTTAGATATTTTGGCCATGTATGAAACGATAAAAATGCTATATTTTTTATTAAACTTTATGGCAATTTATTATTTTGATAGTTATAAATCTTATCCTGACACACTGATATTAAATAATCTACATATACAGTGACTGAAATTGATAAATCCCCTTTTAGGCAGTGCCTTATTTCATATTAAACAAATAATACATGGTGTTAAGGTCCGTAAACTTGCATTTGGACTGAAACACCATGTTTTGTTTGTTATATTGTACCGAATATAATAAATCAGAAGTAAGCCTACATTAAAACGACAAAATAATAAATAACCAACAGTGTCAACATCGGAAGATCGGTGTGTCGTAAAAAAAGCACATCCGTGATAGTAGCACATTTTATATTGGACCGGCCCCGGTTCAATATACTAATATATTGACCGGATGACGTCACATTGAACAAAGACGGGAATATGCAAATGAGGTATTATATTTGTTCTTTTTGTAACGTTTACCCTTTACACTACAGATAAGCGTTTTCTCACACCAATTACAGAAGGCCTTTGAAAACAATGTAGGAAGAGTTCAGATTGCTTGTAAAGAGTATTCTGAACATTCCTGCATTTTTCCACTCTATCAGTAAATATAAACAAAATTCACCCATTGCTGATAAGTAGTGATTGATTGATTGAATAGTTAGCGTCATTTTTGTGCCATCGAGGGCTAACAGACGATCAGTTAACCTAACCACTGTTTCCAGGGATTAACCAGTACTCGAGCACACCCTGTCTCCACAAGTAACTGATAACTTTCCCGTTTGAATCAGTGGTGAGAGACGAATGATAATGAGACACAATGTCGTATATGAATCATCACGGAGACTGTTACCGGGCGGGAGATTCGAACTCACGGCCCCTGGATTGATAGTCAGACGCGTAACCGACTGAGCTAATAGGGCCCGGCTGATGATAAGTAGTGAATTAATGCCTTCAATTTGGAAGAGTCCAAGAAAATGCTTATGGAGTAAAGGGTTAAAGATATATGTATGAAAATCCGAATTTTCTTTTGATTTGTTCAGTATATGCGGGAAAACTGACATCAACAATGGCATTATCTGATCATGGTATACATAGTTTTAACTTGCATGTTTACAGTGTTCCACTGCAAACTCTTTTTTTCTCTGATAATTATTTTTCAACCAGTAAACAGTCATTGGAAAGATCACACTCATTTGCATGGGCTTGTCTGGCTTTACACTGGTTGCAATGCCAACAAGATCTGTTCACTTAGAAAAGGGTTTATATAAATTAAATACTTTTCCACTTTCAGGTTCAGTCATCCCAATGCCTTCCAGTACAAGCAACGAAAGGAAATCCTCAGCAGAAGTCGCCGAAGCTGGTCGACCAAAGCGTCCAAGGAAATTTGACTACACCAAAGGAGAAAATCCGAAAGCGGTCTGGGAAACAACGGATCATGACTACATCAAAACCAAGACCAGTTCTGATGTAAGTGACGAAAACATGTGTGATATGGTAGATCTAATATCTGAAAATGAACAGTTGAAGTGAAAGCGTCTTCGTTTAGAAAATATTAAAGACAATGATGTCACATTTCAATTTTATACCAACCTGCCAAACTATCAAGTTCTTAAAGCTCTTGCAGACTATCTTAAAACAAGGACAAAACCAGGTAGACTTGTGTACTGGACAGGAAAGGATACAAGTACTGATTCCTCACGTGTACCCAGAGAACCAGAGAGAAAATTTGACTTCTAAGAGGAGCTATTCATCACCTTGGTTAAACTGAAAACAGGAAACTTTAACGAGGACTTAGCAAATTCCTTTGACACAAGCCCTGCTACTATATCATGGATCAACTTTTTATCAACTGGATTGAAGATCCTGTTTGAAATGCAAGCAATTGAGGAGGAGAAGGCAGGGTATTATTCATACTTTAATAACCTCAAGGTGGTCATTGACTGCACTGAGTTAATAGTGCATAGAGCGTCAAATCTTGAAGCAAGGAAGAAAACCTTTTCATATTACAAGCATCATGACACAATCAAGTTCTTGGTAGGCATGTCGCCCAGTTTAGCTGTTAACTATGTTTCGCAGGCATGGGGTGGTAGAGCCTCTGATAAACACATCACACTGGAAAGCAAGACATTCGTGGATGGCCTGTCAACAGGAGAAGCCGTAAATCTCTACTCAAGAAGCACAACGTTCAGAATATATATCCAAAGCAAGGATACACGTTGAGCATTATTCAACGAATTAAGACATTTTATTTTCTTGAGCGAGTAATTCGATTGAACATGATGGATTTAATTGAACAAATATGTACTGTGTGCTCCTACATGACAAATTTCGAACTGCCAATCATAAGGAAATCAAACTAGTGTCACAAAGACTAGTCGTTGATGTAGAAATGTGTAGCTTGACTAGCAAATGAATAAACATGAATTGAAATTGATTGAACAAGGCCGTACTTAAAAAAAATATTTGTTTACTGTGTTCCTATAAACTACTCAAACTATCCATAAGCTACCCACACTTTTTATTGACTTTTAAAGTGTTAAATTTTTCCCTTATGATTTTTGTTTCAAATGGCTACTAAGTCAAAACCTGACAAAATAGTTATTAGCTACCCCACCTACCTACCCACATGACAAATACTAGTCTGAGCACAACAAACATTTTTAAGCTCGGTTTAAAAGAAGTGTTTGACCAGTCTGTTAGTTATATAACTAATAATGTGATTGAATTGTTATGAACTGTGATAGAAATGTTATTACAATGAACAAAATTGCTGCCACTTTGATTGAAGTAAAGAATTAAAAAATGTATTTTTAGACCGCATAATTATGTTTTGCATTATATCTTTTCTTAAAATCATTGTACATGATAATAAAATCATAAACAGAAAGAGCTTGAAAAAATATATAAAGATGTGAAATTTTATATCAATATCAGGTAAATTATAAATATGTCGAATTAAACGAAAAATATTTAAATAGTTCTGCAAAAGCGGTCATGCGCTATCAATTTGTATGGGAGAGTTTTTTTTTTTATAAAACATTGAAAATTGGACGAATTTAAAACCCCATGACTGCTCATAGTATATATATTACAATTCAAACTGTTCTCATGTTCTTTCTGTTTATGATAAAATATTAAATGTGCAAGAGGAACTAAGTTAGAAATGTGTCCATAGGACACAACTGTTCCCACCATGTGAGGTAAAGACAGAAATATATGTTATGCGAATTAAAAGCATTTTACAGACAGGTGCAAATGCTATGTCTCTTCCATTAATACTTGGTATGGGAATTAAAATAGCTGTATTGCTTAATACAGGAAGTAACTATACATAAAAGCCTTAAATTACCTTTCAGTAATTTAGGCCAAATTGGCGAATTCATATTTATGAATCATTGATTAACTGAATTAATCTGCTATTGTGACTTATAATGAAAGAACTGAATGGGCTATGTTAATTTACAATACAAACATCAAGTTTCAAGTTTATTGGCATATCAGCAAAACATTGCCTATGGCCATTTACACATTCAAATTAATTTAAGTATGGCATAGACATACAATTATATGAAATACATACAAATACATACAATTATATGTAATACAATCAAATACATACATATCACATATTCAAACTGAAGCAGTCATGTTATTTATACATCTATAATTACAGAATCATTTATAATCATATCAATAATCAATCAAATTGTTTAAAGTTTCTTGCCTTAGCTTTTGAGCTTCGGTTATAAATTTTGCCAGATTACAAATACTTTTTTTATTCCTTGATGCCATATTGTTTTTAAAACTATTAATATTTGGAAAAGCACTATGTTTAATATATTTACTTCTGATTGTTCTATATGTAGGACAACATAATAGAAAATCATACTCCGATTCAACCAACCCCCCATTACATACTCTACAAAAACGATTTTCCCTTTGTACATTTGTGTATCTCCCAATTTCAATTTCTAAATTATGCGCACTCAGTCTAAATCTTGTTAAATTTTTACGGTTTGTTTCATTTGGAATAAAATCCAAGTAAAATTCATATTCAAGACATGTTTTAAATTTTCTTAAATAGTCTAATTTGGGCATATTTTGAAGAGCTGTATTCCAATTTTGTAAATACTGATCACAAATCCTTTGTTTTAACATGGGGAAATAATTTGCGTTTAAATTGTAATTCAACCAAATATCTCCAAAACCCAGCCGATTTAAAAGCATGTGCATACTACCAGCTCAACAGCTGGTATTTTGTAAAGAACATTGTTCATTAAAAACTTTAAATTGAATAGAATTTTTTTTTTTTCATAACTTTTGTTCAATAGCTTATAGCACGTTGTTTACAGATAACAGATAATGGAAATCTCCCTAGTTCACCTAATACAGCTACGTTAGGAGTTTGTGGTTTAACACCTAAGATGCGTTTGCAAAACTTAATATGTAATTTATCTAATTCCTTATTTTCATAAATAACCCAAATTTCCGATCCGTATAATAAAATTGGCACAACCATAAAATCAAATAAAGATAATTTAGTTTTGATATCTAATTTAACCCTAGTGAATATTGAAAGTAAACTGTTATTTGCTCTGAGTGCTTGATCTGATAATGCCTTTACAGCATGTGACATATTTCCAGTGTAATGGAATTTAATACCCAAGTAGCAGAAATTATCAACAATTTCTATTTTTTCATTATTTATAAACCATTCATGGTTATGTTGTTGTTTTCTTTTTTCAAAGATACAAATTTTTGTTTTTATCTACATTTATTTTTAATCCCCATTTGGTTGAATATTGAAATAAATTATCAATTTGTTTTTGTAAACTTTGTTGTAAACAATGCTACATGTATGTCATCAGCAAAAAGTAACATATATAAAGATAACTGTTCTACATCTTTGTCAGTTAATTCATTTAGATCAATAGTAGTGCTTATATCGTTAACAAAAAGAATAAACAGAAGCGGAGAGAGTGGTTCTCCTTGTTTTAAACCTAGCGATACATCAAAGAAATTTGAGAACGACAAATCATTAAACTTAACACATGATTTAACGTTGCCGTAAATTGCTTTAATTATGTTAACCATCTTACAACTTATACCGGATTGGACTAGCTTAATCCAAAGGGCATCATGAATAACGGTATCGAACGCCTTCATATAATCCACGAAAATACAATATAATTTTGATTTTTTTATCAAAACCTTTTGAATTATTGAATGCAAAATAAATATACAATCTGTAGTACTATGACTATCGCGAAAGCCGAAGTGTGCCTCGTTAAAAGTGTGTTCCGCCTCGCACCATTTATTTATTCTATTACGCAGGGTGAGAGAGAATATTTTTGACATTAATTTGTTAAAGTAATGCCACGATAATAAGACGGATTAGATAAATCGCCCTTTTTATGTATAGGAATAATTACAACTTTTCCCCAACAGTCCGGATAATTTCCAGTGTCGTATATATTATTAAATATTTGAACAAGATACGGTGAAATAAAGTCTTTTGAATCGATAAAAAAGTCAGCTACATTATTACTAAAATCGCAACTTTTATGGCGTTTCATTGATGAAATAGTATTTTTTATTTCAGCAATAGTAAAAGAACAATCCAGTTCAGCTATATCCAAAGATTCTCTGTCTATATTAATATCATCATCTGGGTTAAAATGGCTATGAGCTGTATTTGAGAGATTTTTAAAATGCTCGAAAAATTCATTCAAATTAATATCAGAATAATTTTTACCTTTTTTCGTTTGATATTTTTTAATACATTTCCAAAATTTACGTGTATTACTTTTGCTTAATTTTGACAAATTTGGTTTTTTCTTTTTTAAAATAAACATATTTTGCTTTTCTCTTTGCTTTCGCAAAATCATTTCTACTAGTTAGTAAACGAAATCTATTATCTTCCGTAGGATCCATTTTATAAAGTCTCTTATTGTTATAAAATAGAGTTTTAAGATTTTTACATTCGTCATTAAACCAAGATGCCTTTTTAATAAGCTTACGTTTTGGGCTGCTATTAAAAGTGCGTCCGTTCGTCTTAAAAGAAATGTTATATACTATTTCAGAAAAATTCTCTATACACGAGTTAATATCAATGCTGTTTGATATCAACTTCTGGGATATTTCATCAAATAAATATTTTTGTTCCTCTAATATGTTTTGAAACACCTGTGGATCAGAGTTGTCCCATACTATTTTTTCATAAGTTAAATTATCAGTTTTATACATCTGTAAATTATCAAAATTTAATGAAAAATGGATAGGACAATGGTCTGAGAACTCGGTCAAGTCAAAAACGTTTATATTATTTATACATGGAAAATTGTTAAAATTTGTAATAACATAATCGACAACACTTGCAGCTACCCTGTTACGATTTAAATTATGACACGTAAAATTACCTTCTTCAAGGCGGCCGTTAACAATACTAAGTCCATTTTCCTTACAAAGGCTTAATAATTTGTTCCCAAAGCTATTACAAACATTATCGTGAGATGACCGTGAAGGGATATCTTGCACGTGAATGTCGCTCTGTGGCATATTAACATACCGTTGTAGGTTTATGTTATCAACCGTGTCTGACCTTTTACCTGTTCTGGCATTCAGATCACCTGTGACGTAAACATCACCTAGATTACTATACCTACTAATACCGATATTTAACTGGTCGAAAAAATCAAATTCATAAAGAGGAGAAATAGCGCTTTTATAGACCTTTAAATCCTCTGGTGGAATATAGCACGTACAGAAATACAGATCATTATCCGTTCCGAAATAAGATTTATTTAATTTAAACCATACAATACCCTTATTATTTAAATTAACAAGTTCAATATTATTAGCATATTTCTTATTGTAATAAATTATAACACCTCCACTATACCTTTTAGCTTTACGGTTTGATTTAGGTCTTGGGCATGAAAAATAATCAAAATGATCAATGTCAACGTTTGCAATTTTTGAGTTCCACGTTTCTGTAAACAAAAGTATGTCATATTTATTCACATTAATTCATATTAATTTACTGAATGGGTGATTTTACTTCGCTATTGTGATAGTATCTTTTTTGTGGTCGGTTAAATTTTGTGGAATTGTAAACATCCCATTCAATTGGAGATTACACATACAGGCTGTTCTTAAACAATAATTGTTTGCCATGCTCTTTCCAACTCACCCAAAATTGGAATGACCCAGACATTTTTACTGACTTTAATACTTTGTATTTTGTTTCATGATTTCTGTCCATTTTGATAAAATGACTAAATTCAAAAATGGCAAAAGTGAAAAATAAGGTACCCACCCACATTGAAAAAAAAGGTTGGAGCACAGCAAATAAGCATTTTTAAAGAGGGCCTTAGCTGTAACATAACATTACTGAGAACAACAATTTTTCAGGTCATTTTTTTAATTTCATGCAAACTCTTGGAAATATTGAAAACAACAGTTTATTACCTAAAAATCTGCTAATTTGATATTAAAATCATGGATGTAAGTTCCGAGGAAGTACAATTGTATCACAATTCATTCTCATTGGTACAAGTTCATTATTGATAGACTAGACTCTATTTAACACTCTCAAAAATGGACTCTTGATAAATCTATTTAATAGGTTACAAATTACCATATCAGAGATGTCTTTGCCATGTACTACGATCAGAGTGAAAAAATGCAAATCCATTCTATCAGTGTCCACCATTACTAGTAACTAGCACCGGATAATAAACTTCATAAAATTGCAGGATAATGACTAACACTCATAATTTATATATATATAAATAAATATTTCAATTTAGCAAATCAGATCAGCATTATAGCAAAATGTTCGAAGGGTTGGCTTGATAGATTTAAGGAGCGGCACGAACTGACCTTCAAGAAAGTCTGTGGAGAGTCAAACTCCGTTGATTCCAATTCCCAGGCTGTGTCGGACTGGAAGTCAAAGTTACAAACTCTCCCGAAAGAGAATGAACCGTCGGACATCTACAATGCAGACGGAATAATTTAAAAACAAAGCATATGTATTTGCATGTTTCATGACCAAAATAACACAAAGTAAGCAACTGCAAATAGTAGAAACAATAATTAAAAAAACCCAAATTACAATCTTTAAAACATCGCTTTTATAAAAAATATATGTAATTGCATATAAAAGAAAATATTTCATTTGCACGAGAGACGGGCCATAACTAATGTTGATAAAACTTGAGGCCCGGCCCTCTTGCATATATGTGTCTGGAAACATATATGGTTACACTATTATTGTAATGTAATTGTACTGCTATAAGCAATGAATATGTTTAAAATAAAGAAAATATAAGAAAGAATAACAAAAAATATGTCATTGCATAAAATAAACCATAATTAAAAATCGTCTGTTGTAAGTGTATATGTTATTACATACACGTATAAAACAAGCAAAAATTAAACCCTATTTTGTACAAATTATGAAACTGTACATATAAGAAACAATTTCGCATTTAACACCGCAGATTACAGCATCATGATGAAGTAGCAGTACGCTTAAACAAGGTAGACAACTCCGGAAAGTATAACCAGTGTAAACAACGTTTATCTCCCCTGCATAACTTAATGTAGATTTTCAAGATATCTTTATTTGTATCTTTAACCTATACGTACTTATATTATAACAAACATCTAATATATTTATCACGTAACATATTTCATGAAACAATTCGTAAATATTTTTAATATGTGTAACACAAAATGTAATATCTGTATATCTGTAATTTATATTTCAATAAGAAGTTGGACTTAATTATTATAAATGAATATCGTAAATAACTTACTTTAAAATGAATATCGAACATTCCAAATATCATCTATGATAGTTAAACTTTATTCTTCCCCATAATCAAACACACACACAAGGCCTCATTAACAATGATATATTAAGTATCTATTGTTGTACGGATGGACAATTGTGTCCCTCGGAATGACTGTTTGGGTGGTAATTATCTCTGGCTAGTTACTTGTACCACCAAAACAGTTAATCCGAGAAGCGAAACTTTCCATCCAGACCGAAAACCCTTTCTGCATTATTTTTAACATCTATTCCAGTCTATTTTTGTAGAAGCGCAACGAAGGATGAACTGGCGGAGGTGATGTAGGATGAACAATCCGTACCCTGTCACAATATGCGGAAATCCTTGTTCGGTTGGCCAGAAAAAAATCAACCAAGATAATCCAATCAATTGTGCTGGGTGCTACACAGGTACAATGACAACACTTCCAGTTTGTTTTAACAACACATAAGCAAAACCAAACAGTCAAAAAATATATATACTTAATGCAAACATCAATATTATCAATATTATACCTTTCACACACACACACACGCACACGCACACGCACACGCACACACACACACACACACACACACACACACACGCTATTAACAGAAGGCCCCAATATCCGTCAACCACGCACGCCCTCGCACCTACACATAGAAATGCTGCATGACTGCCTGTGCAGGCGCTTTTTTTGTCCGCTTGACGCTTTTTGTCAGCAACGCTTTTTATCCGAAGTAAAAATAGAAAAACGGCGACTTTTGTTCGCATGACGACTTTTATCCGCAGAAAATTTGGAAAAATGACGCTTTTTGTCCGCATCACGCCTTTTGTCCGCGGACAAAAATAGAAAATGACGCCTTTTGTCCGCATGACGCCTTTTATCTGCAGACAATTTAGAAACACGTCGACTTTTGGCCACATGACGCCTTTTGTCCGCATGACGCCTTTTGTCCGCAGAAAGTTTAGAAAAATGACGCATTTTGTCCGCATGACGCCTTTTGTCCGCAGAAAAATCAGAATAACGTCGACTTTTGTCCGCATTACGCCCTCTATCCGATTGTTGTAGTACAGTTTCATTTTAAAAATGTTTAGGTTACACTGAGGCAAGGTAAATCGCGTAAAGTGAAACACGGGTAAGTAGGAACAATCACAGTAACTATTATATAGTAATATTTCTATTTAATCCTTTTGACGAAGAATAGATAGGCTCCATCATTATTAGTGATCAACAAAATTGGAAAGGTGGCAGATGAAGAGTGCTAACGATATTTATTAAGAAAAAATAGTTTTCATTTCGTCAATAGAGTTTTCACCGTTTTAGCTGTACAAGCGTTTAGTATCAATTATATGGAGTACAGTTATCTTTAATTTTAGTATACACGAATTAAATCTGCATATCTGCAAGATAATATATATTTTGTTCAATCTAATGTCACAGATAATTTGTGGTCGAGGCAAGTTAGAGCAAAGTGGTGGAAGCATGTTGTAACAGTATTTCAACTCAGTAAATATACTCCATTTATCTTTTTTTATATTCATGTAATAATCTTAAACAGTTGTAGATGTATTTCAATCGTAAGCACATTATATACATGTATATGCATGTTCTAAGCACATGTTGATCTACAGAAATCTAGACCATGGTGACACAACTATCCAGTTCAAGCGACCAAATAGTGAATGCGTTTTATTTAAAACAGTCTGAAGGACAGATGGAAGATGGCAGATGTTCATATATAGGCATATTTCAAAAGATATCGTGATTTTATTATAGCAACTTAACGGCTTTTATTGGTGGTTGTAAATGTAAAATTGAAAAAAAAAAACAAGCAGTTAAAAGTTTTATTTTCGTTTTTCTATCTTTTGATATTTAAAGGAGAAACTCTTCAAATTGGAGGTTAGGGTTAGGGTAAGTGTTAGCGTTAGATTCATGATGAATATCGAATATCAAAGACGAATATCAAACTAACTTTAATCTACCGAAAAAACACTATACTATCTTCAGATCGTCAGTTTCTGAATGACCATTGGATTTATTTACAAAATAAAAGGATTATAAGTATATGGACAAGGTATAATTATGTTGTTTTAACTTGGATATGTCAATTAAATAGGCCGATTACTGTTTCCATTATCGAAAAAATCCATAGTTAGAATATTGCATTAAACGCACTGTTTTTTGTCTTAAAAACTGTCCGATCTAAGAAGACCAAATTATATTTTTATGTTTGATGAAACACAGAGACGTGGCCGAGACGGCAAGTAACGTGCTTGCATTTTTAACAGGAGAAATCAGATAAAATTGTTCTGAGTTATGGCCCTTGATTTGTCAATAATTACATTAGAATGTATACTCTAGCAATCGTAGTTTTCAACTGATCTTCACCAAAGCCAATATTTATTTGGTAATGATAATATCTCATACACATTCTTGAACTGGCCAAGTTAAATCATTTATGTATGACCTTATCTGCAGCTCTAGCAACCGTATTTTTCACTGGATATTTACTAAACTCGCGTTGATCTTGGACAAATTCTTGAATTGATCGAATGGTCCATTGGCCTTGTATTAATATTATTAATATTATATTAGTATTAAAAGTATTATCTGACATTATGTGCACCCTAACACTCGCATTTTTTCACTTGACCTTAACAAAACATATACAATAATTATGCAACCATAATATCTCAGACGAGTTCTAGAATTGGCCAAATCGAATAATAAATGTCTGAATTATAATTTCATTTTATATACATAAGAGAGAGCTTTTTCATATTGTGTGGACTCTTACACCAACATGTATTATTCGATATTTGTCCCAAACTAACCCTGTGACAATAGTTACATACCGCGGATATTTGTAAAAAAAAGTGTTATTAGAACAATTGTGCCTAGCTATATAAAAACTCTTCCAGTCACGTGGGAGCTAAGGAGCGAACACGAATGAACCTTATTTATCTGCTGTTAAGTGTCTAACATTTTCGTGGATAAAATAAAAATTACTTCAGGTATATGCTAGAATGTAACACACTGATCTCAATTTTAAAATGTTTTGTGTAAAATATGTTTGAATAATATGCTGTACTATAGTCTCAGATCTTTTTTTTTTAAATTTAATTTGGGTTATAATTTACTATAAAACAAGCGATGTTCAAACTATCCCCCAATGCTTGGGCAAATTCGCCATTTGTGTCATTTTGTGAAACAACCAATTATATTAGTATAAAATCGTTAAACTTAAATGACAAAAGAAGCCAGATATTTATGATGTGCGTAAATGTAATT
Source organism: Panopea generosa (assembly GCA_029582155.1). NCBI lineage: Eukaryota > Metazoa > Mollusca > Bivalvia > Adapedonta > Hiatellidae > Panopea > Panopea generosa. Next base: position 31,623,284 of record CM055911.1, on the reverse strand, counting down.
TTAATTCCGACTTGTCCCGGTTTCCGCCGCAGTAAATCGCAAACGGTATCTAAAGTTAAAAAATAATAATCAACATTACGAAATAAAATTTCAGCGCAACATTGAACTTAGCAAATGTTTTTGGAGAGAATTTTCATATCTTGCCGTTTGACTAGTAAGAAATAACCGTTTTTATAAATATTTTTAAAGTGGATTGTCATCGGTGCACTTTAGCTTGTTTGTTTGAATATTAAGCGCAATTGTATGTCATTCATGACTAACAGACGATCATAACTCGAAAATACCCATCTCCGCAAGTGTCTGGTAACATTCTCACTAAAATCAGCGGCGAGAGAAAAACGATACTGAGACGTAATGCTGTATATCAATCCTTGCGGAAACTATTGCCGGCCGGAAATTCGAACTCACGACCCCTTGATTGAAGCGGTGTAATTATATTTTATTCTCGTAGTCTTGATCATATTCAAAACGTCGTTTGTCTTTAGCAAGCGTCGAAGATCATGGGTAAATATCAGCCAAAGAAATTATTCATATGTGATTTTCCGTTCCACAAACAAGAGCCTTAATTAGCAAACGAATGACGAAATATTTTGTCTAAGGATACAATTGCTATGAGGGAGTTAATTTTCAATATTTTTTTTCTGTTGCTATGGAAACAAATAGCCAAAATTTTATGTTTCCGGAGTACAACTACAAAGCCATTCAAGGTAACTTCACGAAACTTTGTACACATGTCAACCTGCAGGCAAGTAGTGCGTTTTGCTATGCTGGAGTTTTTATTGTCAACATTTTTTTTCTGTTACCATGAAACAAATAGCCAAAATGACAAAATTCGTTTCCGGAGCACAACTCTAAGACCGTTCAAGGTAACATCACGAAAATTTGTATACATGTCGACCATGAGTTGTAGAAGTGCCTTTGGTTATGAGGGAGTTTTCATTTTCAACATATTTTTCTGTTACCATGAAAATACATAACAGTAAAAACAAGAAATGTCACTGGTTAGTGTCGCATGTCCCCCAAATGGTCTGGGAAAATAAAAATATATGTTATAATAGGTAGCGATGTATCTATGAATATCAAGAGAAATGGACTGACGTTTCAGACTAGATACGCAATTTCATGTTGTTTTTTTTTACATTAAAACGTGACCTTGATCGTTGTGTAACCTTGACATCTGACGTAAAGGTCTGGGTATTTTTACAGGTAAATACAGGTGACACAGACATGAAATAGCAAACAAACTGAAAGTTTGACCTTGAGGTAAGGTTCTGGGTCTTAACGTGACACGTCGTCATGTCATGTTGATCAATTGATAAATTGAGCCAAGTGTTTTTGAAATCCATCCATGTATGATAAAGTTACAGGAGGGTGTGATACAAACTCAAAGTGTGGCCTTGACCTTTGAGGTACGGGTCTAGGTCTTACGTGAGACACGTCGCCATGTCATCTTGATCAATTGAGCCAAGTTAAAGACAAAGTTATTTTTGTTTGTGTAGTTTTTATTTACCCTCGCAATTTGAACTGGTCATTTTGGCGAGCATGAACAGACGTTTAAAAAAATAAATTGGTGATTATGAATAACATATGAAGGATGAGTAATGATATATGACGCTTATATACATATGTGCTATTTTACGCATTTATTAATTACATTCGGTTATCAACCTTTCTTTTTATCATGTTTATCTATATGGATGACTTTTGGTTATCTAATCTTTGTACAAGATTTATTAACATATTTATTAAGTAACTGTAAATTCCCTATGAATTATATAAACAATTTTACTTTGATAATCATTTTGCAAGATATATTAACTACAGTAAAGTATATCCTCCTGTTATATATTAATATTTTATTGATCTAATTCTTTTATTAGTTTAATATATTGTTAGTCTTGCGTAACTCTATATTGAATGCTGATAACACTAATAACGTCATATGACATTCCCTATCACCATTATGCAGTAGTTTTTACTGCTATTGGTAAACCGTATAGCGCTATACTTAAGTATATTGCTATTTATATACATGTACTATATGTATATATATTTATAGTACGCTATTATATATTTTATTTTTTTTTTAAAATTAGGAAAGAATGAGACGTGTATTATTTACTTCATTTGAAGTAACACTATATTATCGGCAGGTACAATGGTTTGTCAATGGGAAATCACCCGTGGACTAGTATACAAGTCATTTCCCACAATCCGATATGTAAATTGGGTTACGCCAGTATGATAAGTGACAAAAGTGTGTAATTTACCATATCTTGCTTCAGCCTTGCAATATTATATTTAGTACATCGCATGGTTAAGATTTGTCCAACACCTGTCAATATCCCAGGGTGTGTCACATAGTGGTACACAATGGTTTAAAATTAAATTAAAATATTATATAATTAAACTGTGAAATTTGTAAATAAGCACCCGGCAGATTGCTCATACCTAAAAAGCGCCATCTTTAAAAAATGTTTTAAAAGATCCGTTATCTCCTCAGACCAGATCTGCTGAGAACTTATCAACAAAGGTTGGTCACTAATAATATTAAAATAGTCTTCTGTAATTCTATATTGAATATCTTGTTATTTTATAAACACAATATTCCCTAGCACCATATACAGTGTTTAACATTGTATACGGTTTTATCTAATAGTCAACTTAAACTATGGAATAATAATAACTTTTGAAGCTCCTTATTATATTAATTATATTAATTAAAATTTGTGCTAAAAACACAAACACACACAAAAAAATCCAGTAAAAATAACAATGTTTAACTATTACACGATCGTTTTTTATTCATTATACTATGCCTCCCTTCCCCAACCCAACATATTCTGATCCTGACAAAGTTACAGACCAGACACGCAATATCAAACAAATTGAAAATGTGACCTTGACCTTTGAGGAAAGGTTCTAGGTCTATCATGCGACACTTAATTATGCCCTGTTGATCAACTTAGCCAAGTGTTTTTGAAGTTTATCCATAGGTGACAAAGTTACAGACTAGACAAGGAATCTCAAACAGACTCAAAGTGTTGTCACACAAAGTTAAATTGTGACCTTGACATTTAAAGTGGGAGTATCGTTGTAATGCGCGTTGTAACATGACGTCATGTTATGTTTATCATTTGTAGCAAGTATTTATAAAACCCATCTATTCATACCAAAGTTACAGGCAGGACACGATACCTCACACAGACTCAAATTGTTGTCAAATAAACTCAAAGTATGACTTTGACCATTGAGGTACGCATGTGGGTCTTACTCGCGGCACATCCTCATGTTATGTTGATCATTTGTAGCAAGTATTTATAAAATCCATTTCTGTGCGGCAAAGTTACAGGCCGGACACAAAATCTCACAAAGACTCCAAGTGTTATGATACAAACTCAAACTGTAACCTTGACTTTTGAGGTACGGTTGTAAGTCTTACTCGCGACACGTCGTCATGCTATGTTGATCATTTGAAGCAAGTATTAACACAATCCATCTATGCATGACAAAGTTACAGGCCGGACAAGAAATACCGGACGGAATAACGGACGGACGCTGCGATTACTATATGCCTCACAAAAAATTGGGGTTGGGGGTGCGGGGAGCATAATTACAAATTTTCCGTTTTCGGAGCGCAACTACGAAACCATTCAAAGTAACTTGAGGGAGTTTTTTTCTTTTTCTGTTACAATGGAAACAAATAGCCACAGTTATAAGATTTGCAGCTTCCGGGTCATAACTCCAAAACCGATCAAGGTAACTTCACGAAACTTTGAACACATGTCAACCCCCGTGATCTTACCATGGAAACAAATAGCAAAAATTACCAGATTATCTGTTATACATAAATAAAACGAAAACGAGGTAAATGTTAAAAAAGCTGTCGGAAGGACAGCGCTCTCGATTATTCTAAAATATTTAAAAACAAATGTGCATCTAGCATTCACTTTTTCTTCAAATAATTAAACAAACACATAATGGAAATTTAATTTAGTTCATGTAAAATTAAAACAAGAACCACAAAGCAGTCAATTTACGTCCATATCAAGTCAATCAGAAATATTATACGAGTAAGTGCAAAGGGAATAATGAACTTAAAAGTCTGGAAATTCTTAAAGGAAACTAATTACTATGGAGACACTAACGTTATTGAGGAGAATAGTGTTTATATTTTTAATTGACATATCCAAGTTAAAACAACATAACTATACCTTGTCCATATACTTATAATCCTTTTATTTTGTAAATAAATCCCATGGTAATCCAGAAAGTGACAATCTGAAGATAGTTTAGTGTTTTATTTTCGGTAGATTTAAGTTAGTTTGATATTCGTCTTTGATATTCGATATTCATCATGAATCTAACGTTAACACTTACCCTGAATCTAGCCCTTACCCTAACCTCCAATTTGAAGAGTTTCTCCATAAAATATCAAAAGATAGAAAAATGAATATCAAACTTACTTCTAACTTCTTTTTTTTTCAATTTTACATTTACAGCCACCAATGAAAGCCGTAGAATTGCTATAATAAAAGCACGATCTCTTTTGAAATATGCCTTTATAGTAACATCTTCCATCTTCCATCTGTCCTTCAGAATGTTTTAAATAAAACACATTCACTATTTGGTCGCTTGAACTGGATAATTGTGTCACCATGGTCTAGATTTCTGTGGATCAACATGCGCTTAGAACATGCATATACATGTATATAATGTGCTTAGGATTGAAATACATCTACCACTATTGAATATGAAAAAGATAAATGGAGAATATTTACTGAGTTGAAATACTGTTACAACATGCCTCCACCACTTTGCTCTAACTTGCCTCGACAACAAATTATCTGTGACATTAGATTGAACAAAATTTATATTATCTTGCATATATGGAGATTTAATTCGTGTATACTAAAATTAAAGATAGCTGTATTCCATATAATTGATACTAAACGCTTGTACAGCTAAAACGGTGAAAACACTATAGACGAAATGAAAACTATTTTTTCTTAATAAATATCGAAAGCACTCTTCATCTGCCACCATTTCAATTTTGCTGATCACTTATAATGATGGTGCCTATCTATTCTTTTTTTAAATAAAACTTTTCTACAACAATCGGATAGAAGGCGTAATGCGAACAAAAGTCGACGTTATTCTGATTTTTCTGCGGACAAAAGGCGTCATGCGGACAAAATGCGTCATTTTTCTAAACTTTCTGCGGACAAAAGGCGTCATTTTACTAAATTTTCTGCGGATAAAAGGACTCATGCAGACAAAAGTCGACGTTTTTCTAAATTTTCTGCGGATAAAAGGCGTCATGTGGATAAAAGGCGTCAGTTTTCTTTTTTTTCTGCGGACAAAAGGCGTCATGCGGACAAAAAGCGTCATTTTTCCAAATTTTCTGCTGATTTAAGTCGTCATGTGGACAAAAAGTCGCCGTTTTTCTATTTTTTTCTGCGGATAAAAAGCGTTGCGGACAAAAAGTGTTAAGCGGACAAAAAGCGCTTGCATAACCGCCAACTCACCAGACGGCACTGACAAAGATGGAAAACCAAAAAAATATCAAGCTTAGGAGTATGATTCAAATAGAAAGACACATTGATAAGGCTAACGAAAATTTTATTTTCCAAAGGACACATATTTATTACTTTATGGAACGTTTCGTTTATGTTTCAGTTTCGGGAGATTAAGATATGTATTCATGCACTGGAGATACATTTATGACCCATCCGTTATTTGCATTCGTGACGTAACCCATTCATTGTACCATATTGATAATGACTTCATATTCCATGAACGCATACAAGTGAACGGTCATGTTTGGCTTCGGACATATTGTTGCTATTGACTGGTGTTGTATGGTGTCTAGCGTCGATTTCATCAATTATTATGTTATATCGTGATGGTGTCTACTTAAGACAGTATTGTAAGCGATGTCACACTGGAGTATCATGCCACAGACATATTGTATGATATTATATGACCCCACTTAGTCACATTATACTGACACTAGAGTTGACCAGACCTAGAACAATCCTCTTAATGCTAAGCGTCAAGCAAGAAAGTGTCTCGTACCATTTACCCACAATTTTCCGCATGCGACGCGGACGCTCTTCCCCTAAACCACCGCTGCGGTTTCAGAAACATAGCTATGTGAAAATTTATTTAAAAAAAAGTGTCGTTTGTGTCTTTAACAAAATACACAAGCTAATTGGTTTCACTTGAAATAAATACAACTCAGCTTGGGTTAATCCCATCAGTAAAGATTCGTTTATGATTCACTTTTAAGTTTCAGTCATCTGTATCAGTGATTTTTATTAAAACTAATTCAAACGCTTCATAAATACCACTTTCATGGTCGGTGGCGACACAACATATCTTTGCAACACATATAGTTTATACTGACCCAATTTAAGTGTCGCGTGGCTGTTATACGTTATAAAGTTATAATTATATACATACGTTTCATCAAGAGGTATGTCATCAGTGGGGATGTGTATATGTGTGTTTTTACTTCATTGTCTTAAGTGTGCATGTATTAAAGAAAACTAGTGAGGTGTATAATAATATTCACACGGATGTGCACCAATTGAACCTTACCAGAGTGATGGATTCGGTAAGTTTTTACATTTTACTTTTTCTTTTTTTTCATTTAAATACTGCTACAATACAACTAAATAATAATACCATGTAAATGTTTAATGGACAGCGTATACATAATCGTGTTGCTGTTGATATTGTATAGCTGCCATAGTGCACTTCATGTATCTCAGAATTGATAAATATCGTATAAAGTTAATTTCTATTTATGGTTGTTTTTCTGTCATTAAGCGCGTTGCTGTTAACAATATATGCATGTTTGAGGACCTCATATAATATTAACATGTGTTCTCGATAAAGATACCTTAACCATGAAGATGAAGATGATGATGATGATGATGATGATGATGATGATGATAATGATGATGATGATGATGATGATGATGATGATGATGATGATGATTATGATTATGATGATGATGATGATGATGAAGAAGGTTGTGATGATCAACATCATTATAATAGTCATCTCCATCATTTTAATTTTCATCAATATCATGATCGTCATAATTATCTTCATCATCATCATCATCATCATCATCATCATCATCATCATCATCATCATCATCATCATCATCATTATTATCATTGTTATTATCATCATTATTATCACTATTATCATCAAATACGACAATTTGTTGAGGAATCAGTCGTCCAACATCAGACTTTCCTACAAGTCGAGTTATGTTCAACTATGTTCCATTTGACCAGTTAATCGAATAGAGGTGACGGAATAAAACATATGCATCATTATTATTAACATATTGATTTGAGACATATGTATATGTTTACTGCGTGAATGGTTATCAAATGAACATCAAATTTTTCGTTTCGAAGGGGGAGTGTTTTGATTAGTCACGTCTTACCGTGAGCCTCGATCTATTGACAAAGCAATTACTCTGCGGGGGAACACCTCAAGTTAGCTCGTTGTTGATTTGTCAAAAATATTAAATTATATTCTAGACATGCGTTATATTGCTTACACAAGGCAATACAACATTAGCTACTACTGTTTATGTGCAACCTGGATTGATACACATTACCTGACTACATAAATATGGCAACGTTTGGTAATACGCTATTTAAACATGACGCTATTGTATTGCTTTACAAAATTTGGTTGAATCACAAGTTCGAACAACATTTGGTACAACCCCCACAATAAATTTACAAAAAAACATTAGAATCAAATGGACAGTAGGTAAAAAACGAAAATGAATGAATAGATAAGTATTTATACCGAATATTTCAAATAGAAGCTATAGTATTCAAAGAACACGACCACAAGAGCCACATACGCATGCTTCAATATATATGTTAGTCAAAGTAATAAACATACAGGGTTAGCCGTCGTGAGACGGTCAGGAGCAAATACCGCTACTGGAACCTTAAACTTGTGCAGCCAACCTCGTTCTTTCCCCGGTTGTCACATCATCAAATTAAACGAGAATAAAAGTATTAAATGCGGAATTGTGCACATGTGTATAATGTGTGAAACCATCAGAACATTCTGGTAAATGTGTATAAAAGAAACAAACTTTGCGGCATACAGAAATACCAGCTGACATTGCAGACGGTAGAGCAGTAGGATAGTAATCAAGAGTCCTACCAGACGGAGACCAGACGGAGATAAGGCAGTGCAGAAAGATAAAAATAAAAAGTCCGACCAGACGGAGACCAGAAGGAGATAAGGCAGCGCATTAAGATAGTAATCAAGAGTCCGACCAGACGGAGACCAGACGGAGATAGGGCAGAGCAGTAGGATAGTAATCAAGAGTCCGGCAAGACGGAGACCAGACGGAGATAAGGCAGAGCAGTAGGATAGTTATCAAGAGTCCGACCAGACGGAGACCAGAAGGAGATAAGGCAGTGCAGTAGGACAATAATCATGAGTCCGACCAGACGGAGACCAGACGGAGATAAGGCAGTGCAGTAGGATAATAATCATGAGTCCGACCAGACGGAGACCAGACGGAGATAAGGCAGAGCAGTAGTATAATAATCAAGAGTCCGGCAAGACGGAGACCAGACGGAGATAAGGCAGAGCAGTAGGATAGTTATCAAGAGTCCGACCAGACGGAGACCAGACGGAGATAAGGCAGTGCAGTAGGATAATAATCATGAGTCCGACCAGACGGAGACCAGACTGAGATAAGACAGAGCAGTAGGATAGTAATCAAGAGTACAACCAGATGGAGACCAGAAGGAGATAAGGCAGAGCAGTATGATAGTAATCAAGAGTCCGGCAAGACAGAGACCAGACGGAGATAAGGCAGAGCAGTAGGATAGTAATCAAGAGTACGACCAGACGGAGATAAGGCAGAGCATTAAGATAGTAATAAAAAGTCCGACAAGACGGAGACCAGATGGAGATAAGGCAGAGCAGTAGGATAATAATCAAGATTCCGGCCAGACGGATACCACATGGAGATAAGTCAGAGCAGTGAGATAGTAATCAAAAGTCCGACAAGACGGAGACCAGACAGAGATAATGCAGAGCATTAAGATAGTAATAAAGAGTACAGCAAGACGGACACAAGACTGAGATAAAGCAGAGCAGTAGGATAGTAATCATGAGCACGGCCAGACGGAGACCAGACGGAGATAAGGCAGAGCAGTAAGATAGTAATCATGAGCACGGCCAGACGGAGACCAGAGGGAGATAAAGACATTGCATCTAACACCTCCGGCTGTTTAATAATTGAGTCTTTGAGTCCCAAGTTAGTGCGGTTGTTGCATAACTGCAGAAGAAAACGTGACGGACAACTGTAAAAAAACAACAACTATACATGCTGTAAGATGTAGAATACACGGGGCATAGTATTTTGATCACCTTCCTGATAAGATTAATACATTTTAAGTGATTATACTCAGAAGGAAGGACAGTATACAGTTTGAAAGAAAGAAAGAAACTAGGGAGTAAGACGGAGAAACAGAAGGAAAAGAGATAACGTTTAAGAACAGTCATAACATCGTTCCGGTGCATTAAACAGGTAACTCATAGCAGATCAGTTGGATGATTATATACCTGGAGGCGAATTAAGACATTACTGATTGTTACCTTTACTTTAACGATACATTTTTATAACGACAAGTCTCACTGCTTACAGTTATGGGCACCTAAGTGTTTCATTTGTATCTTATCCAAATCTTAAGCGAACCCATTCATCCGAAGTAAATCACGTAACCGGCATTGACGAGCCGTCTCCAAACAAAGAAGGTGATAGTTTTGCTTAGAAAGAAGAATATAAAACAGATGATGATGATGATGAATGAGAAGATGATGAAGATACTGATGATGAAGGAGAAATAGATAAAGAAACACAAGAAACATGAGTAGAAAGATAAAATGATAATGAAGATGAAAAAACGAAGACACGTTTATCATACGACGCTTTCTCAGAGTAATGCAATATTTTAATTAAAGTCGAATTCTTAGCCATATAACTAGGTTAATCATTACTATACGTACTGACATGCATGAGTACTCATATACTCACGTGTGCCATTTTTCATATTTACTTAACTACGTTTAATTAAATACTAAAGGAAATCAATTTAATCCATTTATTTATTATGGAATGCATTTTTATAAATATTTTTATCATGTAATTTTATAAATATAGACATTTAAAAAAAATCTGATTGATCATTAGACTGGACTAATAAATGTGAACATATTTGTTCTATGGATATAGCGAATATGGATTGAATTGCATCGCAATAGCACATGAAAAGCTTTTCAAATATTTCTTTCATTGTAATGGAATTTAGTAAAGAAAATATAATTATTGTATAAAATGAAACATAAAAATCAATATAAAGTCTTTATTTTAAGAAGGTTACATGTTAAGATCATACAATATTTTACACTTATCTACCATATGACCTTCTAACCAGCATTAATTGTATACATACTTCCATACCGAGTGAAGTTCAGCGGTATTACGGTTTCGAATGGAAACACACCCAATGTGTAATATTTGTTATGCCCATAATTGAGCACCTACATGTATATCTGTCCTACTTGTATCGGTGATACACACTGGTTCAAGATATTCGATAATAAAGGAAAAAAAGCATATAACATTGACCAGGTTTTTTTTTAATCAATGCTATTTAGAGACCAATCAATTTTCAGAGTAATTATATGTCAACTATTCGCCCACGATGCGGGAGATAATAGTGGTGTGCGTCCTAAAGTTTATATACGTAGTACTGCTAGTTTATATTCGTATTACAGTTTGTTGACAGTCACGTGATACAAGCAAACGATAGAAATATTTTTGCTCTGAATGTTGTAACGGGTCGGATGGCAGTAATAAATACAACTCATGTTAATTATTTTCTATATTTGAACACATAGTTATTTAATAAGATATAACTTCAATGTCTCACAACACGGTGAATCTATGATTTGTTATTAACTAACACATGAGAGTAATTCCGTGCGTTTTAGTAGTTTAACAATTGGTCCTAAAGTGACCATTCATCCATTCATCCATTATTTTTATTATATTGTATTTCTTCGCCGAAACATATAGATGTAAATGACGTCAAGATGACATGTAAATAGGATAGTTTACTTTGTACACAAAAAGTGTCAATCATGTCAATATTTACCGAGACATAACCGTGGTTAGTTGTTTACCTAAATGGTTCACCACCATGCTCAACAAAAGAATTGAACCATTTTGTAATAACAATGATATTATTTCAGATGCTCAATTCTAATTTCGAAATTGACGGTCAACAGTTGATGCTATTTTAATGTACATGCCACTTATTCATAATTATCTATACGATAACAATAATTGCTTTATGGTTAACATGATGAAGTGGTTTTTATAACATCAAATATTTAACATTAAGATATATTAGAAATGTACTTTGGCTAAAATTGAATAAACTTAGTATTGTAATTTTTACGTTTAATAATGGCATTATCAGAAGGGTAAATCATGCGTAAACAGATGTAATAGATATCCTGTTTATTGCGAAAATGCTGTGGGATTAAGGTAAGGGGAGTTAACATCTCCTTTACTGTTTTTAACGTTTATTGAAGACATATTGTTGTATTTCCAAATCAACATTCATTTTTTTATTCAGAATTCGATTTCTGTTTTTGATAATGCTATTTTTGTGGATGCCATTGCTTTTATAGGAAACTCCTCTTCTAAATAACAAGATGACCTGAACTGTTCGCATACTTTTTGTAATAGTCGGAGTTAACAAACAAAAATAATGTTATCTAGAAAACGTGGTGGATTCTTAAACAGTGAATGATGCACATAACGAATATAGTTGTTGATACTTTTAATTTTCTATTATAATATTTATCTTACATGTATATTAATGATAATTTTAATTTTAACCAGGAACATTTGGTAGGCAAAACTTTGAAAGAATTACACTCTTTTTTTAAATGTAAAATGTTTCAGTTAAAATCAAAATTTCTATGTCAGTTGTTTGATGCATTGGTTGGTTCAATTCTAAGCTATGCAAGTGAACTTTAGGGTTATTCCAAGTTGAAAGAAAAAAAAAGGAAAGAACTTTAAGTTCTGTATTGAATGTAAGAGTCCGCCTCGCATGCGGAAGGTCGTGGGTTCAGTCCCCGGCCGGGTCATACCAAAGACTTTAAAAATGGTACTAGAAGATTCATCGATTGACGCTCAGCATTTAGAGGAGAGTTCTAGGTCTGGTCGGCCCGGTGTCAGTATAATGTGACTGGGTGGGGTATCATACCATGTGTTTGCGGCATGATACTCCAGTGTGACAGCGCTTAGAAAACTGTCTCAAGCAGACACCGTCGCGATATGACTGAAAATTTGTTGAAAGCGACGCTAAACACCTTAAACATGAATGTTAGATTGAATATCGCGGATATGTACAGAGAGATATACAATTAACGGTGTTTAAGGATATTTAGTGTATTATTGGTGTAAAATAATTTACTCGTAGACTAATAAAATATAGATAGAATTAGTATATTATGCACAATGAGTATATGACAATAATAGAGTTTTTTTTAGCAATTTAAATATTATCGACAATTTCAATTGTCTAAAACTATCGGTTCATCCTCTCTGATGCAAACAGGACGTTATGACAGAAATATAAATATGTAAGATATTGTTAGTGTTGTAATTCAAGTTATATAGAAGATGTACTTAACTTCTTATGTATATTTTCCATTTATTAGCAAAATTAACACTATCTACAAAAATGTATTTAAAAAAAAAGATTACTTTCTGTGTTCAAGTTTTTAGAGATATATAAATAACAGAGTAAAACCAAAGTAGACGAGTATATATTTAAGATTTATAAAAGAAACATTGGAAATTAGAAACAAATGTTTGAACAAAGTGATCATTCTCAGTTTATTTCTGCATCCCTTTATTAAATATATTGTTACATGCTCTGAACTATACAGTATATACTGTAGTTATGCTACAGTAAAAATCCATTATACAAGCTGTTGAGGGAATATATAATTTTTCGCACAAGTATTTTTTTTATTTAAAAGGCAATAAACCGGAAAATTAAAAGAGGAGCGGTAGTGTGAGGCATATAGTATAGGTTGCTCACGTCAGAGGTTGCGTATTCGATCCCCAGCTCGACCCGATGTCTCTCATAAAACAACACTCAGTACCGGTTCTACCCAGGAAGCGGACTCGAGAGCAGTTCATATAATCTGTGAGCTTTAATCGCAATCGAGCTAAAATAGATTAGTATAAACTAAACTAACCGAAAATTCACTGTGTTCAAGAATAGTTTTGAAAGTCGAAAATTTCCGGAAAAAACATGCCAACACTAAAAACAATTATTTCTTCATCATCTTGCTATTTTACAAATCTCTACATTTAGTCGTTCAAATCACTGAAAGATATAAATCACGCTACTGATGCATATAGAGGTTGTTAGAAGTAGAGTTATATAATTTGTCATGCACATTTTAACGTATCACAGGTATATAAAAGGGTCTAATGAATATTTTTAAAAAATAAAGTTGAAATGAAGGGCTTTTAGGTTATCTTGTCTTACTTTATCGAACAACTGGTTTTAGCATAAAAAGGGTTATACGAGGGGCATTTGAAAATCCCGTGCAACTGATTGTCGTGCGGCCTCGCCTTGCACGGGATTTTCTTGAAAATTGTACCGATGAAGCGAGACATCCATTCTCTACACATGCATACCAAGTTTACAGGTGTACACGCAGTATTATCGCTAATACAGTGATAAAAGCAACCTATAGTCATTGACACTATAGCAAAATTGTTGGCAAAAGAAGTGTAAAGGCAGCTGAAATTCGAGGTTATGTAAAGACTCGATGCCAGCTTGGCGTATCAGCGAAGGAGATTTTTTACGAATTGTGTGTTGTTCATGGACAGAATGAAGTGTCGTATGCCACGCCACGAGGTGGATTAGGAAGTTTAAAAGCGGTTGTGACTCCATTAATGATGCACTCAAATCGGGACGTCCTTGTAGTGCTACTTCTAACACTATGGTTAACATAATATGTGATGTGGTTAAGTCTGACGCCAGACTAACTGTTCACCAGATAGCTAGTTTAGTTGGTATTTCAGCCGCAAGCGTATTCCGCATTCTAAAACGTAATTTAAAAACGTTCGAGTTCGAGTTCTTCCACATGCACCATATTTCCCAGACCTAGCCCCGTGTGACTATTTCTTGTTCCCTAAACTGAAAAAACATTTAGCTGGTAGACGGTATAGGTCCCGACAGGCCCTGGGGTCCGCTGTTTATCAGTGTATGCTAGGTATATCTGAAAATGAGTATGAAGATGCTTTTAAGAACTGGATTAAACGTTTGAAACTTTGTGTACGTAACAAGGGGGATTACTTTGAGGGTATGACGCGTAAATAATTTAATATCTATCAAACGCGCGCTTTATATTACCCCAGTTGCATTACTTTTGAAATGCCCCTCGTATGTATACATGTAACATAAACACGTATTTGATAGAATTTTAAAACGGAAATGATCTAAAGTATAAAGATACAAAATTTCTTCCGTGGCATAGAGCATAATATGTGTTAGACCTGGAGTGACTGTTATATAACAACTGTGTTATATGCCTGCCAGTTATGATTACTATGTGCTAAAGTTTAGCATTAAGCATCTTGAATTGAGGTATTACGTATATGTGTGTTTACAGTTTTGAGCGACTGACACCACAAGCTTCAGTCTACAATGTCTTATGTTTTGCAGATGGACAAAAAAAAAATTCCAAACTGCATATAAAAAATTTATCTTTTAATTTATTAACATGTATTGCTCAAAACTATACACACACAAACGATGCAATGATTACTGTGGTTAGAACTCTTTGATTTTTATTATGCATAGAATTATATAAAACATGTCCAGGAGCCATTGTGCGGCTTACTATCGCAATTGAGGTTTTATAAAATAAAGATGAAGAATACGGTGGTGAATACAGATGAGTAAATATCCGAAGCATCAGCGCAATCGTTAAGCAATCACTATTTTTAAGTGAACATTATTAATCTAACAATCTCTAAAGTTACTTATAAACTCATTACAACATCATGTTATAATATCGTACCAGGTTTAGCCACTCACTCAAATACTACATATTGCTTCATTAAGGGAAAACGTTTTATCTCTCAGTGATTTGAGCTGCAGGGATGTTTTAACTATTTTTTTAGAATAATAAACCAACCTTCCCATGTATACATAGCTAACTCTGTATTGTGATTAAACAATAATACATACTCATGGCTCAAACGTGGTGTTTAAAAAACTGCCTGTGTGTTTTGAAAGTTCACATAATAAGTAGCACTAGGAGTATGCATGTACAATTTTAGTATGGGTGGACCCCAACCACTCTCGTATGGGTGGACCCCAACCACTCTCGTATGGGTGGACCCCAACCACTCTCGTATTGGGTGGACCCAAACCACTCTCGTATCGGGTGGACCCCAACCACTCTCGTATGGGTGGACCCCAACCACTCTCGTATGGGTGGACCCCAACCACTCTCGTATGGGTGGACCCCAACCACTCTCGTATCGGGTGGACCCAAACCACTCTCGTATCGGGTGGACCCCAACCACTCTCGTATGGGTGGACCCCAACCACTCTCGTATGGGTGGACCCCAACCACTCTCGTATCGGGTGGACCCCAACCACTCTCGTATGGGTGGACCCCAACCACTCTCGTATGGGTGGACCCCAACCACTCTCGTATCGGGTGGACCCAAACCACTCTCGTATGGATGGACCCCAACCACTCTCGTATGGGTGGACCCCAACCACTCTCGTATGGGTGGACCCCAACCACTCTTGTATCGGGTGGACCCAAACCACTCTCGTATCGGGTGGACCCCAACCACTCTCGTATGGGTGGACCCCAACCACTCTCGTATGGGTGGACCCCAACCACTCTCGTATCGGGTGGACCCAAACCACTCTCGTATGGGTGGACCCCAACCACTCTCGTATGGGTGGACCCCAACCACTCTCGTATGGGTGGACCCCAACCACTCTCGTATGGGTGGACCCCAACCACTCTCGTATCGGGTGGACCCCAACCACTCTCGTATGGGTGGACCCCAACCACTCTCGTATCGGGTGGACCCAAACCACTCTCGTATCGGATGGACCCCAACCACTCTCGTATGGGTGGACCCCAACCACTCTCGTATGGGTGGACCCCAACCACTCTCGTATCGGGTGGACCCAAACCACTCTCGTATGGATGGACCCCAACCACTCTCGTATGGGTGGACCCCAACCACTCTCGTATGGGTGGACCCCAACCACTCTCGTATGGGTGGACCCCAACCACTCTCGTATCGGGTGGACCCAAACCACTCTCGTATGGATGGACCCCAACCACTCTCGTATGGGTGGACCCCAACCACTCTCGTATGGGTGGACCCCAACCACTCTAGTATCGGGTGGACCCAAACCACTCTCGTATGGATGGACCCCAACCACTCTCGTATGGATGGACCCCAACCACTCTCGTATCGGGTGGACCCACTCTCGTATCGGGTTGACCCCAACCACTCTCGTATGGGTGGACCCCAACCACTCTCGTATCGGGTGGACCCCGACCACTCTCGTATCGGGTGGACCCCAACCACTCTCGTATCGGTGGACCCCAACCACTCTCGTGAGCGTTGCTCAATGAAATACATATGTGCATAGATCTTGTAAGGCTCTGCAAAGAATGAGAAGGAGAGAACAAAGTACCGAGAAAAACTGAGATACTGACGGACAAGACATTTGTCCTTGAGTATATATTAGCTTGCGTTACCATAACATTCATATTTTTACAAAGGGATATTGCATTTGTTTGCAACATTTTTCACATATAGTTTTACATACAATCCATTTGGGATTGCCGAGTAGGCTAATTTGAAAACACTGTCTTCATAAATAAAAACGTGGTTTACCGTAATCATTCCCTGTTGCACTCCGTTTTGATTTTTTCTTCCTCATTTGACTCGTATTTTTGTACTTTGAATCTCAGTCTAAGCTTTATAAATTAGATAAAAAATTACAATAAATTTTTATTTCTATTAAGTCTTTTATTAACAATATTTAATGCTCAATATACAATTTGTATTCTATAATACGAAATAATATTGATAAAATAGATTACTTAGCATTCCAAAAAGTAAATTATATTTTGAATTGGAAAACATTTTATTCATATATGTTAACCGT
This sequence comes from Panopea generosa, assembly GCA_029582155.1. Classification (NCBI taxonomy): domain Eukaryota; kingdom Metazoa; phylum Mollusca; class Bivalvia; order Adapedonta; family Hiatellidae; genus Panopea; species Panopea generosa. Next base: position 31,605,962 of record CM055911.1, on the reverse strand, counting down.
ATGATAAAGTTACAGAGACAAGTGATGCTCATTTTCAGATTTAACAAGAAATGACCACGCAGTACTGAACATGAGTAAGACAGAGGAATAAATAGAAGAACAAATTGATACGGCCATCCAGAAACAGACGGAAAGGTACATCAAAGACAGATTCGAGTGACAGACAAAAGCTGCAGAAATAAATGTGAAGAGACCTAAACATTGCAATTGCCATGCGCCATAAAACACTATTGGCACTGTTATTGTGTCTTTACACTTCTGTCGAAGGTATTTTTTAAACACAATATTCAAATTTAACGTCACTGAGAAAGTTTTTAATCAGAAATCGTCGCCGTAATCTTATTTTTAGATTAACATTACTTTTATATATTCTATTAATATCATCAGCAAAATGTAGCATTACTAATTTCTCTAAATGGATTTAGTTTAAAACGGATAGAGTGTTTGCTTCTTAAGGCCGCCGTGAGCTCGATCCTAGAGTCTCCAAAAATAACACTCAGTACCGGTTCATGAAACAGACTCGAAACTGCCTGAACTTAGATAGCAATATAGCTAAAAGATTAGCATAAAGCAAGTATTGATTGTGCAAATGCATATTTTGTTGCGGATACAGTGAAACGTACGTTACCGCAATGTTCAAAATGACATACCTTTCAATATTAAAAACTCCCAAGATTTTTTAGGACGAGAGGGAACTTTGATTCATCTCACTATTACTTGTATGAAGCGCACATAAGGCGAACAGTAAAATATTGTTTGGTATCTCCCGATCTTTATTTTTTTTTTTTAAAATTTGGGTAGGTAGACAGCAAAATAATGTCAATGTTAAAAAAAATACAAATGATGTCTTACACATACATGAAATTGCTTGGATGAAAATAATACTGTTTCCAAAATCTGCAAAACTATTTTAAGTTGGCAGCTTGTTTTATGTTATTGACAAGTAGGAATACAGCAAACAAATAGTTTAGTATTTGCCTAATTGTCTTTGTATCGAAATAAAATCAAGTATTGATTACAACAGGACAACAACGGATATGTGAACATGGATGGACAGAATTTAAGGATCCATCTGGTGCTTCCTTATGCATAATGACCGTCAACACATCGTTGCCATGGCTACAAGCAAAGGCATACTGCGAAATAAGTGTTTCCCATCTGATCAACCTTGACAGAGTAAACCAGTTCGCACCAGTCGGTAAAGGCGATCCTCGGTCTATTGGCAATTCTATTTTTAATGGTAAGTCACAGAACTATATTGGTTACCTTTTTTCTTATTCGTTGTGCTTAAACGAAAATAAATCATTTCTTTTCTTTTCAAAGTAATGAAAGGGGAAAAAAGAACACAGGGCATGGTATAGGAATCTCACTTGCATTGCCGTTAAAACACAATGTGATCTGCCATAAGATAACGATCTGAGCTGATATCATGGGAATTTATCAAGAGGAAGTATCATTGTCCTGCAATTGCTATCTGTCAATACACTTACTCAAATAGAATATAATCTCAAATACCTAGGAGAACATTTACCTCGTGTTCTATACTATTGACTGAACATTAAACATACGTATATTCAGTTGGGTTGGGACTTGGTTCCAATTATTTCGCACTTGATTTACCAATGCTGCGTTTAACACCGTTGAACAGTTAACACGTTTAATGCCTGGTTCCCTTAAATTGTTGCGTTCTGTGTGCTAATTTGAGGTTAAACCAGTGTCCGGGATAGTATGTTAGCTAGCGTTAGAAAACGTTTAACCGAACTGAACGCAGCCCATTATAGAATGTTCAAATCATGGTGTAAAGAGAAGGCTGCAATTATTTGTAAATGTTTCACACCGATTTGTATAAAAGTGTTTGATAGTATAGATTTTAAACTCACCCATATACTCGTTAGGCACTGCAGCTGTAACATAGCAGCAATAATAAAAACTTCCTACTGGTTTTATAAACAAAGATCTAGGTGAACCTTTTCAAGTCTGGTTCACGTATATCAACTAGTGCTTAGTGGTTAACCTCATTTGTCAAGCAATACAATCGCTTCAATTTTCAAAATTGTGTCGATTTTAGTTATTAAAACAGCCTACACAATAATTTAATTATTAAGTTCGTTCTTAATTAAGAAGTTCATCAGCATTAAACAGACTTTGCCATTGACTCATTTCTGAACGAGTCATGTACAAACTAGTAAGCCGCGCGAACTATGCTTAGAAACGGCCTTAGGAAACATCAACTTTGAAACATCAATTATCTCAGGTTTCATCGTAGCCCCGCCCGGAGTCAGTCAAATGACGACAAACTGTCGTTCAAATGACGTTCAACACTACACTGCGGTGGCCCCCTTTTGGTTTCTTAATTGACAATTTTTTACTTAATGAACATCAACTATTACATAGGTTCAACAAACATCTCTCGATATATTTAAAACTTATTTATGTGCTGTTGATATCTATTTTTATGTCTATTCTATTTGTCTAAATATATTTCAGAATTTCGACAATTTTGGTCGGGGCTTCATTTAGACAATGACCGGTTGATGTGGCACGACTACGGTCCACGACTGGTGTTTAGGAGTCGTTACAACACACTGTACGTTTTTGATTAATTTCATAATTATCTTATCCTTAGTATTTACTTAAAGATAGAAGGTTTTGTGATGGGCGGTTAAGACTGGTGGTGGTGGGGGGAGGGGAGTGGGATGGGAAGGATATAAATGATAAATTAAACTTTAAAGTTAGTTTTATTTAGTTTTCAATAATCTGAGAAACGAATTGTTTTATCCCACATACGGAACTGGTTATCATCGATTCAGAAGAGGTAACAGCAAAAGCCAAATATATATATATACATTACTCGGCGGCAAGTGCTTTTTTCTGAAAAAGTCAATTAGGTTTGGTTAAGAAACCATATCAAAAGCGAGGCTCTGTCGAACAAGTATTGCGTTTTCGTGTCGAACTTAATAAACTTGACATGGATATAACTCTGCTAGTATTCTGTTTTTTTCTAATGACAAAAATAAGCTAGTAGGTTTCAATCGTAATTTATTTGACACTTATATGAAGATAAATATCAAAGTATTCCGAATAAATGTTTATTTCGCTACCTGCCGAATAAAATTAAACATATTTGGTCACCACTTCATTACTTTTAATAATACTTGGTGATAGGATAAGAACAACATTATAATTTGTATGAAACAATGTCATTTGGTTCTTCTTAGTTACATTTGCTCTTATCTAAATCTGTTTAGAATTTTTTTTTCAGATTTCCCCACCACTAAAAATGGTAATAGTAAATCGATTTTTCAGAAATATATCCGATTTTCAACTATTAGAGAAATGTGCTGTGGGAAACTGTGTTAAAATTTGAAAATATACATATCTTAAAAATAATTATATTTTTTTGACTGATATCGTAGGTTCGTGGCTCTATCCCATTTAGTCTTAAATTTTCGACTTCAAGAATGAAAATCAACAAAATTAAAAATATCCTTAAGTACGAAGTATGCTTCTCTGTTTAGACCGCGGCGTGGTCTAGTGGTAGAGCGTCCGCCTCGCATGCGGAAGGTCGTGGGTTCGATCCCCGGCCGGGTCATACCAAAGACTTTAAAAATGGTACTAGAAGCTTCCTCGCTTGACGCTCAGCAATTAGAGGAGATTTCTAGGTCTGGTCGGCCCGGTGTCAGTATAATGTGACTGGGTGTGGTATCATACCATGTGTCTGCGGCATGATAATCCAGTGTGACAGCGCTCAGAATACTGTTACAAGCAGACACCGTCGCGATATGACTGAAAAATTGTTGAAAGCGACGCTAAACACCATACAACAACAACAACAACAACTGTTCGACTTAGTCAGATGACGAGATTGTCATAATTAAGAGTACATGATATAGCACGATTAACATACGTACTAAAAATAGTATATGTATATATGTTTTAGCCCTTGGAGTTGGGGGATACGTCAACCGTCCGATGAACAAGGAACATGTGGTACTGTCAACTTAGGCTCAAGAGCAACAGAAGAGGACCCTAATGATGTTCAGGAACAATTTGACGGTCAATTCACCGCCGCGTTAAACAACTGCAACACGTCATTACCGTTTGTATGTCAGAAACCTGCAGTTTTACGAGAAGTAAAACCACGTACGTACAGTGATAGTCAATGAGATTGTTAGATTTGACAGTTTACAATGTATATATCAAGTAAATATTTCACCAGTTTGAAGAATTTAAGCTTCTTTGTATAACATTTTATCATCAGTTTAATCTGAATAAATTATTATATAGCAAAACGGATTAGGCTGTGGTACATGTTGTATAATAAAGCAAATGCTACCATTTCCTTTTTCAGTTCCGAACTGTGACAACGGCTGGGTCGGCAACATCATTTTACCACACTGTTACAAGATCATCCACGCAAAAGCTTCATATAAGGACGCAAAAAAGCAATGCCGGGCTAACGGGAGTACATTGGCACCCGTCAGTAATTTATTCGATCAGCAATTTTCTTTATTAGTATACACATACTTTCAAGAGACAGACACAGGTATGCATATTTTAGGTTTTAACAAGTTAGTTCTTTTCCCAAGCAAAACGAATGTTTCATTGAGTTGCATTGAGTTATGTTTACCAGTACTGCATTTAAAGTTGTGTATATCAGTGTTGCCTTTAACATTTTTATATCAAAGTTGCCTTTAGAGTTGTAAATACCAGTATTGTATTTAAAGTTGTGTATAACAGTGTTGCCTTTAACATTTTTATATCAAAGTTGTCTTTAGAGTTGTAGATACCAATGTTGCCTTTAGAGTTGTGCATGCTAGTGTTGCCTTTTGAGTGTGTATACCAGTGTTGCATTTAGAGTGTGTATACCAGTGTTGCCTTTAGAGTTGTGTATATCAGTGTTGCATTTAGAGTGTGTATACCAGTGTTGCCTTTAGAGTTGTGTATACCAGTGTTGCATATACAGTGTGTATACCAGTGTTGCATTTAGAGTAATAAATACCAGTGTTGCCTTTAACTTGTAGATACCAGTGTTGCCTTTAGAGTGTGTATACCAGTGTTGCCTTTAGAGTTGTGTATACCAGTGTTGCATTTAGAGTTGTGTATACCAGTGTTGCATTTAGAGTTGTGTATACCAGTGTTGCCTTTAGAGTTGTATATATCAGTGTTGCATTTAGAATTGTGTATACCAGTGTTGCATTTTGAATTGTGTATACCAGTGTTGCATTTAGAATTGTGTATACCAGTGTTGCATTTTGAATTGTGTATATCAGTGTTGCATTTAGAATTGTGTATACCAGTGTTGCATTTAGATTTGTTTATACCAGTGTTGCATTTAGAGTTGTGTATACCAGTATTGCCTTGATAATTGTGTATACCAGTGTTGCATTTAAAGTTGTGTATACCAGTTTTGCATTTAGAGTTCTGTATACCAGTGTTGCATTAAGTGTTGTGTAAACCAGTGTTGCATTTAGAGTTGTGTATATCAGTGTTGCCTTTAGAGTTGTGTATACCAGTGTTGCCTTTAGAGTTGTGTATACCAGTGTTGCCTTAAGAGTTCTGTATGACGGTGTTGCCTTGAGAGTTGTGTATATCAGTGTTGCCTTTAGAGTTGTCTATACCAGTGTTGCCTTTAGAGTTGTGTATACCAGTGTTTCATTAAGTGTTGTGTATACCAGTGTTGCATTTAGAGTTGTGTATATCAGTGTTGCCTTTAGAGTTGTGTATACCGGTGTTGCATTTAGAGTTGTGTATACCAGTGTTGCCTTTCGAGTTGCAGATATCAGTGTTGTCTTTAGAGTAGTAGATATCAATATTGCCTTTTGAGTTGTGTATACCAGTGTTGCATTTAGAGTTGTGTATACCAGTGTTGCCTTTCGAGTTGTAGATATAAGTGTTGTCTTTAGAGTAGTAGATATCAATATTGCCTTTAGAGTTGTGTATACCAGTGTTGCATTTAGAGTTGTGTATATCAGTGTTGCCTTTAGAGTTGTCTATACCAGTGTTGCCTTTAGAGTTGTGTTTACCAGTGTTGCATTAAGAGTTGTGTATACCAGTGTTGCATTTAGAGTTGTGTAAACCAGTGTTGCCTTTAGAGTTGTGTATATCAGTGTTTCCTTTAGAGTTGTGTTTACCAGTGTTGCATTAAGAGTTGTGTATACCAGTGTTGCATTTAGAGTTGTGTAAACCAGTGTTGCCTTTAGAGATATGTATACCAGTGTTTCCATTAGAGTTGTGTATATCAGTGTTGCATTTAGAGTTGTGTATACAAGTGTTGCCTTTAGAGTTGTAGATATCAGTGTTGCATTTAGAGTTGTGTATACCAGTGTTGCATTTAGAGTTGTAGATACCAGTGTTGCCTTTAGAGATATGTATACCAGTGTTGCCTTTAGAGTTGTAGATATCAGTGTTTCCATTAGAGTTGTGTATATCAGTGTTGCATTTAGAGTTGTGTATACAAGTGTTGCCTTTAGAGTTGTAGATATCAGTGTTGCATTTAGAGTTGTGTATACCAGTGTTGCATTTAGAGTTGTAGATATCAGTGTTTCCTTTAGAGTTGTGTATACCAGTGTTGCATTGAGAGTTGTAGATACCAATGTTGCCTTTAGAGTTGTGTATACCAGTGTTGCCTTAAGAGTTGTAAATACCAGTGTTGCCTTGAGAGTTGTGTATATCAGTGTTGCATTTAGAGTTGTAGATACCAATGTTGCCTTTAGAGTGGTGTATACCAGTGTTGCCTTTAGAGTTGTGTATACCAGTGTTGCTTTTAGAGTTGTGTATACCAGTGTTTCCTTTAGAGTTGTGTATATCAGTGTTGCATTTAGAGTTGTAGATACCAATGTTGCCTTTAGAGTTGTGTATACCAGTGTTTCCTTTAGAGTTGTGTATACCAGTGTTGTATTTAAAGTTGTGTATACCAGTGTTGCCTTAAGAATTGTGTATGACGGTGTTGCCTTTAGAGTTGTAGATACCAATGTTGCCTTTAGAGTTGGGTATACTAGTGTTGCCTTTAGAGTTGTGTATACCAGTGTTGCCTTTAGAGTTGTAGATATCAGTGTTTCCTTTAGAGTTGTGTATACACATTATGTATATTATGTGTATTCTCTATGAAATAAGCACCGATTGTGAATATGTTTTACATGTCTTTGGGTCGTGGGAGCATTCACGTTAGCGGCGTGGAGGTGCCTAAGTGTCCGGAATCCCCTTACCCGCTCCATCCATTTAGACCCAACAATGTATAATCATTAGTATAAAAGTATAACAGTGCTTGTGTAAGTCATTTTACGATACTTTTTATTGATAACAAAAACCGTTTTGCTTTCAAATTTCATTTCATGAGCAAATCAAATGTTGTACGTATAGTCACGTTGAAGTGTCTTCACACTATGCTTGTCGAGGACTTTGTTAACTCGTTAACATTACCCTATAGTGATTGGTTTGAATATTTAGCGTCATTTCGTGCCTTTGGTGGCTAACCATAACCACTTAACCAGAACCCATCTCCACAAGAATGCATAAATGTTCCACTAGAATCAGCGGCGAGAGACGAATGATAATGATAAACAATACCGTATATCAATCATCACGGAGACCGTTGCCGGGCGGGGATTCGAACTCACGACACTTGAAATGACAGTCAGACGCGCTACCGACTGAGCTAACCGGACCCGACCTATACTTATTTGAAAACATTATATATTACTGTCGGTATACATATATATATATAGCTTTTACTCTTAATTCCAATTTGTTATTTTATAGCATTCCAACAAAACCAGCTAGACAACCCTGGTGTATGGGCAGATTCTGGTAGTGGCCGGGCAGACATGTGCCGCACAGTTAACCCTCCCATAGTTTCTCCAACTACTGATGGGTTTTTCGAAGATCCTACAAATACTCGGGCCAAGAGAGGACTTGTGGAACAGCCCCAAGTTAACATGGTACCGTGTGATACAGAATTGTTTGTTCTGTGCACAAAACGTACATCATATAATAAAGGTAGCATTTGAAAGTACTTCATTTTCACTGAAACGGGCCCACAACTGTTTTGAAATTATATGTACTTGGATGTGACAAATGTCTACAAACGTATGATCATCTCCAACTATAACTATCTAAAACTTCACGTTAACAAAATATTAACTGTATTTTTATCAAACTAGTGTTATAACGCCACGTTAGTCTCAAAGTACGAATACACCAATATTTAGAAAACAGATATTAAAAATTCCCTGGATCTTTTATCTATTGTACCGATAAAAGAGATGGTTTAAAACAACATTGTATACCTGTTGCCATGCCTGTGCGGAATATTATTCAGATGCCTATATACAGTGATGGTCATCATATATAACTGCTTATTACAATATATAAGACAAATATCAAAGTTAACAACGCACATTAATGTCGTTTTTAGCTCGACTATTCGTATAATAGTGGGGCTATTGGACTCGCCCCGCCGTCGGTGTTGTTTTTTAGGTTAATTTTTTTTATCAGGGAAGATATCTATACAACCACACATTTAATATGAATGAAACTTGACATGTGTGTTCAGCATCATCAACGAAACTCACAGAAATATTTACCATAACTCTGGGTTGCATTTTGGCAGAGCTATGAACCTTTTTGGACTTAATTTTTAAGGTTATTTTTTTTTACTAGGTAAGATAGCTATGCAACCACTCATTCAATATGAATGAAACTTCACATTTGTGTTCAGCATCGTAAATGGAACTCAGAGACACACGAACATTAACTCTGGGTTGCATTTTGGCAGAGTTATGACCCTTTTTGGACTTAATTTATCAGGTTAGAGTTTTTTTATCAGGTAAGATATATATGCAACCACTCATACGATATGAATGAATTTTCACATGTGTGTTCAGTATTATCAATGGAACGCACAGAGATAAGAACCATAACTCTGCCTATATGTCGTGCTGAATTAAATAATATTAAGGCAGTACAACCCACCATCCATTCACTTTGTTGTTTTCAAAAAAATATAACTGTTGATAATAAAAATGAATAGTGTCGGTGAATTATTTTGCTAATTTATTTTTAATTTTACCACCCCTGAGTTTTAATTGTCTTCCATTTGGTACTTATTTCATGAAAAAACTGTTGTTTTAGAACAGCATCAAAATAGTCGAGCACGCTGTCCCTCCGACAGCTCTTGTTGTATATTTTACTTCCATCTATCTTTTTAGGTTAAAGAAATTTAAAAGTTTTGCCCTGAATAAGATGTTCTTGCCTAAAATCTTGATATAAATGAGCTTGAGAAAGAAAACTAGAAACCATTGTAGATCTATACACATGTAATAATGTAATCTTTTGAAAATGGAGAAGAATGTCTTTTGATGGATGCTGTTTCAGATTAGACATAGAAACATGATATGTATTTGGAAGTGTACTTATTGGGTCAATAAGTACTGGTTATGTCTTTATTAAAAATTGTTTAAAATTTAATTGTAGGGGAACGGACCACATTTGAAGTAGAAACTGTGTACCGCCACCAGAAAGAGCTACTGTCATTCCCAGCCTTCGACTATATACCTATATCTGCAGTGTTTGGACGACAGATTGGCGAGAATGAGGTTGTGTTTATAAGTACACCGACCTCCATAATAAACTCTACTGATAACTTTCAACAGTGGGATTTGTTTAGTCACAATGATCAAAAGTTTTCGACCAGATACGACATAACATCGGATCCTGTATCGACAGTACCGCGCTACATCAATGTAACACTTCCCAGCAAACGGGCGAACGAAACGCCAGCAAGACGCCGGAGACTTGCAGACAAGGGCATAATCGATCAAGAAAGCGGCAGTTACAGACGAGATAGACGGGGAGGTGTTGATTCGAGACCAATGTTTGTAGATTATGACTATGTACGATTCACTACAGGATACTATGTATTCGGACTGTACCATATGAACCCAGCAAAATTTAGCGGCACGAAGCCCGTACTGGTGCGCTATGCTGGTAAATACATAATTACATGTTTTGGAGTAATTTTAATTTGCAATATCGATTCATTTCATTTTTCAATATTTTCAGGCAAAATGTTTCGAATATTCTGTACTGAAATATATCGAACACCTTTAAAACGAAAGTATGGATATTGTATCTAGTATAGATATAGCATGAACGATAAACAAAGACAACATTTCTTATTCTGTTTTTCATTTTTACTCTAACAATTTCATCATTTTGAAACATACATGTAAATCTAACACATTAACTGCGGTCGATATATATTGAACCGATAAAAATGATTATTAAAAAATATTCGGTATTAAAAAACTTGCGTTCTAAATGGTGTTCAGTATATATTTCTCAGCTTATCGAGCGTGAACCTGAGTAGAACAACCGTCCTTCCTCAAGTAACTGGCAAGCTGTCTCACATCAAGTTTTTGGGTGATATTCAAAATGGTCATTTATGCCATACGTTAAGTCTATCTTTATTTGTGCTTTTAACTAGCTGTAGTTTGCCCACTGTATGGAGCGCGTGGTCCAGTGGGTACGATCCTCCGTCACGACTATGTATGGTGTCCTTGGGCAAGACATTTTTTTCCGCACATACTTTGTACTGGTTCTACCCACGAAGACTTGGAGCCTGACTTGTCTAAGTTGTTTCACAATCGAAGTAAAATAAATAAGTTTAAACTTAGTTTGTCCACTGTTAATATAAGGTCATTATACAGTTCACTGTACAATATGGATTTATATTGCACGAGTCAATGTTGTGGTGAAAACCTGTATTAGACGAGACGCCGCAGGCACCGAGTCCAATGCAGGTTTTCGCCACAACATTGACGGGTACCATAAAATCCATATTGTACAGTGAACTGTATAATGATCTTTTTATTATTCACCTCGGGTTCCTTTCATATGAAACACAATATCAAATTAAAATTTTATTAAACAATTTATTTTAACAAACGGTAATTTTAAAAAAACACACGATGTTTTCCACATTTTTTGAAAATATTAAAATTTGTTCTTTTAAAAAAATAGACATATCAACATTAAATATAAATTCCTTATCACAGCTATTTTCTTTCTTTTTTAAATTATGTATTTTTTAAGTATCTATTTATATCTTTTAGAATAATGTATACTTCAATTTATCAATATTTGCATGTTACTTGTTGTTTCAAACGACACAATGTGATTTATGTTATATGTTATATCTAAAATATGCGGAGTATTTATATCGTTAGAGTTACCGTTCCTTAGCGTCAAGTACGAAATTATTATCGATTTTCGGGACGGTCGAACCGTCCAATACGAAAAATCTATCCGGATTTTCGGGACGCTTCCGGTTTGAAGCGTACACTAACGATTTCTTATGTACAGTCAAGTGGTACAAATGCTCGAAGCTCATTGGTATAGTTTTTAGGTGGATAATAAAGTATGTATACATACCACGAAAAATCATCTAAGTAAAACAATTGTACACATGTATATCGTAAAGTAGATATCCACGAAGCGTTTAACCTTTTAAGATATACAAGTTTACAATGGCATGAACTTTTTTCTGAATTTTCTTCACTATTATTTCAGAGCCCGATCTATATATCTATGTGGTTACGGCTGATATGAAGCCGGGCCAGGAGAGTTTATCAAGGTCAGATATCAGTTCCTTCAATATGCTTCAAGATGAAACTTATGTTTCCATAATCAGGGAGTTTGCCGGGCAGGCTATGGACAATGCACCTAGGCATACGTCTCCCGCCATACTCTATTACAGGAGTCAGATCGAGGCAATCAGGTAGAGTAACGTCTAATTGAAGTATAATTAGCAATCATTACATTACACCTAATTAAAGTCTGATTAGCTATTTTCTATGAACGCCTAATTAAAGTATTATTTACTATTTCTCAGAATGCATAACTGAAGGTTTATTAGGTATTTTCTCAGAACGGCTTATTGAAGTATAATTCGCTATTTTCTCAGAACGCCTAATTAAAGGTCAATTAACTACTTTTTCAGTACACCTAATTGAAGTTTAATATCAAGCTATTTTCCCAGTACACCTTAATTGAAGTTTAGTTACCTATTGCCTTAAAACATCATTACTTGTAACTATGACCAAGGTATTTACTCGACTGAGTTTATCTTAATTTCCCTATTGTTAAACACAACAAACCTTGCAATAGGACCATCGTTATCACTGATAAGGTTAGGTATTTTCTTAATTCTACTGAAGTATCATTCTCTCCTTCGTAAATAAAACTCTGATTTAAAAAATAAATAATGCGACTTGGTTTGTTTTAACATAAGAGATACCATAATGTGGTCATTTGTTTGCACGATATGCAGCATGTTTGGTGAGTGGGCCTTAAATATAAATACCTGGATGTATAAACTGTAGAAAATACTTGCTGCCGAATTTTAAAAGGATACTATGCTGGGGCTACTCCTAGTTACACTCTAGTCTTCCTTTATAATGTGACGGCAGGGGAAGAGAGAGGTTAGATGTACCGGTACACCAGGTATCAGCCTCCCTGTGGTCATTTGGCTACTGATCGTTCCAAATCCCTGATCCTTTTTTATATTTTCTTATGTATATATGTCTAAATTATGATATTTATCAAATTGTATTAAATATGCTAAAATTGTTGTATTGTTGCTGTGTTCTGTATATGCTACGTCATCTGTTAGACGTATTTATATTCAGTATGAGATAATTAAACTTTGGTATTTTTTATCTGTTAAGTATATCTTTGCAGCACACGTAATGCCGGTCTTTGCGGCACACGTTTGTGACACACGTTAAGTCTATATTTGCGCCACACGTCAAGTCTATATTTGCGACATTTGTTTGCGGCACACGTTTATATATTTTTTATTCTCTTTAATTCCTCCTGTTATAGAGATTTTATGGTACATAAATACAATGCAAACATATGTAAAGGTGACAAACATAAAATATGAAAACAAAAATACAAGAACATTAGCAAATTGTAGTAGGCAATAATGAATAATTGCACGTTCGCTCGCTTGCCAGTGGCCATACCACCCTGTACACGCACGCACATAGACACACACTCAGACACAGACACAGACACAGACACAGACACAGACACACACACACACACACACACACACACATACACACACACACACATATGAAAACACAAATTCATTGGCATCAGATGAATGTATATAGTAATCAAATAATTGTTTCAATCCAAAGCATACATTTTGCAATATATTGAAATGTAACCAAGCTAAACCTTTCATGCACAGCAGTATTATCGAAGTCCTTTGATGTCCCAGCAAGCATCTCATCATATTGTCTTTGTCAATGTTTATTAATTTGTGACCAACTCTGTTTCCGTAACTTAAAAACACATGATTTATGAAGTCCTGACGGATCGGTTGCGTCAATGGGCACGTCGTTATTATATGTAAGTTTGCGTCGTGGTAAATATGTTCAAAGAAATGAGATATTTTTATTTGTTATCCAGCTAACTAACTTCGTATGTATAATCTTTTCAAACAGCTTATAAATAACATGTAGGAGGTTATTGGTCTGTATTTTTTTGTATCGGATCTGCTCTTCCCGTTATTTTTAAATATTGGGATAATTACACCCATTCTACTGTTTTTTTCTTCAACAATGATTCGATTTAAAAGTGTCGCTAAAGCTTTGAAAAGAGATTGTCCACCAAGTTTCAAATGCTAATTAAATATGTTATCAAATGAAGCAGCCTTTCTATTTTTTTAAACTTGATACTACTTTTTGAATATGCTCGCCCGTTATATCTGCTTCTAATATAGGATTGTCATTATATGCTACATTATCCTGCGTTATTTTAGCAATTTTGTTTTCTATATCTGTTTTAAATTCCTCATCAAAATTATCTGATTCTAGAGGTGAGTATATATTTTGATAAAAATCAGAAAAGCAGTCGCATATCCCGTGAGGGTCTCGGACTATACCTATGTCCGTTTCTATTTGTTAGCAAGTCGGAGATCTTTTATTTTTTCTCTTCTTTACAAGACTCCAAAACAATTAGTTATCACAGATTGCTGCTGTGTTTAGTTCATTATAGAATTTATTTTCAAGCTTTGTATGGCTTTCTTTTGTATATTGATGAACTATTTTGTAATTTGAGTAGGTTTTGAAATTTCTACCACGTGGTTTACCCTCAGCTATCCATAACTTTCTAGCGGCGCGTTGATCTTTGTGAGCTTTTTGTACGTCTTTTCCCCAGTTTGGTTTAGCATGTTTGTTATATTTTGATTTCTGCATAGTTCATTCAGCGCTATTACTAACTATTGACAGCAGATCATTGTAATATATATCTGAACTGTCATTTTTAATAGTTTGTAATGCTGAAGATAGCTTGGATTGGTACAGGATAGTTATATCTTCATTAATTTTATGCCACGCAATTTTTTCTGAATTTGGATTTTCTGGTATTGTATTAAATTGAACGTTGGCACTTACATATATGGTGTAGTGGTCCGATACATTGAATAAATCATCATCAAGTATCTTAATTTGTGTAATAATATCCATGTTATAGTTATGTACAATAATGTGGTCAAGCATTTTTTCTGCAGTTTTGTATGTGTAGTTTGGACCATTATTTGATGTGCTTAATCCTATAGAAGTAAGTGAATTGTTATCTAAAAATCTTGACAATCGCTTATCTCTAAATGATGCATTTTTATCATCTTTATGTTTGACCTCTGCATTCATGTCGCCTGCCAGGAAAACAGTTCCTTGCTCAGAGCATGTATCAAGAATTGCATGAATAGAACTAAATACCTTCATGTAGTCGAATGTAGAATAATTTGAAAAGGGCATATAAGTACATATAAAGAATAGCCTAGTACTGTTACTTAATGTGAGCTCAATTCCTGCTATTCTATTATCTTCGATTTCGTACATTGTTCGAATTGATAATTGTAACTCCTTTTTATAGATAATAGATATACCCGCCTTACCGCATTTTAATGAACCGTATATATCAAAAGAGGATGATTATATATGATTATAGTAATTAAAATGAATAGTGTCCATAAAATTACTCATATGTGGTAAAAGCTTATGTTCATCTGTTATAAGCGCTATATCAATATTCAATGTGTCTCATGGTTTACATAGGCTGGCTGCTGAGGACATAACTCCCCTTACATTCCAGGTTATTATGTTTAGATTATTCAGAGCATGTGGAACAACTGGTTTAGGTTTAGCTTTTGTAGTCATTAATCAATTTCTGTGTGATTTCCGTAGTTCAGATTTGTATCATATACATCATTATAATCATACCTATGACGTCTCCTCTGTTGTAGTGAACTTTTAAAATTTGACCATGCATTTTTGGAGTACCAACGCCTACAGCGGGTAAATTGCAGCCCAAAGCAATCATCATCTTCGATTATTTGTCCCTGATAATAAGGCACAGACAATTTAGCGACGAGGTCACCTTTTTTATTTTCAAATATTGATATTTCTGTTGGTGTTACACCCCTTACACACAAGTATGTTTCTAATCCTCTATGTGTGGACATTGGATCAATCCCACTTATGTAATAACTTTTTAATCTACCTGAGTATTTTCCACTAAAAGAGTCATCTGTACAGTATTACTGAGTAGTTTTTCTTCTTCCATTGGTAACTAGTGATTCTATCTTATAAATTTCACAGTGTTCACTTTTTGGTTTCAGGGTTTCATACGATAGCGATTCACGATTTTGAGCGAGTTTTAAACTATACTATAGTGTGGTCATTTGTTTGCACGATATGCAGGATGTTTGTTGACTGGGCCTTAAATATAAATACCTGGATGTATAAACTGTAGAGAAATACTTGCTGCCGAATTTTAAAAGGATACTATGCTAGGGCTACTCTTAGTTACACTCTAGTCTTCCTTTATAATGTGACGGCAGGGGAAGAGCGAGGTTAGATGCATCGGTACACCAGGTATCATCCTCCCTGTGGTCATTTGGCTACTGATCGTTCCAAATCCCTGACCCTTTTTTATATTTTCTTATGTATGTATGTCTAAATTATGATATTTATCAAATTGTATTAAATACGTTACACTTGTTGTATTGTTGCTGTGTTCTCTATATGCTACGTCATCTGTTAGACGTATTTATATTCAGTATGACATAATTAAACTTTGGTATTTTTTATCTGTTAAGTATATCTTTGCAGTACACGTAATGCCGGTCTTTGCTGCACACGTTTGCGACACACGTTAAGTCTATCTTTACGGCACACGTCAAGTCTATATTTGCGACATCTGTATGCGGCACACGTTTATATATATTTTTTATTCTCTTTAATTCCTCCGGTTACAGAGATTTTATGGTACATGAACACAATGCAAACATATGTAAAGGTGACGAACATAAAATATGAAAACAAAAATACAAGAACATTAGCAAATTGTAGTAGGCAATAATGAATAATTGCACGTTCGCTCGCATGCCAGTGGCAATACCCACCTGTACACGCACGCACATAGACACACACGCAGGCACACACGCAGTCACAGACACACACAGACACACACACACACACACACACACACACACACACACACACTGATAGACACACACACACACGCACGCACGCACGCATGCATGCATGCACGCACGCACGCACGCACGCACGAACGCACGCACGCACGAACGCACGCACGCACGCACACACACACACACAAAACAATTTGTTATCACAGTTTGCTGCTGTGTTCAGTTCATTATAGAATTTATTTTCTATGCTTTGTATGGCTTTCTTTTGTATATTGATGAACTTTTGTTTCAACATTTTGTAATTTGAGTAGGTTTTGAAATTTCTACCAGTTTTTTGTACGTCTTTTCCCCGGTATGGTTTAGCATGTTTGTTATATTTTGATTTCGGCATAGTTCATTCAGCGCTATTACTGATTATTTACAGCAGATCATTGTAATATATATCTAAACTGACATTTTTAATATTTTGTAATGCTGAAGATAGCTTGGATTGGTACAGGATAGTTATATCTTCATTAATTTTATGCCACGCAATTTTTTCTGAATTTGGATTTTCTTGTATTGTATTAAATTGAACGTTGGCACTTACATATATGGGGTAGTGGTCCGATACATTGAATAAATCATCATCAAGTATCTTAATTTGTTGTAATAATATCCATGTTATATTATGTACAATAATATGGTCAAGCATTTTTTCTGCAGTTTTGTATGTGTAGTTTGGACCATTATTTGATGTGCTTAATCCTATAGAAGTAAGTAAATTGTTATCTAAAAATCTTGACAATCGTTTATCTCTAAATGATGCATTTTTATCATTTTTATGTATGACCTCTGCATTCATGTCGCCTGCCAGGAAAACAGTTCCTTGCTCAGAGCATGTATCAAGAATTGCATGAATAGAACTAAATACCTTCATGTAGTCGAATGTAGAATAATTTGAAAAGGGCATATAAGTACATATAAAGAATAGCCTAGTACTGTTACTTAATGTGAGCTCAATTCCTGCTATTCTATTATCTTCGATTTCGTACATTGTTCGAATTGATAATTGTAACTCCTTTTTATAGATAATAGATATACCCGCCTTACCGCATTTTAATGAACCGTATATATCAAAAGAGGATGATTATATACGATTATAGTAATTAAAATGAATAGTGTCCATAAAATTACTCATATGTGGTAAAAGCTTATGTTCATCTGTTATAAGCGCTATATCAATATTCAATGTGTCTCATGGTTTACATAGGCTGGCTGCTGAGGACATAACTCCTCTTACATTCCAGGTTATTATGTTTAGATTATTCAGAGCATGTGGAACAACTGGTTTAGGTTTAGCTTTTGTAGTCATTAATCAATTTCTGTGTGATTTCCGTAGTTCAGATTTGTATCATATACATCATTATAATCATACCTATGACGTCTCCTCTGTTGTAGTGAACTTTTAAAATTTGACCATGCATTTTTGGAGTACCAACGCCTACAGCGGGTAAATTGCAGCCAAAAGCAATCATCATCTTCGATTATTTGTCCCTGATAATAAGGCACAGACAATTTAGCGACGAGGTCACCTTTTTTATTTTCAAATATTGATATTTCTGTTGGTGTTACACCCCTTACACACAAGTATGTTTCTAATCCTCTATGTGTGGACATTGGATCAATCCCACTTATGTAATAACTTTTTAATCTACCTGAGTATTTTCCACTAAAAGAGTCATCTGTACAGTATTACTGAGTAGTTTTTCTTCTTCCATTGGTAACTAGTGATTCTATCTTATAAATTTCACAGTGTTCACTTTTTGGTTTCAGGGTTTCATACGATAGCGATTCACGATTTTGAGCGAGTTTTAAACTGGAGTCAGATTGTCTTTCATTGGATTTGGAAATATCCCTGCGTTCTGTGTTTCGTGTTTCTGTTGCTGGTCTTCTCCATAATTTTGTTTTTTGGTCAATTGGTGGCTGTTCTTGTCGATACTCTGGTATGATGATTTCCTTTGGTGTGTTTTTACCACCTCTGCGTATGACAGCATTGCGTTGTTGTCATTTGGTCTTCTTCTATGACAATGGTCGGAATATGATTTTGTTGTTGTGGGCCGCATTTTGTAGGGATAGTTATTTCAGGCTTTGTGATTTGCTTTGGTGTATTTGGTTTGGTTGGTATCACATTTATAGTTTGTTCAGTTGCTTGCCGTTGCAGCGTATCACTGTTACCACTGACTGCAATATTGGTAATTGCCTTACATGCATTGTTTACCTGTATCGAGTGTGTTTTCATTTCCTGCATTGAAGAGTGTAATACACTGTTTAGTTTCATTTCATATTCATTTAATTTTTGTGAGACACCACTTTGTAACACGGCCATTTGATTTTTGAAGGTATGATTTTCATTTTTTATTTGAGTTAGTTCACATTTTAGGCGGCCATTTTCTGCTTTATCAAGTTGTCTTTCTTTTTGAATTTCGTTATATCTACTGTTTATCTCAATGACGTTGCTGAGAACCCGACTAAGTTCCATTTGGTAGTCTATTAAAGGCTGGGGTGGTGAATCTGCAGTTTTATGAATGCAATTTTCTTGTTTTGCTTTTGAGAAACTTAATTGCTTTACTTTGCTAAAGATTGTTTCAATTTCAATTTCGTTTGACTTTTCTCCCCGTAAGAACATATTAAGAATGAACCAATCAAAAGCAAGCAGATGGTGAGCTGGGTTTCGTCTCGATCCCATTCGGACAATCGGACGACCTTTTGAGCAGCCGTCAAGTTGTGTGGCCCGTTGGAAGAGAATGTTTCTATAGGCGTTTAATTCATCTTCAGATTGGTCTATCACCTTAAGTAACTTGCTGCTGTACATGTCTCTTGGTAGGTTGGCAAGTTCTCTATCAATAACATTACATAACTGTGTCCTCGGAATTTGTGAATCGTACATGTTGACAAGATAACGAAGTTGCATAGGCTCACTATAATTGTGATCTAGGATTTCATCGTTGTCACTAACGTCATATATCTCATCTTGGGACAGTAATGGATTTGTACTTTCGGCGTACACCTTTTTGAGGTGTGTCTGTTCATTCTGGTTAAAATTTGGGAGTTGTATATTTACAGCTCGATATGTCTCACTTGGATCGATATGATTGTAACGATTCTGATTTACAGGTGTAAGATTGTGATATGTTTTGTTACCACTTGAAATTATTGTGTCATTATAATGGTTTTCATTGCCCATTGTGTACATTTTTATAAAAGTTTTTACCAATAAAGTTGGCTAATTGTCAATCATCTCGTCAGGTAAAATGTTACCCCCGGGCATCATACTACTTAGCACCATGCAATCCAGTTTGAAGTTTTACTAAATATCAACATATTGTTAAAAGGTGCTAATCCCTAATCAAATTGCTTATGAATTGAAAACAACTATTGTTTGTATCATTTTTGTTAATAACTATTTTGTCTTTAATCAACATGGAAAAATGACTGTCTCACCAGAATATCCATGCATTCACAATTCCAATCATAAAAAAATCATGTCACTCACGTTGATTTTAAAGTTGTTCAATAATCCACAATATTTGAAGAGCACACAAACTTATGACCGCTCATCAACGTGACCACTTCTTCAACATTTGTTTGCGGCACACGTTAAAGGTCTATCTTTGTGACACACAAATATATAAAAATATGTTGACGTGTTGATTATGAGGAGAACCGATTCAATCGAGATCGCAGGGTCAAATATACTCGTTCATTTGAGGGGCGAGATATATAATTATCTATTTTAATTCACGTATCTAAATATAGAGGATTTTTTTTCCGTTTATATTAAAATATCATCTCATCGCAATTATATTTGAGGACGTTTCACAATTATTGTAATACAATTATACCGACCGTCTAATTTCCATTTCAGTCAATTAAATGTAAAATTTCGAACATTTGTCTCGGTTGAAAACAGTCGGAGGTGGTCTGCTGACATGGAGCAAAGAATGTTAGCTGTCGTTGGTAAACACTGGAAAGACACACTAAATGACGCATACTTCGACACGAGTAGCATGAGGATTTGGAGTACTGGTACGTCGATATGTTTAATATATAGTTTAATGCATGTATAAGTTTTATATTTTATCAATTGTATTCAAATTTGGCAATAATAAACATACATACAAGCCTAACAAACTGTGTGAACTTTATTGGAAAATATAAACAATTCCCTGAGAATTAACGTTTCAAATACCGATACCCTAAATCACCAACTTTGCAATTAGTAGCGGCTGTAACTACCATTTACAGCAATGCAGGCAACACGTATCCGCCTCGTTGAAAGCACAATATTTGTAATATAGTGTTTAGAAATGTTGTTCCACTCCTGACCCAAGGCGTGGGATAACTCATTAAGGTTTCTTGGTGGTGGTTATCTAGCGTTAATGCGTCTTTTCTACTCATCCCAGACATGCTCGATTGGAGTTTTGAGTTTTTAAAGTCTCTAAGTGTATTAATCACTTTTACGATACATAAGTGACTTAGAGTAAAAAACGTGAACCCTTATATTTTAAATATCGAACTCTCATTCGAAATTATTCATTTGGTTTTTGTATAAGCACTCAACGCGGAATTACTCTAACACCATTAAATGAATTATAAAATGAAGTAACGTGTCAAATATCCAATTTATTAATCGGACTATAATATGACGCCAAAAGGGTCATGACTACAATCAGCGTTAATCAAATTATTATATAATATATCTGTTAAAACATTTAGATATCTATAACGAATATCTCTACAAAATAAGAAAAAATCATGAAATTTAAATCATATTTATGAATGCATACAGAAATATAGCTCAGATGAAATCAACTTGTACCGTACATGTATATTCAGTATAGTGTATGCACTTTATAATTAAATGCGATATGGACAGTCACCGCTCAAATTAGCTAAGTGATTGCCAATGGAAAATATTATAAAAGTTAATGGGAAATATACCCGTTTTTAAACATATAGTGTAAAGTTTATAGGAAAAACTAAAAATGGTAAATATGGCTGGTTCTTAACATACTGTGTCATGTTTATGGTAAATATGCCAGGTTCTAACATGTAGTGTCATGTTTACGGGTAAATATGCTAGGTTCTTAACATACTGTGTCATGTTTATGGTTAATATGTTAGGTTCTTAACATGTAGTGTTATTTTTACGGGTAAATATGCTAAGTTTTTAACATGTAGTGTCATGTTTACGGGTAAATATGCCAGGTTCTTAACATGTATTGTCATGTTTATGGTAAATATGCCAGGTTCTTAACACACCATGTCATGTTTACGGTAAATATGCCAGGTTCTTAACATGTAGTGTCATGTCTATGGCAAATATGCCAGGTTCTTAACACACTGTGTCATGTTTATGGTAAATATGCCAGGTTCTTAACACACTGTGTCATGTTTACGGGTAAATATGCCAGGTTCTTAACATGTAGTGTCATGTTTACGGGTAAAAATACCAGGTTCTTAACACACCATGTCATGTTTACGGTAAATATGCCAGGTTCTAAACACACTGTGTCATGTTAACGGGTAAACATGCCAGGTTCTTAACATGTAGTGTCATGTTTACGGGTAAAAATACCAGGTTCTTAACACACTGTGTCATGTTTATGGTAAATATGCCAGGTTCTAAACACACTGTGTCATGTTAACGGGTAAACATGCCAGGTTCTTAACATGTAGTGTCATGTTTATGGTAAATATGCCAGGTTTTAAACATATAATGTCATATTTACGGGTAAATAGGCCAGGTCTAAACATATAGTGTCATGTTTACGGGTAAATATGCCAGGTTCCTAACAGATAGTGTCATGTTTACGGGTAAATATACCAGATTCTTAACATGTATTGTCATGTTTACGGTTAAATATGCTAAGTTCTTAACATGTATTGTCATGGTTACGGGTAAATATGCGAGGTTCTGAACATATAGTGTCATGTTTACGGGTAAATATGCTAGGTTCTTAGCATGTATTGTCATGTATATGGTAAATATGCCAGGTTCTAAACATTTAATGTCATATTTACGGGTAAATATGCCAGGTCTAAACATATAGTGTCATGATTACGGGTAAATATGCCAGGTCCCTAACAGATAGTGTCATGTTTACGCGTAAATATACCAGATTCTTAACATGTAGTGTCATGTTTACAGGTAAATATGCCAGGTTCTGAACATATAGTGTTATGTTTACGGGTAAATATGCTAGGTTCTTAGCATGTAGTGTCATGTTTATGGTAAATATGCCAGGTTCTAAACATGTATTGTCATGTTTATGGTAAATATGCTAGGTTCTTAACATGTAGTGTCATGTTTACGGGTAAATATGCCAGGTTCTTAACATGTAGTGTTATGTTTACGGGTAAATATGCCAGGTTCCTAACAGATAGTGTCATGTTTACGGGTAAATTTGCCAAGTTCCTAACAGATAGTGTCATGTTTATGGTAAATATACCAGATTCTTAACATGTAGTGTCATGTTTACGGTAAATATGCCAGGTTCTTAACATGTAGTGTCATGTTTACGGGTAAATATGCCAGGTTCCTAACAGATAGTGTCATGTTTACGGGTAAATATACCAGATTCTTAACATGCAGTGTCATGTTTACGGAACCAGATTCTTAACATGTAGTGTCATGTTTATGGTAAATATGCCAGGTTCTAAACATGTATTGTCATGTTTACGGGTAAATATGCCAGGTTCTAAACATGTAGTGTCATGTTTACGGGTAAATATGCCAGGTTCTAAACATGTACTGTCATGTTTATGGTACATATGCTAGGTTTTTAACATGTAGTGTCGTGTTTATGGTAAATATGCCAGGTTCTTAACATGTAGTGTCGTGTTTATGGTAAATATGCCAGGTTCTTATCATGTAGTGTCATGTTTATGGTAAATATGCTAGGTTCTTAACATGTAGTGTCATGTTTATGGTAAATATGTTAGGTTCTTAACATGTAGTGTCATGTTTACGGGTAAATATGCCAGGTTCTTATCATGTAATGTCATGTTTATAGTAAATATGCTAGGTTCTTAACATGTAGTGTTATGTTTACGGGTAAATATGCCAGATTCTTAACATGTAGTGTCATGTTTACGGGTAAATATGCCAGGTTCTTAACAGATAATGTCATGTTTACGGGTAAATATGCCAGGTTTCTTACAGATAGTGTCATGTTTACGGTCAAATATACCAGATTCTTAACATGTAGTGATATGTTTACGGGTAAATATGCTAGGTTCTTAACATGTAGTGTCATGTTTACGTGTAAATATGCCAGGTCTAAACATATAGTGTCATGTTTACGGGTAAATATGCCAGGTTCCTAACAGATAGTGTCATATTTACGGGTAAATATACCAGATTCTTAACATGTAGTGTCATGTTTACGGGTAAATATGCTAAGTTCTTAACATGTTTTGTCATGTTTATGGTAAATATGCGAGGTTCTGAACATACAGTGTCGTGTCTACGGGTAAATATGCTAGGTTATAAGCATGTAGTGTCATGTTTATGGTAAATATGCCAGGTTCTTAACATGTAGTGACATGTTTATGGTAAATATGCCAGGTTCTTAACATGTAGTGTCACGTTTACGGGTAAATATGCCAGGTCCTTAACATAAACGTTTAATATTGTAAATGCCCGCTTGTAAGCATAAACGTTTACGGTAAATATGACCGCTTTTGAACACAAAGTTTATTATAAATATATCTGCTTCTCACATAAACATTGATGATAAATGTGTCTGCTTCTTACATAAACATTTATGGTAAATGTGTCTGCTTCTAACATAAAGGTTTATGATACATATGTCAGCTTCTGAACAGAAAGTTTATGATAAATGTTTCTACTTCTAACATAAAGGTTTATGATAAATATGTCCACTTCTAACATTAACGTTTATGACAAATATGTCCGCTTCTACATGTAACATAAACGTTTATGATAAATGTGTCCGCTTCTACATGTAACATAAACGTTTATGATAAATGTGTCCACTTCTAACATAAACGTTTATGATAAATATGTCCGCATCTAACGTTTATGATAAAGGTGTAAACCCACCATTGATTTTTGTTCTTTATTCTATAGTAAAAAGTAAAAGTTTGAAGGCTTGTCATTCATAGAGAAACCCAAAGAAAGAAGTGAAACCTACATTTTACTGTTTGTCAACCTCTGCACTATTAAAATATGATGAGAAAAGTAGGGGTCATGTGTCATATAAGAGATTTTTTTTCTGCTCAGTGTGTACACTGGTGACAAAGTGAAAGTAGACTTCCGAAATCATGTATTTATACCCCAATTTCCAAGCATCAATTTTTTTTTCTAAATTCACAATTCAAACATGACAATGCTATCAAAATGTTCAAAATACATCAATAATGCCATTCTAATAAAGAAATGAGCATTAAAATAAAGAAAATGCATTTTTAAAGAAGAAGAAATGAAGATTATTTATAACCGCCATTATGCAACTACCCCAAGGAAGCACTTCCTTTTTGCAATGGTGGTACTATGCCTAAATATATCCGCTTCTAACATAAACGTTTTTGATAACTATGTCCGCTTCTTACATAAACGTTTATGATAAATATGTCCGCTTCCAAACATAAAAGTTTATGGGAAATAATACTAGTACTCGCTTCAAATATTCAGATCATACCAGCTACAATTATCAAAAAAAAAATGCCAATTTCCGACAATTACCTCTAGAGAACCGAGATTGCTAATTCTGTCGTTTCTTTCAGTCGCTTGTCCGTCTCGAAAGTTGAAGTACTTTGGCAAAAACAACACGGAATACAGTGTGACGTTCTCGTCTAAGAAAGTCGGTAAGGTCGGCTTTAGCTGGGAGAGGTGTTACCAAGGTTCGTAGACAAGCAAAAGTTGTTCAGATTTCATATTTAGTTACATGTATTGAAACGATTTTGTTACAAGTATATGGTTTGAGCATCCTATAATTTCACAAATGGTACGAGCTTCATATGATTCAGAAGTTAATATTAATCTTAGACGCTTTATTGCGCATAATATTTGATGAAATCATACCCTTCAATTCGGTGGATAGTGGGTTCGATCACCGGTAGGGTCATAAAAATGGTTCTAGAAGCTTCTTCGCTTGGTGCTCAGCATTTAGAGAATAATTCTACGTCGGATTGGCCCAGTGTCAGTATAATGTGACTGGGTGGGGTATCATATCATGTATCTGAGCATGGTACTCCAGTGTGACAGCGCTGAATAATGTCTTAAGTAGACACCGTCGCGATATTGTTGAAAGTGACGCTTAACATAATACAAAAACAACAACAACAACAACAACAACAACAACAACAACAACAACAACAACAACAACAACAACAACAACAACAACAATAAACCTGTTACATGTAACTAGTGATGGAATATTAAACATTTATATCGCTGTTTTGATTCATGGCAGTGCTTTGAACTATGCAAATATAGGTCTAAACTTAGATTGAGGAAATTATCATGTTGAGATTGAAATGAAGATTTAGACCACTTTACTTAAATCCACTCCTTAAATAAGAAAGAAGACAAAATGCATTTTAACTGATTGTATCAGTTAACATAACTAGTAAATTTCACTTCCAGGTAAAGGGGCAATTGCGTCGTCTAAATGTGTTGGCGGATACGTCGATGGTGCGTCCTGGGAGCCGCCCACAATTAAAACTCAATGTCAGAGGCCACCACCTCTAAACGAATCATCCAGTACAGTTACTCTGAAAATCCTAGCAGAGGTTAACAAGTCTTTCGCTTATATTGATTTATTTTAAAATAAGTTTACTTGTAATGTGATCTCCGAGTTTCCATACATCGCTCCCTGGGGTGTTTCCTTAACTGAATCACTACTGGGAGTCGTTTGTGAGATACTATGGAATCACTACTGGTTGTTGTTTCTGAGTTACTATGAAATGTATGGAGTGTTTGTATTTTAATGCATTATTATCTGTGATATATTTTTAAGATAATTAAGTCAATCAGTGACATTTTTAACAAATAAAGAACAAAATGAATGCACATTTACTATTCTATCTTAATTTTTATTTTGTCTTGGCAAATTAAAACTAAGATCTCGTTAGGTAACATTTCTTACGAAAGCATTACATCTGTCTTGCGATGAAAGTCGGGAAGGTCAGCTTGACTGTTTGACTCATTGATCTACTTTGCATATATATTGAGATATATGACACATACATCTATCTTGCATCTATATTGCGATATTTGACACATACATCTATCTTGCATCTATATTGAGATATATGACACATACATCTATCTTGCATCTATATTGCGATATTTGACACATACATCTATCTTGCATCTGTATTGAGATATATGACACATACATCTATCTTGCATCTATACTGGTATATATGACACACACATCTATCTTGCATCTATATTGATATATATGACACATACATCTATCTTGCATCTATATTGAGATATATGACACACACACATCTATCTTGCATCTATATTGGTATATATGACAAATACACATCATCTATCTTGCATCTATATTGAGATATATGACACATACATCTATCTTGCATCTATACTGGTATATATGACACACACATCTATCTTGCATCTATATTGAGATATATGACACATACATCTATCTTGCATCTATATTGGTATATATGACACATACATCTATCTTGCATCTATATTGAGATATATGACACATACATCTATCTTGCATCTATATTGAGATATATGACATACACATCTATCTTGCATCTATATTGATATATATGACACATACATCTATCTTCCATCTATATTGAGATATTTGACACACACATCTATGCCTTTTATCATGAACACAGTCAAATAAAAATAAGAACAGAAACCAACATATATATTTTGGAAGTTAAAAACTTGTATTAATATTACAATGATGTCTATCTTCTATTTCTATTTTTTGTATAAAGATTTGTCGTCAGCATCAAATAATTCTGAATATATTAAAATATACTACTGAATATATCATAAAATAATGATGGCGATCATGATGAATGTAATTTGAAAATAATGACATTACAAATGATCCTGATTTTATAAATGATTGCAGTGTCTGCGGTAATGGTGTTACATTGCTGATTATGGTGGTTATGGTGTACAGGATGACACACACTTGATGATAACGATAATTTTTATTTTATAGACTACTATGGATAACAACAATTTCCAAGCTATTTTAGAAGACACTGCAAATCTAACAAGTTCATCTGGAAGTCTGACAAACGCTGATGTTATCTATATAGCCGAAATTCTCCACAATTTCAGAGTGTTGGACAATATAACACAAGACGTAAGGTCATAATCATTAACCGTAGATAAACTGAACGTCAGACTTTAACGTTGAATAGTAGAACTTTACATACAAAGGTAAATCGTGGAATCATGTTTTGTTTGGATCGCTTTTTTACGCCTTTTCCCTTGATTCTCTGTGACGTCCATTACAGATGATAATCAAGAAGGTCTTAAGCTTACATATTATTACTAAAATCTCAAACATATACATTAACAGCTTCAATCAATTATGCTAATTGACATTGTCTTCAGTCATTATGCGAGGACCTATGATGTACAAACGTTTATATTGTTATATTTAATGTGTATATGTTTTTATTTAAAAAATGTGTGTTTATTCCGTATGATTGCTTTTTCACTTTTTTACAAATAAAGAACATGAAACTTACCTGCGAGTTCATTCACATTTCAAACATATTACTTCTACTTTTCGGCCCCACACTTTTGATATATGAAAACAATATATTCCGAAGTTTGGCTTACTTTATTTTACAGTGTAGTTATCATGTTTAGTATTTCAGGCCCTGGAATAAGTGAAAAACATTGCGAGAAATGTTTTCGATGTTGTTTATATTTAAAGCCCTGAAACAAGCGTGCGATATTCCGAGAAATGTTCTAGATGTTGTTTTATAATTCAGGCCCTGGAACAAGTGTACGATATTCCGAGAAATGTTCTAGATGATGTTTTATATTTCAGGCCCTGAAACAAGCTTACGATATTCTGAGAAATGTTCTCGATGTTGTTTTATATTTCAGGCCCTGGAACAAGTGTACGGTATTCCAAGAAATGTTCTAAATGTTGTTTTATATTTCAGGCCCTGGAACAAGTGTACGGTATTCCAAGAAAGGTTCTCGATGTTGTTTTATATTTCAGGCCCTGGAACAAGTGTACGATATTCTGAGAAATGTTTTCGATGTTGTTTTATATTTCAGGCCCTGAAACAAGCGTACGATATTTATGAGAAATGTTTAGATGTTGTTTTATATTTCAGGCCCTGAAACAAGCGTACGATATTGTGAGAAATGTTTAGATGTTGTTTTATATTCCAGGAACTGGATCAAGTGTATGATATTGCGAAAAATGTTCTCGATGTTGTTTTATATTTCAGGCCCTGGAACAAGTGTACGACATTGCGAGAAATGTTCTCGATGTTGAGTCCGATATTGTTGACTCTGCACAAACCATTACAAACGCCGCAAACAGGTGATACATAAAGCAAATCATAAAATATACTCTCTGATTCAATGTGCAATTGCTATGTTTTATAACTTGAATAACACACATATATATATATATATATATATATATATATATATATATATATATATATATGTCTATAAACCAATTAGACTATGTAACAATTATTATACATACATATATACAATACAACTACGCTATATTTGTAACCACAATGGTACTAGTATACTAGGTATGTTGACACTTTTTTTCCCGCTCTAATGAATTCATATGAGAGAAGCATCATTTCTACATACAATACAATCGACATGTCTACAATAACCAAAAGGTGCAATACGTGCATTTGCAAAGATACAACATAACTGCGATACATAAAACGTACTTTATTATAGTTTATCATTACGGCACTCGTAAAAACTGATCAATAAGATGTTGAAATACTGTATAGAAAATTGCCTTGAACAGAATATGGCTCAGACAAAGCGCCTCCCAGTAATAATCCACTTGATAGCGTATAATAAAATCAAAATAAAGATGTATTTACGAATTGTAGTGCTTTGCTTACTATAATTTCAGGATATTGAGGAATGTGGACGAACTGACCAGTGGCTTTAATGTCGTTGGTCCTGGCAGGCAGCGATTTGTGCGATCAACTATTGCGAGTGAAGTGTTACAGCAACTCGGTGACACAGACTTGACGATAGGCGTAGAACTCAAGGAAACACCAACGGCAGAAATTGACGACGAGTCGTTTAAATCGATATCAAATGCTGACGATGTTAAACTAACTAGTACAGATACGGCCATATATTTACCTATTAATCTGATAAAAGGCAAGTAGTTATGAAAGTATAACATAAAGTAGAAGAACAGAATAAGCAACATGTTTAATAGCTGTAGAAAATAAAGTTTCATTTAGTGGTAGGACAAGAGAAAGAATTATTCATTTTGTTTACCAACACCATGTTTCCTAGTTAAATAGCACCTATTTATCTGTAAAAGGTAAAATCTTACTTTCAATGTATTACGGAAGACTTAAATATCGTGTATGGTGTACACAAGTTATAATTGATTTATATACTTTTCTACGTCATGGTCAACCACATCTTCTTACCAAGATTCTCTTTACTGCAATATATGACAGAAAGATAAAAAAGGTTTATAAACATGCCGACACGTGATTTGAATTACAAATTGATAGACAGGAATATAATAAAAACACAGACCTTCTGAAGAACCCTCCGAACATAAAATACCTAGTCTCTGGAAGGACGACGGATAAAGGGCACCGGCAAGCAGATAATCCCGATATTCGACTTAAATCGTTGACCACATTGACCAAATAGTTCCTTTATTTTGTGGTTAACCTACACTTGGGGTTGCTTGAGGTGTCTCGAATAGATGCGCAAATAGTTTTGCATTCTTATTTTTTTCACTTATTGTTTTATGTTTAGTCTCATCTCTTTTTATTATAGTTTTATCTTTATTCATGTTTCCCCCCAAAATAAGAATAAAATATACCAAATGCACGTACAACGAATCATACCATAATTTTATACTTCGATGGAGATGCATTTATTTAAGCTGTATCGCGCTTGTTTGTTTACAGATCCTTTCTACTTTGTACTTCTGTATTAATTAATATATATGAGAACTATGATGGAAAACAATATAGTTTAAACCAATTAATACCTACCCAAAGAGCTCATCGGACGCTTGGGTTCAAAAGCTATTGGCTAATTATAACCCCGAAAACATTAAATAACTGTCTAAGCACGTGATACAGATAAACACGTTTCATCACGCTCCGTCAAACAGACAACAACGATTTTTATTTACCGCTCAAACATTCAAAATATGTGTTTTAATCACTACTATAACATTTTTTGTCTTAATTATAACAAAAATGTGTATCCGAAAAAAAAAATGATTTCGATACATATTTGATATATTTAAATGTGTTGCCTTCAGCATGATAAAATTTTCATTTTTAACACCCTAATACAACAGGTGTTCGCTCCAAGTTGTCATTTAACATATACGGGAAGGCCTACAGTAAAACCACCAAGAAGACATCTAGAAAACAAAATGGCAAGGCCAACCTATTTTCGGTCATCAATGGGAAGTATCAATTAAACAGCAAAGTGGCAGCGGCAACGTTCTATAGAAATGATATGCCTGTCACAGAGTTGGTTGATGGCGACAGGGTTACAGCGGTCTTCTATCCATTAGAGGTATTTATATTTCCATTATAGTTGATCGCTCATACCAGAGGTTGCTGGTTCGATCCCCAGTTCGACCCAATACCTCTCATAAAACAACACTCAGCTCTGGTTCTTCTCAGGAAGCGGACTCGACAGCGGTTCACATAAGCTATGAGCTTTAATCCCATTGAACTAAAATAAATTAAAATCTAATATAAACTAAATCTAAATGAAAGTTTCTGTTTTGATAGTTTTATCTGTAGCCACTGCTTATTGTTTCACTTCAGTACTTATTATTTGATTGGTATCTGGTAAAACGAACCTTTACCAACACAGAATGCGACCAAGAAAAGAAAAGCAAACCGACTCGGGTCATGCTGTTAATGTAAAGTAATATACAAACCATACTTGTAACCACTGGAACGGTATGCAGCCTTTGAGTAGGAGCTAACGAAACTCTATGACGCCAGCGATTCAGAAGTTATGATGTTATATATTATCATGAATCGATGTACGGTGATGTTTTAAAGGTGAACAATGTCTTGTAAAATAATCCCTCTCAGCAACAATAAATGAGCCCAATGAATCCAAGAAATCAGTTAAAACACTAATTATAACGTTAAAGGTTTATGTTTTGTTCCTATCGGATTATACGAGAAATACGTGTGTATTTTGTGTATGTTGTTTTCATCTGATTATAGAGATACATGTCTTAATGATATATAATCATGTACCTTATGTGTATGTAGTTTGATTACTTGATATAGCGTCATTATAAAAATAAGTCTAATGTCAAATAATTCAGAAATTCACAACACCAAAGCTAATGTTCCTTTCTATGTTGTGTTTAAGTCTAACCTAAATATGATTTGTGCATTCTGGAACTATTCTGCCAATGATGCGGCGGGAGACTGGGCCACAGAAGGATGCACGACTAGCATGGCGGACGGTCGAGTTGTCTGTGAATGTGATCACCTCACTAACTTTGCTGTTCTCATCGTAAGTATGAGTAGAGTTGTGTCAGAAATAAACGATACATGTATTATGTTGGGCATGAAGCTTAGTTAGAAAAAGCGGGAATCTTTTATTCTAACACACTTATCATGTTTCTAACGAGAACGTGAGACGTGTGTCAGTTTGTAAATAGTTACTACACCTGTTAGACGTGTGTCAGTTTGTAAATAGTTACTACACCTGTTAGACGTGTGTCAGTTCGTAAATAGTTACTACACCTGTTAGACGTGTGTCAGTTCGTAAATAGTTACTACACCTGTTAGACGTGTGTCAGTCCGTAAATAGTTACTACACCTGTTAGACGTGTGTCAGTTCGTAAAAAGTTACTACACCTGTTAGACGTGTGTCAGTTCGTAAATAGTTACTACACCTGCATTACTAGGTTTTGCCCTGTGTAAGTCATTCCTAAGCGCGGTATAAGAGCGACTGAAAGATGGTATTTATATACAAATATTTCAGTATGGTATATTTCTACATAGACAACTCCAGCAGAACTTTTAGTCCGTGAATTGTTAGCATGCAGTATAAAGCTCTCATCCGTGGAAACACCCTGTACACGTACTTGTTACCATACTCAAGTGTATCTCATTCCAGGTATTAGGTTCAATAAGTATCATAATCAAAATAATTGTCTTTAGATGTTTTTGTATTGAATACGGTTAATTTGCTTGTCGGAAAAAAATCATAACAGATTTATTTCATCCTAGTTATTTCCATTGCATTTATCACTTTACTGTTACCCTGTACGATATGAGTAAATGCATGCTTTGACCGATATGTTAAGGCGTGCAGGTTGTTTGTTCCATGTGAAGCTTGCTGTTAGATACGTATTGTATCTTGTAAAACCCCTGAATGTAAATATCATTTTTTACCATAATTGTTTATGCTCATTGTTTGAAATGCCTTGGTGAGTGTTCTGTCATAGAAATATACACATGTTGTAACTTATACATTACGTTAGGCATTTAAGTTGTAACTGTTATTTTTAATCCTATCTTCCGTTACTGAAAATAAGTTCATGAACTATTCCCGAATTAGAGGTCAGGTAAGTCAACACTTTTCAGTTCATACTTCTCACATTTTATAGGAATGGCCGTTAGGAACCCATATGGTCAGATCCTTTTGCTTTTACAATCGTATGTGATTTATATGTACAGTATATATTGTTATACATGTGTATATGCAAATTAAATTTCCTTAAACTAAACAGCTATCTTTCTCGAGCAAAGAATCGACTAGTATCAGTTCGATGAAAACTACAGTTAAATAAACTATTCATTACATTTATTTAAAAAAAAAATAAAATATAGTATTTATTCATGATATCGCGTTTATTCATTGTTGGCCATGCAATACATGTTGTCATCGTAACAATACATTTCAAACAACTATAGATAACTTTTCCAATATGTCATTATAATTATATAGTAAGAAACGGTTTCTTAATGCCAGTGATAATTTATTTTAAGATTGAATTAACTCTCTCTGTTTTTATACATATATAAATAATGTCGAATTAAGAACAACTTGAATACGTCCAAAGGACTTTTGTAAGTTTTGTTCGTGATTCGACATTCATTACACATGCATAAAAACTGAACAAATGTATTTAATCCTTATAATTCTAACCCTTGCGACAAAATATTTCAGTAGTTTCAGACGTCCCATGAAGTGATATGTATGAAGAAAAAAAGTATCCATTCTATAGTAAGCGTACAGCAATACATAACTAGAAAAGTAAAACAGTAGTCCGACTCAAGGTGTTTTATCGAAAAATAAAAAATATTGGCGTTATCCAATAGGAATGCTTAAATACAAATATGAACTTGAGATTGGAATTATTGATATGGACTCACTACTGCAAATCACATCTAAGGTCAATACTTAGAGAAATACTTACTGACACATAGATGGCATTGCCTGTCACATGTATTGCCATTCCAATAAGCCGCAGTTTTACACGAGTCATTTTTGTCAAATGTTTTAAACGAAATATATAGAACTGTTTGTTGACAATTATATTCAATTAGACTAGCGTAAACTATGTCGTATATTTTCAGGACTTGGATGCAGAAACAATTTCAGAAACCAACAAACTTATTCTAAGCATTATCACTAAAATTGGTCTGGCTGTGTCCATAGTTGGCCTGAGTATGACCATTCTTGTGTTTCTAATATTCAAGTAAGTAGCTTTACCTGTGTATATTAGCATCTTGCACCACACACATTTGAACACTGCATCACTTTGAGAGATAATACGGAGGTGGTGGAGGGGGAATAAGGAAGAATAAGTCCTGATTCAGAATTTAGAAATATAGATATGTATTTCGTTCCAACATAAGACCCAAAACTGGCAATAACACAACAATCTGATCCAAGGTATGAATTTTTTTAGACACACATCCAAAAGTAAAGTCATAAAATGTCAGATAATATAAGATCAAATTATGGAACCGGAAATGTTTGATGAACAGACACGGAATAAGGATGGTTAACGATAGTTTGATAATTGCACAGATATAATCAAACATTGCTGTATATATAGTAATTACACAGATATAATCAAACATTGCTGTATATATAGTAATTACACAGATATAATCAAACATTGCTGTATATATATAGTTATTACACAGATATAATCAAACATCGCTGTATATATAGTAATTACACAGATATAATCAAACATTGCTGTATATATAGTAATTACACAGATATAATCAAACATTGCTGTATATATAGTAATTACACAGATATAATCAAACATTGCTGTATATATATAGTTATTACATCGCTGTATATATAGTAATTACACAGATATAATCAAACATTGCTGTATATATAGTAATTACACAGATATAATCTAACATTGCTGTATATATAGTAATGACACAGATATAATCAAACATTGCTGTATATATATATAGTTATTACACATATACATGTATAATCAAACATTGCTGTATATATAGTAATTACTCAGATATAGTCAAACATTGCTGTATATATAGTTATTACACAGATATAATCAAACATCGCTGTATATATATATATAGTTATTACACAGATATAATCAAACTTCGCTGTATATATAGTAATTACACAGATATAATCAAACATCGCTGTATATATAGTAATTACACAGATATAATCAAACATCGCTGTATATATAGTAATTACACAGATATAATCAAACATTGCTGTATATAGTAATTACACAGATATAATCAAACATCGCTGTATATATAGTAATTACACAGATATAATCAAACATTGCTGTATATATATAGTTATTACACATATATAATCAAACATTGCTGTATATATAGTAATTACACAGATATAATCAAACATTGCTGTATATATTAATTACACAGATATAATCAAACATTGCTGTATATATAGTAATTACACAGATATAATCAAACATTGCTGTATATATAGTAATTACACAGATATAATCAAACATTGCTGTGTATATATAATAATAACACAGATATAACCAAACATTGCTGTATATATATAGTTATTACACATATATAATCAAACATTGCTGTTTATATAGTAATTACACAGATATAATCAAACATTGCTGTATATATAGTAATTACACAGTTATAATTAAACATTGCTGTATATATAGTAATTACACAGATATAATCAAATATTGCTGTATATATAATATTAACACAGATATAACCAAACATTGCCGTATATATACAGTTATTACACAGATATAATCAAACATCGCTGTTTATATAGTAATTACACATATATAATCAAACATTGCTGTATATATAGTAATTACACAAATATAATCAAACATCGCTGTTTATATAGTAATTACACGGATATAATCAAACATTGCTGTATATATAGTTATTACATAGTTATACGAGTTATACTTATATATCCATATTTTTTCTTCAGTATTAATTGTAGGATGAGTACTCTAATGACTGTTTATCAAACTTGACTTTTATTTTTCATGAATATTTATTATATGTACTTACGCAGCGGTCGTGAGCAACAGGTCCTTGTGAACCTCTGTGTATTTATCATAGGCACTTACGCAGCGGTCGTGGTCAACAGGTCCTTATGAACCTCTGTGTATTAATGATAGGCACTTACGCAGTGGTCGTGGTTATCAGGTCCTTGTGAACATCTGTGTATTTATTGTAGGCACTTACGCAGCGGCCGTGGTCAGCAGGTCCTTGTGAACCTCTGTGTATCCATGCTGTTTTCCTCCATTATTTTTCTTGTGGGTATGGACAGGACGGAGAGCAAGGTTGGCTGCATGATAATGGCCGCTCTTCTGCACTATTTTATCCTGGTGTCCTTCATGTGGATGTTGGTTGAAGGACTGCTGCAATACCTTAGATTTGTTAAGGTCCTCGGTACATATATACCAAATTTCATGAAGAAATCAATGGTACCTGCATGGGGTACGTATATAAGTATTAACCAGAGAATGGCTATAGTAAGTTTGTAAAAGTATATTTTTCATTATATGACTTATCTATTCTGCAAAATATAATAGTGTCGAAAACTATGTTGGAATCAGCTTCAAAAATAGATTTACATCTTCATTGCCCCCGCTTGCTAGTTTAATGATGCTTTCAGCATTAATAACAATTGGTTGGTGGTTTTATTCTTACGTTATTGATTTAAATATTTATGTTTATTTTATCTTTCTCGAAACTTGGCGTAATATATATCATTAATCTTAGTTCCAAACGACAGTTGTAATCAACAAGAAAAGAAATTGAAAGTATATATCTAAGCTGTGGCCATTTTTATGGTAACTCTGTTACGACTTATATCATTAATTATTGATTACGTTACAGACGTATATCTCATTGCTTCTGTTTCAGCAACATTTTACTGAACTACATAAAAAACTTAACTAAGTTTGACATTTTAGCTCGCTGGGACGAATGTTCAAGGAAAGCTATTGCCATGACCCCCGGCGTCGTTGTCGTCGTAGGCGTCGTCGTCTGTAGACACCCAGGTTAAACTTTTGCGTTTAATTGCGTTTAAGTTTAAGATATCTATGCAACCACTCATTGGATATGAATGAAACTTTTAATGTGTGTTCATCATCATCAATGGAACACAGACAAGAACCATAACTCTTGATTAAATTTTGGCAAACGTATGGCCCTTTTGGACTTAATGTAGACACCCAGGTTAAACGATTGCGTCTAGTTTCGTTTAAGTTTTGGCGTTTGCCTCCAATCTCAATCTCTGCATGGTTGGTGAGTTTTATCTCATTGGCGAGCTTTGTTGTCTTTTGACAACTCTTGTTATTTATCTTTGATATAATCAATTTTATCGAAATCATGTGCAGTGTTTTACTGGAACCAGTCTAAAACCTTGATCAACTGAAACAGCCTATCTGTTTAATTGGTCGACCTTGCAACCTTTATTAAGGAGTCACAGTAGTAAACTTAAAACACCTTGTATAATCCATGTTGTTCAACATATCTACTCATCATATATGTGCAGGTATACCGCTGATACCGGTTATTGTAGTACTGGTCGTGGATTATGACCTGTATTATGGAGGCAAAGGATAGTGAGTACCCTTCAAGTATTAACAGCTAACTCGTCACTTTAACAGACACTCTAACTCAACACAGACAACTCGTCCTGTCTTATTTTTTCTTATCCGCTATTAGTTGTCCTAACTCTTTAATATCACGAACAAAGTTATATCGATTGTGAACTATAGTATTCCATCTTGAGTTAGATATTAAAACCCATCTTAAGTTATAGAGTCGTTCATTGTTAAACCAGTATTTAACGAATTATGAACTAAAGTATTCCATCTTAAATTAAATATTAAAATCCACCTTAAGTTATAGAAGTGTTCATTATTGAGCAGTAAGTAACGAAACTGATACATCTCAAGTGAATAACATGATTTCCTATTAGATGTTTTACCTCAGTCTAGACGTCGCATTTCATTTATCACGTGATTTATCATTGAGTAAAATTATTAAATCGTGAGATAGACACTTTTAAAACGCAGACGTTATTTTAACTACTTTTGTAATTGTACAACACATTTTCTGTTATATTTTTGTGTCTGCTAACAAAAATGAAATTTGTAATAAAATAGCAGAATTTCCCAATAATACACACCAGCCAGACAATAACTACACACTACCCACTAAAAGACGAATAAACAATAAAAGTAAGTTGATATATTTGCCAAACGTCTTACGTCGTGTTTCTGTTTGAAATGGCCTTTTTCAAAATCGAACATTCATGATCGATTAGATTTTACTCTTTGTTTTTGTTTACTTATATGTTCCTTGGCGGCCACGCTTCCTGAATAGAAACATTGACTTATATATTTTTTTCAGCTGTTGGATGGCCCGAGAAGCCATGCTGTACGCCTTTATCATCCCGGTAGCCGTGATTATATTCATTAACATTGTCGTGTTTTCCATTGTGGTGTTCAAGCTGCTTCGTCGAAGAAAGACAGGCATGACGTCAAACCAGTCTGAGAAGAAAATGGCGTTGCTTCATTTCCAAGCAGCAATATCAATATTTGTCATTTTAGGTGAGACACGGGCATGATCAATGCTAGGTTAACATTGTACAATATATTGTTGCGATCACTAATCATTACAAAATATGTTTGTATTTCACACCATACACTAAGTACGGCTGCGGCATTCGTAAGAGAAACGTCTTACATGGCTGTTTCTATTTACACTGGCTCGTTTAATGATGTGACGACCTAGGAAAGAGCGAGGTTACATGTACAAGTTTGATAATGTTTGTGCTGTTGTAGTACAAGTTTAAGCTCCCCAGTGACGACTCGACTACTGACTGTTGACTGTTGTCACTTGTTCTAGACTTGTTATGTCTATCGTGTATATAATGATAATATTCGTGCTGTTGTAGTACAAGTTTACTACTGACTGTTGACACTTGGTCTGGACTTGCTATGTCTATCGTGTGTATAATGATAATGTTTGTACTGTTGTAGTACAAGTTAAAGCTCCCAAGTGATTCTACTACTGATCGTTGACTGTTGTCACTTGGTCTTACATTTATGGCAACGAATATGACGTCATTATCGTACGGAGCAAAAAAAGGGCTGTGTTTGATTGGTTAAAATTGACTGTATTTTTTTAAAAGCCATCCACTCCAAGTCATTGAGATGCTTACCTTCCAAAATTTTTCATAAGCGCCTCAGTGACTCAGATCAGACTGGCGCGCTTCAAGACGTGGCCATTTTGAAAATAATAAAGCCGAGGATATCCGAACATGCTACTTCCGTTGCCATAATTGTTGGTGGACAAAAATATGCTGTTAATACCGAACATTTACCTTTAAACATCGTTTTTGCTTTACTTACCGGGTCGATCTTAAATATAAATCATTCAGCGATAGAACGAGACCGCGTTCGTTAAAATTGATGGCCTATTGACTTAGAAATTTTAATTTTTATCAGGGAAGGGGTCAACGTTTGTTTCTTTCCTTGTCTCTTTATTTACGCCAGAGAACCTGCCCACAACCATTAAACGTTATTATCCACTTTCCAAGCTCCTGTGCCCATGACCGCCCGTATGCAAGGCGGATGCTCTAACACTTGGCACAGTTGTGGTATTTGACCTCATAAAAAGACAATTAAAAAACCTTGAAAACATCCAGAAGAAATAGAAAGAAAAACATATAAAGTATAAAGTATAGTAATGTAATCATGTAGCACGTGGTCCAGTGGTTGAGTATCGGAGCCGGGATCGGGGGACGTCGGTTCGATCCTCCTTGTCATTCAGCAAGACACTTTATCCGCATATACTGGTTCTATCCAGGAGGACATTGAACGTGATTTGTCTACGTTGTAAGAATGCAAAATAAGTAAGATTCAAACAACAAAGCCATTTTTAATGTCTTAACGACGATGCTACTTCGGCTGCATATTTTAAATTTATAGTCAGATAAATTGTTTTTGACTGTCAATTTAGTAACAAACAAGTTATGCACAGTACAATTATCCCTTCTATGTTCTTGGTTATAATTGTGTATCTGTGTCCCTGCAGATATATTCATGTTAATTTCCGGAAATATTTGACATTTGTTATTATCGGACGCTCTCTTCAATATATTAGACATGACGGGAATGCGCCTTTCCACTTATTCCAAAATTTGATTATCAAACAAAATGTCCAGTAATAATAAGTCGTCCAAGCTCAAGGAGAACAGTAGTATGTATTGCTTGTCCATTATTGTAGATTGCTAAACTATTAATATATTTGATTATCTTGTTTGAATAACAGACAGAAAGGAAATATACGTTAATTGGCGTCAATTCATGGAGAAAGTGAAGGACAACATGTAATATCTAAAATGCGAATTTATAGTATGCTGAGATACACGCCAATTAGTATTAATTATTATTTAAAATTTTAGTATGGATAATGAGAATATTCCACCATATTGGGGCATTTCTGTTGATCAGAGTTTACGTTTACTTGTTGAAGGCACTTACAGAAAACAGTACTGCCTCGAACTTGAAATAATATATATTATAATTATATAATCCGATTACCTAAATCTGAAGGTATATGTCAAATTGACGGCATATCTAGAGCTCAAAATGTCAAACTGACGGCATATCTAGATACGGAAATAATTGCCAAACTGATAGCATTTCTAGAGACATAAATATTTGCCATACTGACAGCATTTGTAGAGACAGAAATATTTGCCAATCTGACAGCATTTCTAGAGACAGAAATATTTTCCAAACTGACAGCATTTGTAGAGACGGAAAAAATTGCCAATCTGACAGCATTTCTAAATCTGAAAATGTGAAACTGATGGTGTATCAAGATCTTTGTATGTCAAACTGATAGTGCATATCATAATTTGAATATGTCAAATATGGTTTATCAAGATCAGTCAAACTAAATCTTTTTTTGTTAAGTACTGGATTAATAAGGAATAATTCCACGAAACTCAATGGTGTTCCCAAAATGCCTGTTCGGAAAGAGAGACTTTTAAGAATTGTTTATCAATTACTGTAACTTTCGTTAATTATCTCAAATTTTCACCCAATTTACTCTAAAATGTATAATTATGGAGACAATTTCAGTTTTGATTCTTTATTACTTTTTATCGAAATATAGTTGAGTATTTTATTTTTGCAGGCCTGACGTGGGTATTTGGTTTCCTTGCAATCGATGGGGCAAAAGTCGTTTTTCATTATTTGTTTGCAATATTTAATGCATTCCAGGGATTTTTCATATTTCTTCTATTCACCGCCAGGGAAAAACAGGTAATTTGATGGCAGATATATGGTGCCGCAGCACTATTTCTACAGGAAATTGATGTTTTGTTCTGCAACAACGAGCGCAGATATTTATTTTGTAGCAATAAATTTACAACGAAAAGCAAATTGTAGATTCAACATTTCAAAGTATATTAGCCACTCGGTAAGATATTTGCCTTTGGCCATTTACATTGTCTAAGGAAATATATTAAAGAGAATAATATAAATTTATATATGATGCAAATCAATATAATTATGGTAAAAGTAGAATATAAATTAAGAAACAGTCAAAGTTTCAAATATAGTTTTTCTTAGTGATAGATGCTTCTTTGGTAAATTTTGAAAGAAATATCTTTAAATTTAAGTTGGCATAAAGGTGTTGAATTTATGTACTGAAGACCATGCTATATGACCTAGATATGTTTTCCTTATGTCATTATACTTGTACAACATAGGATAAAATGACATTCAGGTTAAATTACATTTGTATTACATACTTTACATAAACTGGTTACTATATCGATCCAATTAGATCTACCAAATTACATTTCAAAGGAGCGTGAACTTAACCTAAGACATGGAAATTGTTACCTCTAGGTCTCGCTGAACAATTACCTCCCTTACATGACGGTAGCAAGATTATTACGCCCAAGAAATTAGAGCTGTGTAAAGCGGCTGGGCAATTTTTTTGTTAGAAATGCATAAAATGTTATATTTCTTTGTGCATATGGGAACATTAAGCATTTTCATGAGTTCTGCAAAGTTTGGGTGATCCTGGAAATTGTTTGATGATGCTATATAACAGTTTAAAGATGCGTAGTGATACAATGCAACAAATGGGCAGAATTGTCAAAAATGAAGGGGTGCCATCAAATCATCGAAATTGTGAAAAAGCAACCTGGTCAACCCCATGTTTTTTCTGCATATTTGGACCAACAGAGGACTATCTATGGGAATAAGGCACTTTAAGACCATTGGTAATGTATCCAGTATTCCAGAAGTGCATGTTTCTATATGTAGAACAGTACACAATTAATTGGTGTGTGAGACGTCTATGCATCGTAA
Source organism: Panopea generosa (assembly GCA_029582155.1). Taxonomy (NCBI): domain Eukaryota; kingdom Metazoa; phylum Mollusca; class Bivalvia; order Adapedonta; family Hiatellidae; genus Panopea; species Panopea generosa. The sequence goes on along the minus strand of CM055911.1, from coordinate 31,563,293 downwards.
TTTATTTAATCATTATAATCTTCATAACAAAACGCGGTCTTACATTTTGTATAATACTCAAAATGAGACATATTATGTATATAAACATTTCACACTTGAATGAATTGGTCACGTAATCGTCCCTTTGATAATGGCAAATAGTTAATGTTCAGGTCAAAGTATTTAACACATGTTTGAACCTCAAGTGCTCAATTAATGAAATCATGAGATTTGCCAAGCAGCTACCATTTATGTTTTCCTATTGAACTATATATAGTTTTGTATGTAAAGGTTAGATAATATAGCCAGAACTTTATCGAACGTGCCTTACTTATAATTGAGAATGGTAGTCTCTCTAATTCTCCATGTTAGGTGTTTGTTGACGTACACCCAATATGTACATGTACTTATATAATTTAATATGTAGTTTGATTAATTATTATATTTCGGTATTTTGAAAAGAAACCAAGAAAAAAACTGTGTCATCCATACTGATTTAGTAACTCGCCAACCACCGGATGGTTCATTACTTGCCTCTTTCCCAACTTGCTTCCTTATTCACTTTCTTGTTTCCTTATTCCCTTTTTGTCTTTCTCCTGTTGTATTCCTTATTTCATCTCTTCCACGCTTTGCGTTCTTCTTTCTTTCCTTTCTATATTTCTTCCTTCTTCTTTTCATTGCTTCATTTTCTTGCAGCCTAATATCTTCCTTGTTTTCTTATCTTATCTTCCTTTCTTGCTTCTTTACATCAGTTGTTATTTTTCCTGTCTTCCTTTCTTTCTTATTCCCTTCATTGTTTTCTTATTCCCTTCCTTTGTTTCTTCTCCCCTTTCATGCTTTCTTTTTTTCCTTTCCTTGCGTCTCTTTCGCTTCCGGCTTTAACCATTCATTGCTTCATTATTTTTCAAGTTTTACTATTTAATCCCCTGTCTTGCATTCTCCTCCCTTTCTCTCCTTTCTTCCTTACATGTTTTCTGGATTTCTCCATTCTAATTTTCATTCTTCCCACATGTCCTTACACGTTCTGCTAGCCCATCAGTCTGCCTTTCTGTCTACAATCTATCTATTATCTGTGATAGTACACATTTAAATTACTAAATTTATACGCAAAAGTAAACAAGTATGTGTAAGTATAATCGACGCCAGAAAGGCACCGTTATTCACATAACTGCTTACGCTTTTCAATATATAAGACTATGACGCTAGGAAAATTGTACGTTATAAACATTACTTCGAAAGACTTGAAGCGATCATCTTGAATTCTTTATTTGAAAACTGAATATAAAGTAGAAGGAACATTAACAAATATGTTAAATGTTATAAAACAATATACATTGCATTAGTAATATATTAAGATTATGCGTTTTTGCAACTTCTTCCATTTTCAACAGAGAAGCGTAACTATTTCGATTAGATAAACACATCTTTTTTGTATGTTTTCAGATTTAATTATTTCGTAATATGCATTTAGATATTGATGTTATAAAAAACCCTGAAGAACTTTATGATACAAAATGAGGTAAAGAAATGTTTACTAATATCAAAAAATATATAGTAATTGTATATAGTTTTACTTTGACGTTTTTATGAGTCTTAGAATTTACTGAAGTTACTACTCCTGACCCATTATAAAATACTCACAAGTATAACTACATGTATGATTATTTTAAACACATCTTGTTCACATGTATAGCTATTTCATCCTCAGATCCGCCTGGCCTGGAAGAAACTATGTTGTAAGAAGGCTGCTTACACATCTACTTCTGGTGGCCGTCATCACACAGCGTCATCGGGAAATACCCATAGTACGGAATCCCACAACTTGAAGCAGAGAAATCATCACCGTGACGATGCTTAATAGACATTTATCTGATATATGATGTCAATTTACTACAACAACAGCTTGTACGAACACCACTGTGACGATATTTAACAGATGCATGAATGAACATCTACATGATCCATGCATGTAATCATTCAATGTAGATAATACCAAAGTATTTTTTCACAGCACAATCTGGACGCATGCACCGGTATATTTTGCACATCTTCATGTTTTTAAGAGCTCTTTAATTGTGCCATGACAACGGATGAAATAAAGTGACTAAATTGAATGTATGGGTCATTTCTCTGCAATATACCTTCAAGTGGTATTGCTTAAATGCGCTTTGTTATTATCAAAACTGTAGTTTTTACCCAATTAACACGTGCTTTTATTTGGCGGGATTGAGACAGCAACTCACTAATGTAAACGTCCACGATTTTAAGGTTCGGTAGAAAGTATAAATACCTCATAACTCAATGTACAAACTCACCAACATACAGCGCAAATAACTTCTCAGAAGGACTTCGTTTTTAATAAATTTAGCAAAATTATTTTAGATAACCGAATAAAATATAAGTAAACTATTCTCATTGAAGGCGCAGATAGGATGTGTTGAATGTAACCTATTTCGGAAATTACTACTCCGGACCGTGGTAGTGACCCTTGAATCAGTATAATGAAAAAGTGTGTAGTATGACGGGTCCTGGAATATGCATAAAAGAAACGAATACAACTAATGATCATTTGATAACCCAAATCGGAGAGAGAAAACATAAAATGTATCTACAATTGAGGATTCATTATCTGTGTTTGTAATTACACGGGTTTCCACTGGTTCTCGCGCTGGACCTGTTTCAGTACTTTATGCAACCAATGTAAATAAAAAAATTGTTCATTGTGCCATAAAAAGGTGCGCGTAGTTTTCACCTTTATTTTACCATTCCGAAGCAAACAGAAATTCGATGTCTGAAGTCTGAAGTGCAAAATAAGCCGATGGTAGTCAAATTATTGTTAGAATTCTTACCTCAATTTCGGGTGGCAAGAAGAGTTGTATTTCTCAAAAAGTAATAAAGCAATTTCATTGAAATTTAGACTTGAATATACAACTTTTAATAGCGCTACGAAGATATTGGGAAAAAAAAACAAAAGTGGCGGGTTAGCTGTTCCGTTCAGTATAGAACTGTTTTGCTAAAATATTAAACCAATATCTTGTACACTTATTTAGTTTAAGTGTTTGTTTTCGTTACCTCATCTTTCCAAAGGACCACTACAACAGTTCCATACAAATATGTCCATCATGGAATTATGTGTAATATTTTATATTTAATGCATATCAGTATCATATTCAAGGTAAATTATTGATTCATCCATATAAGACAATAGGCGATTTATCTGTGATATTCAAGAAAATATAATAAAGGAATAAGTATTAAACATTAACATTTGAACCATGAATATATATGAATCAAACCAAATGACGCCTTCACATTTTTATAAGCATATATACAATACTATAGAGAAGGGATGGAATTCCGTGATTTCAAGGTCCACCCCTCTTCTCGTTTATGTTAATTTCTTTATATATAAATGGGGTAAAAAACATTTGCCAGGTAACTACGTTGAGCTGATACATTTATCTACCAATGTAAACTAAGATTTAACACATGGTATACAGGGTAGTTTCACAATCCACGCTCATAAACCGTACAAATCGTCATTTTTGTTTAGAAGAACGAATAGTTGCAACAGATCACAGTCGTCGTTTGTAGATTTAAAGTCGGTCAATCGACCATATCCAGTCAAACAATATAGATAATTGAAATCTTAATAATTAGGCAATCGCCCACAAGTAAAAAAATCTTCGTATTGAAAAATAGATTTACTGCCGATCAACGTTTGTTGTTGCAAGCTGCCATTTTGGATCACCTGGCACCGCTTTAAACTGCTTTTTGTAAGCCTTAAGGCATATTTATTAGGCGGTAAGATCTTGCGAAATGACTTATACATGAAGCTGACAGCAAATGTGATGCCAGTATGAACCAAGTGACTAACGTACATTTATTAGAACTCATCATGAGATGCAGTTAAAACATGCACGTGATTGATGACATAATGATATATCTGTATAGGTCTCACTACACAGTTGAATTTTGTTCTTTGTTCTATATAAAATAAGGTCTATGATTTCCATGGCAAAAAAAGAATTCCACATAGAAAGTATTTTTTTTTTCATAGCATAGAATGTATTCCAACATAAAAATGTACAATAACTGGTAGGTTGACCAGGTTGTTTTTTGTAAAAGAGAGTGCAGTGACACCCTGATTTTTTATTTTTTGAAAAAAAAAGTCCTCAAATGCTCATAAATACGTGCATATGTTGAAATCATATAAAAGTCACTTTTTTAACACCAGTGAAGTCTTATTGCAGTATATGCTACGCCAACTTTTGCTCTACTCATCTGCAGCAAGAAATAACAACCACTATGAACCATTTTGAAAATATTTAAAGAACAATTTACATAGGCCTTTTCATAAGCGTAAGAATCATGTTACCGTGGGAGACGTATAGTTTGTCAGACTTGGTGATATTTTCTGTGATTTATGACGTGTTAAATCCACTTATATGTGTACTAGAAAGTGTCGTTAAAATAAATGGAAATTTAATACAAAGTTAAAAATGATTTATATACTTTAGACTGCTAGTACAAGTATAAGACAATCCATCGAGATGTATATACGTAGTCAATGCAATTTAATTGCTTGCTCATTAAAGGGAAATATCTAAACAAATGACATTTTGGCTAGTCAATTGTCTGGTAAGGGATCTTAGGGGCTCATTAAACGTTCGAAATGGTCGTTTTTTGTCAAGATTTAAGTCAGTTCCATTCTTCCGGAATGAGATGATAGATTGCAATGTCGTGTTTTTTACCACGGTGAAAGTATGCAATCGAAAATATAAAATAATGACCATTCCTTTAAATAACTGTGAACGGGTGTTTGTTTACAAACTTATGGTCGTTGCTTTCCAATAAACATCTTTTGTAGGAAAACTGGTTCCCAATCGCATCGTTAGGTAAGTTATGCGCAATTTATGTAGGTAATAGCTTCACTGCATGGACGGACTGTAGGAATGTGACTAGAACTATCGAACCGCTAATGCTCTATAATTTTCCACACACTTTTTCATTATCGTCAGTTTATAATGCAATCAAAACACATCTGCTGATTTATTGCACGGAAACGACGAATCGTTCATATAAAAACATAATTATTTTCACTTAACTAAAATGGTAGCCTCTAAATATTGACAGCGAGTAAGTAATTCGCAATGTAATTGCGAGAGCGACAGAATTAAATACATGTGTATATGCAATGGCGGATCTTAAGCAAAACGACCATATGGAACGATGAAGATGTTGTGCTAAAACGTGTTTAAAATGCATCAGATATCACCGAGGCGTACAGCAATTTCAAATTTTCAGGAGGAGAAAGATCCCAAACCAAACCACCATTTCATCCAGCCTTTCTCATTGCGTTACTGAGATTGAACTTTATTATGTTATTTTAGATAATTCCTTAAATGTCACGTCCATGAAATATCCAATATAGAAGAAGAGAAATATTTTATCAACTGCTACAGTTTCTCGTTACAAAACATAAATATACAACACATATCTACATGTCAATTATAATATATATATATCATAAACTTATTTATGATTATATTTTCAAGTATGGTATTGAATGTATTAAACTATTGAGGATGAACGTCAAAGTATGAGTCTATCCATATAAATGTGTAATAAAGCATTTTCCTGTTGCTAGGGACAATTTTATTTTTAATGCATGTTTCTAGTATAAGTAATGCTTTGTCTAATAGCTAAAGCTTCCACAATAAGTTCATTTATTGACTGCAAAAGAGCGAGAAATTTATACATACTTTGGTGACGGATATAAAATTCGAACAAATGTGTTTCATATGCATATAATAAAATTATTCAAATATGAAAGGACTTTCAAGGACAATGGTCTTCACAAGTCATCAAACCATGTATAATTTATCAATTTCAATCACAACTCAGGCAGATATGTTCTCAGATATTGAGCCAAAAACATAATTCATATTTTTTGGAATCAATTCCATGCGCATCAATAGCCCATACAGGACCCATTGACTTAACAGTCTTAATCTGCCTTATTTCGATTTTAACCAAAACATGTTATAAAAATGCCAGATGCGGCAATATATAAAATTGTCATTTTTTTACGAAAACAATTGTAATGATGCTCCAAAGATAGTATATCTTTCTGGTTTCTTTCTATTCTTTGCCGACTCTGAGAATCTATATACGCTATAGATTCATCATATACCTGCATTGATTGTAGTACTTCCGAACATAGGCGAAGATTGTCGGAAAACGACCCGAGTAAGAATATAAACAAACAGATTAAATGAGCGGTCCGCTCGTTTATTTCCTGAAGATAAAAATGGAGGTGAAAGGAATACATAATAATAAACAACAAACAAGAACATGTTGGATTTAACTAAAAATGCAAATAAAATACCACAAGGTCTGACTTCCTTAGAAAAGTGTAAGACGTAATTTGTAGGCACAAACAATGACAGGAGCAGGTGCTTCTCGCGAGAACACGTAAGCAACGATTCTCAGTCATCTGCAACGTTGTTAACAATAATGGCGACCGCTATCTTTTACTTATAATTATATTGACATGACAGAAAATATTGATGAACATGCTTTGCTTTGCTGTTGCTTTATGTTACAATCGTATAAGAGATTAAATAAAGGATGTAATTTATATAATATACGTAATAAAGGTGGCGATCGATTTTGTGTACATATTATTTTATTAATATTGATTTGCGATATGACATTAAATTGTATTAAAATGGCCAAGGTTGCATGTTACTGTACAAAGTGTTGTGTAATTAAGTCATTGAATACCAAACAAAATCCTTGTATGATGTATGTTTGCCACAGTTACCAGTGTGTCGGGTGTAAATCTATAGATACGCTGTGTATTGAACATGCATTCTAAAAGTCCATACCTCAGAATGCCAGCTGTGTAATACATTGACAGCCCTGAATATACATTCTGTAATACGCGGAATGTCACCCTATCTAACCCATGTACATGTAACTGGTTATATGTTATAACGTGGATTTGTCGTTTCGGTTTAGGATTAAGATAACCAAGTACCGTTACTTAAACCTTGAATAAACAATATGTTAAACAAAAAAAAAAGTTAATTGGATGGCAGTTTTCAATTACATACCGCGGGGTCAATTAAGATTCATCCATCTAGGACTAGCGACAATCAAAATGAAATATTCATATCAGCAGGGTTCTTCCGTGGCCAACAGACCAATATGTCATCATTTAACTTGTTGGTTTAAACAGTATTTAATTAAAAAACAGTGCATCATTTTAATACATATAACATTAATCACAATAACAATAGTACATATTTAAAAGGATGCAGAAGTAAGTCGATGCCTTTTAAAGAATCTGTTTCCCGTTGTTACATAACTTCTAAGTGAATAGTGACTCGACATTCGTCGATAACATATATTTTGACTTAAGATGAATCAAGTAGATTATGTAATTCGTTGTTAGCATCATGATATAAGTTTGTGAATAGCTATTTTAAAATATGTATTACTTGTTTTATAGATGGAGAATAATAAAAGAAAAAAAAATGAGAGAGAGAACGAGAGATGGGGAAATATAGAAAGAGATAAAGAGAAGGGGGGAAATAATTTATTTGGCACGGTTTAGATAACCCGGTTGGTAAATGATTGTTTGCATAGACGTTCAATTTTAGAATGTTGAACAAACTGTAAACACATGTCTTGTAGGCTGATATGCATATTTACAATCATTTCTGAAATACATTAATTTCTAAAAAGGAGAGTGACAGTAATAAGCTACACGTGCAGTACACAACTAGGTGATACAGCATTTAATTTTAGATCGCTGACCTATATTACATTTAGTTGTGTAAAGTGTGACAAAATTTATAACGAGGAATATCAATTTACGAGTAGAAATGTGTCTGTTTGATTTATATTTATCGTTGACCAACTAAATATTTGTCTTAAATCAGTTTAAATATTTAACATATAGTTGACGATTTTTGCTTGAATATTAATGTAATTCATTAAACACTATTCGAAGCGTTCACTTTTAAATTCTTGCACGATTTGGAATATAGCATTGTTTGTTTCAGTATTAAAATTTTGGTTTCCATACAAAATGATGTCAAGAGTTGGATTGCATATTTGGATTAATTTGTTCATAAAAACTTGTCGTTGTAATCTATAGTTACGACAATGGAAAAATAGTGATTACTATCTTCAATATCACCACAACTGCAGCGGGGGTCGTTTATTATACACTGACGAGATAAAGAAACGCCTCATCAAAAATTGAACAGCCCTAAACCATCATCTAGTGCTTTACAGAAAGTGTTTTATATATCAACTAGCTGATTTACAAACGAGTCTCCAGAAATAAAGCCTGATTGGAACGGTCACAGAATTTTATGTCGATTTAAAAAAAATCTCTCAAGTACTTAGCCTAGTGTGCTTAATAGTGAAGTCGGTATGTAATTGGACGATTCAGATGGGTAGATTTTGTTTATAAATAGAAGTAATATTAGCTTCTCTCCATATTCGGGTGACCATTCCAGAATTAAGAGATGGATTGACTATGCTCACTAGAGGCTGTGATAGTTCGTTAATTGTTTTAAGACATTTATTTATACCATCATTTATTTATACCATCAGGTCCAGAATTTTTTCCGATTTTTATGGTTTGTAAAATGGTTTATACATCATGTATGTTAGTTTAATTGTTAAAACGTTTGTGACAATTTGCGTCTATATTTATTTTGTCGCTTGGTGGAAGGTTAGACGGGGATTAAAAAAATAGTTTAATATATTTTATTTTTTACGCTCGTCATTGTGGATTTCATCATTATGTTTAAGTGGAGGTATGTGCGATTTGGATGCGGGTTGTATGAACTAGGTTTTCTACCAGTTTTTGCTATTTACATCGTTTGATTTAAGGTTTCCGCTACTTTATCAAAGTACTGTTGCTTAGATTTCCGTACTAAATCTATGACTTCATTCGTCACTTTTTTGTATTTGTCCCATAAACATTGTTTTTGGTTTTATCGTACGCGCGTTTTCTATTTCTCATTTGTTTTCGAATATCATTATGCATTCATGGTGGATCAGACTGCAGAACTGTTATACATTTGTTTGGAATACATTCAATAAGGATAACATTTGCATTATCTGAAATGAGTAAAACATCTGATAAAGAGGATGAGGATTCTGTAAAATGAGTTGTTGTATGATATTTAATCTAATGCGTGTTGCCTCCTTTAAAAAAAAATTAAATTTAAATCGCCAGTTATAATAATATCAGAGATACCGGAGTTGAAGGCAAGGTTAAGTGAGCTTTCAATACTATTGACGATGTTGGAGTTTGAATTTGGCGGTCTATAAAAAGTTCCTTTCAAAATACTTTTACTTTTAAGTCGTATTTCATTCCTGTCACATTCGTCAGTTACAATTTCGTAGTCCGACCTACGTAGGCAAGAGATTTTATATTTTACATAGACAACAACGCCCCCACGAGGGTCATGGTTACGTTCTTTTCGAAAGGACACTTTGCACATTATAATGAACTAACGAGAAATGTGTATTTATTAAAACCGAACATATTTATTATCAGATAAAAGAGATGGCATATCAGTACAAATTGGACCAGGAATTTATTCATTGTCACGAGCTACGGACAAAAGGGAAGACATAAGCATATAATAAACAAAAACGTCCAAGCTAGAGATACCTTTAAGTTTGAGATGACGACACATGTGAAGCCATATTCTTGCTCTGTCGATTACGATATCAACCGACATCGAAATATTTGTAGTATTACATGTAAAAAGATTTTGCCAAAGGGCTCAGGTGAACATTGAGCGAATACATCTCAATATATTTAAAACAAAACGAGCGGTGTATCAGTGGATAATCATAGGTTCGTCCAATAAATTCAGTGACAGAAGGACAGAAAAGAGAGTATAAGCTGAAGAGAAAATGGAGAGTTAAAGCACAAAGTATGTATAACGAAATGAAGATATACATATTGTATATGGATTATACATAATGATGAATTTTTCCGAAGTGAAATTTTTAGACAAGCAACAAAAACAATATATAAGAGACCACAATTTACGAATAACAATTAAAATGGTGTGAAAAAACAACAAACAACAGACTAATTGATAAAAAAGAAAAGGGAAAAAAAGACATAATGCCTTCTACTTAATGAACATTGCTGCTAGTGGACAGGTGTATCAAAGTGAAAACAACTACCAAAGTTTTCAGCAGCAGCAGCAGCAGTAGCAGCAAATACCGTGCAGTCAAATAATGTGCAGTAAAACCCTTCGTTAATGTTTACCCCACCATCATACAAAAATAGTTACAACAATAGTCATAATGTATCGCATCAAACCTCCAGTCAAAACATAAATACGAGTTGTATACCAGGTCAAGTGACTATCGCTCAGCCAGGTAACGGTCTATATGAGCTTATGCAGCAGATACAACAGACAAATATCAGCGTGCTGTCCCGTTTATCGTTTATTGAAAGTAACGTTTCAAAACTGTCGTCCATAGAACAAGATATTTCATTCCTACGAATCGATGTTTCTAAACTGAACAAGGAACATAACTCTATGTGCAATAAATTAACTGAAGTCGAATGCTCGTGCCAAGCGATTAGATTTTTGACAAGTAAATGGAATCCAAATGAAAATGAAATCCGTACCCTCCAAGCCGAAAATAATGCATAAAAGTGTGAAATCAAACAATCCAATATAAATAGTGATAAATTGTTTGAAAACTTACAGGAGTTCAAGGCCCGCTCAATGTGTTATGCGGCAAATTTTAGTAAAATTTGTTTATAACATTTGATTTGAATCACGGAAAAAGACGACATATTTCATTTGAATTTGTTTATAATATTTTTGAATAAATGAAAATTATGTCATACGGTAAACTTTGATTTGAGTATTTTGAAAAATTACAAATTGTCCAAAATTTAAAATAGCTTGGCCGGATATAAATAATCAGTTTAATCAAAGGTAGTCGATACACGTAAATTGATGTAACAACATGTTATAGATGTACAGAATTGGAATTGCCTGGGATTAATTTAAGCCTAATCGCATTATTTTTATGTAAATGTCCCTTTTTCGCAGCTAACACGCTAAGAAACTGATTGGTCAAGAAATCACCCCTAATTAATATACAGCATTTCATTGGTTTAAACTTACAGGACGCTTTTCATTATAAAAGGTACCTTACTGCAGGTCCCGTCACTTAACATTGTGACTTGTTGTATTAATTTGTATAATACAGTTTTATTGGACTAGAAAAGGACCTCTTTTTATCTTTTTAGGTAAGTGATCTTTTCTTGAAGTTTATTTGTAGATATATGTTATTTTGTTTTAAAATGAATCTTATGTTCTACCATGATAAATGTACAGTGTGAAAGTTTAAAGTATATCTTTGGTATATGTGAAATCCATTTTAAAGTTATCAGAATTGTATATTCATGAATGGATTTGTTTAAAGTTTGTTGATAGGTTGATATACAATTAGTCAAAGATGGTTTATTAAATTGGGTACTTTTTATGAATGGAGGACACTGAAACAATATTACGCGAATTTATCAGAAGGGAGATAATACCAACTCACCTGACACAGTTAATAGCATTACATTTGACCGAGTGCATTGATTAGGCACAAGGCGATGGAATGTTAACAGTTACCCACGGCCTATCGTTACTTAATTTGAGAGATACAAGGACCGAGAAACTATAAGGAAAGCGGGTGTTAATCTTAACCGGAAGAGACAAGGTTATATAATGTGTGCGAACACGTTTCCTGTGGAAATGGAACAAAAAAGGAAAGAGTTATACCCTATTATGAGCTAGTACCAACAAAATCGCGTAACAGAGTTTCATTGGTGTTTAACAAACTTTATATTAATGACACATTGTATAAGCCAGATCAACGCAACGGCCAAATACATACAAGGTACTCACCTGGCAATAATAGTCACATTCCCAAACATTTGCAAGAGAATTACATTCGCAGCAACCGGTTCAATGTCCTGGCCAGTGACACTTCTGGACCAGCCACACCCAGTGGATTCAACGGTGCACGACCAAAGTACTATGTATGACCAAATATACTTAAATTCAAAAGCATAATTAACGTATCAGATAAAACCATGTATAAAAAAATATGTGAATTAATCAAACTGATAATCAGTTTGTTTAAAAAACTATTTTCCTCAAAGTAAGTATATATATATATATATATGTGTGTGTGTGTGTGTGTGTGTGTGTGTGTGTGTGCGTGTGTGTGTGTGTGTGTGTGTGTGTGTGTGTGTGTGCTTGCGTGCCTGTTGAATAAATATAGATGTGTATAATTCTGGCGTGCCTTTACGTGTGTTTATGCTTGTATACATATGCTTTCATTTTGTTTAACATAACATACATTTACATGAGTATATACTTCTCCAAAATTTGGTGGGAGAGTTCCATGTCATGTAAATCACCCGGTATACAGAAACCCTGCTCACAAACGCACACACACTAAACATATGCACGCACGCACGCAATCACACACACACACATGCATTGTACTCGATCGTTCATATTTTAAACGAATGTTGCCGTAGTAAGGCGTGTGCGGATCGTTACAGGTAAGTGAATACAGATTAGACGTGGTACATTCCTGCCAAAATAACAGGTCACTCAATAGTACAGTATAAACCGATTCAGCTATTTTGAAACTACGTCATTCTATTTTTATATGGAACCTTCCGCATTAGGGGTGTTTGGGGTACGATAGCAGATTTATCTGTTACATAAGCTATAACATAAACTAGATATCAATATTAAGTGTGTTGTACTACATGTCTGTTCTGATAGCGTAGTGGTAACGGTTTGAACTATCAACCTAAATGTCGCGTGTTCGACCCGTATCTATGTTCATTTTTTTTTTGCATTTTAATTTGCCATTATAGTATCAGAGTGTACTGTTTTAATTTGTTTTAATATATCTTGTGTAAATTATATATATTTTATTCATTTATTTTTGTCGTGAAATGTTTAATATTATTCATCTTTTAATATTATTACAATTATAATACAACTATCATTTCAACAAATTTCATCAGCAGTGTCGGTAGTTTCTCCACTTTCAGATGCCGTGTCGGTGGCTTAATATACGAATCGGTCCGCTTAATCTATCTGTTCATATGTTATTTTTTTACATTGCAACTGAGAAGGTGAAACGTGGAGGTCAAGAGAACCCTCCTGGACGCCTTGTACGTTTTGAGTGATGGTTTCCTGAATGTTGTGATAGGCGGCGTTTTCAACGACCAGTACACTGTTTGCATGGAGGTTAGGAATAAGCATCTCTCTGAGCCACTTCGTGAAGTTCTCGGAGTTAATATCCGCATGGTAATCCCCGGAGGTAGATTTTGATTTGAATACCAACAGAGCGCCTGGTACGAACCGATTCCTGCTTCTGGCATCAATTATTATCATCCGTTCCCCTTTACTGAAAGGTATCTTTAGCCCGGAATCCTGATGCTGCCGACACATGTTTGCAGAATAGGTTGAGTGAACGTAGGTTTCATCCGTATAAATGATGGGGCGACCCTGTTCCCGGTACTTCCTAATCAGTCGCAGGAACCTAACCCTCGCGAGAACCACGTCATTGCGTTCCATCAGTACCTTGCGATTTGTCTTGCATCTGCGATACCTGAAGCCCATCGCCCGGAGTGTGCGCACAATGGAAAACTTTGACATCTGCATCGACAGACGAGTATCAAGCTCGTGCTTGATGTTTGTAAGTGTTGGTAGCAACTTCTTCTCTTTATACATTGTCTGTATACTGCGTCTCACCACACCCAAGTCAAAATCATCTAAAACGATTCTGTCTGATCGCGGCTTCCGAGGAGCCTCTGGCGCCGGTGTCGACTTGCTGCTGCGGATTACAGCTGACGTAATTACTCTACAAGCTGCTGATGTCCTGTTGATGGGGGCAGAGAGCGGTGCTACCAGTATCCCAGTTTTTTTCTCGCCCTTGAAATATTCGTAGACATTTGATATTATGCTCCTGGCCTTGCCGTCATATACATGCTGTGTTGAACGTTTCTTCTCTTTTGACATTGTTGTTTCCATAAAACCAACAAAATGTGGAGTGTATGTAGGTTCTATTCATTTTATACTTAGTAAGTGCATGACTTACACAAGGATCTCGTAATTTCATTGTCTAAAATTAGTCGTGTAATATACTAAAACAATCTTCTGTTTTTAGTATTCACGTCCTCATATGTACGTGTATATATGAATAAAACATTGTAAGTAAATTTCCTCCACGAACGTTGATTTTAACAAAAAAATCGTTGAATTTATTAATTATGTATTTGTTTTAACGGACAATAGTATAACACAGTTAATAGTATATATCAAAGCACTCTGATACTATAATGACAAATTAAAATGAATAAAAATCAACATATATACGGCTCGAACTCGCGACATTTGGGTTGACAGTTCAAACCGTTACCACTACGCTATTAGAACAGACATGTAGTACAACACACTTAATATATATATATATGTATCTAGTTTATGTTATAGCTTATGTAATAGATAAATCTGCTATCGTAAATTGTACCACAAACACCCCTAATGCGGAAGGTTCCATCTAAAAATAGAATGACGTAGTGAATCGGTTTATAATACAATTCACGTCCGTGCTGTAAATATTCTGTTACTTGGTTGAAAAGGGAAGTCATATATTTAAATAAAAAAAAACACTTTTGCAACAGATATATTTGCTACATGTAATCAGTAGTGAAGTACTACCAAATGGTTTCCTAGCTAGTGGATATAGGTAGCGGTAAGAAACAGTTGTAGAATATATATATTGCTTTACCATGGATACGTGACAGACACAGACGACAGCCTATGAGGAACCTATTTATTGTGACTTCTGGCAATCAAAACCGTAAATCGGTAGTGCGAGTACATTCCAAAAGTATGCCATTTGTAAGACTTTTAAAACGTTTGTACTAACAGAACAGTTATATAGTTATATATCGTTATTTAGTACGTGCGTACTCGTACATCATTGGTCGTGTCTCTTTCTAAATTTAATTAAATTTCTATTTTCAGTATTTTTCCTTTTATGACACAACACATGACATTATCATTTGTAAAAATCAATTTCGTTCTCAAAACAAATAAATTTCATGGTTATAATTGTTTCTGCTGATGTTAATTTCTTATTTGATTTCTTACGAACTTTATTGAATACAAAGTCTGATTGATACAATAAATTCCAACTGTATGTTAACGCTCAGACTTGTTGCCGAAATTGACGTTGTACAGTTTGGTTGTTTTTGTTCGTTGTGTTAATGTTACCTTGAAAAGTGTAAGTATGTTATATCTTGGTTTTGTTCTTAAAGAGCATTGCAGCAAAAACTTACTTAATGTGCAAATCAAGCTCTTGATTTTGCGACCGCTGTTTAATATCAATCAATTGACAGTGTAGCTTATAACTCACAGTCGCGAATGGCTACATACGTGTATGTGTGTATACCATGTTTATTTAAAATATCACAATAACTCTTAATTAGTATATTACAACCTCCTATATAACGTTACATGTAATACTCTCCCTTGTGGAGAAGAAGGGAATGTTGAGATCGCTTCTCGGCATGTTTGTGTTGATGAATATAATGACGAAACGTGAACAACTCGTTAGAAACGACATTCATGTATTACCTTTAGCACATGGAAACAGTGTAATAACTATTTACAATACCGATATGAACTTAATAAATGTATTCATGCATTTGAGAATTGATCGAGTTACACTGTCATCAAATCTGCTTTATGGTTCCATGGAAATACATAAAACTGTGTTAATTAGTCTGGTTGCCTTTCAATAGTATTTGACATGGAGCGCCTGATAAGAAGACATCGCCACATGTTGATGTTGTATGGACATTACTTTACTCAAAACCAGATTTGACAGATATCGCATATACACTATTTCAGTTTGACTTTATCTTCAGACAGACATTTTCCTGTTATTACCGAAAACAATTTTTGATGAAACGGCACTAAGAGGCGAATTGTTTTTCTTTTACCCAAGCGCAAATTCAGACTAGATGCTCATATAAAAAATAATTATAATATAATAATAATTAATAATTCATTTGATTTGTATTTTGAAAGACACAATCATCTTCAAGAAATAAACTCAAATCTGGTTTGTAAACTTTATCATTCTACAAAGTTCATGTCTTATTTGAGACTGAAACTACCTCTGACTGTGATTTATCTTGAGTAATGACTTTTGACACTTGTACCTGATTTGTGTTTTCCTTGCATGCATATTTTCTATTTCATTGTGTGTTTATGTCCTGAACTTATCAGAATCACCGGAACACGCGACGTCATCTTCACCAGATTTTTTTATCTATTTTTCACGCTCTTTACCTGTTCTCGGGGTATACTCTTCAATAAATGACTCCTATTTATACTCCATACGTTTCTTAAATATGTTTTCTTTGATTATATTTTTTTATCTATTTGCAATCTCTCTGCCTGGATTCGCAATAAACACTTTGTCGACCAAGTCAGTTTCTGAAGTTGAGGTATCTAGACTGCTCTCACTTTTAGAACTGTCAAAACCTAGACCAAAACAACTGATATGATAATAATAATAATAATGATAATAATGATAATAATAATAATAATGATAATAATTATAATGATAATAATGATAAAATAATATTAAAATCAATGATAATAATAGCAATAATAGTAATGGTAATATAAGTAACATCAATAATAGAAATAACAATATTAATATAAATGATAACATAATAATGACATCTTTATTTATAGAACACATGACATAATACAATTAACATCATTGTACACATCAATGTTCAATGTGACCTTCTACAACAACAATAACATCAGTGAAATATCAGCAAGTAAGAATATATAAGCACAACAATACTAATATGACACACACTCAATTTGATAATGCATGCAACTAAGCATTTATGCATATGTACATGTATATAAGTTCAAACAACAATATATATCATTTGTGGTGATTGGAGACGGTATTCTTTTACTTAAATGAATTGATATTTGGAAGATGTCCTATAAATACCGATAAAGGTTACATATTTACATTATCTTGTAAAAAGTCTGTTTTATAAATATTCGGTGCAAGAATTTCAATAGATCGTAAGTTTAAATAATATGTTATTTAAAATGTTAAAATGTGTAATATATAATAACATATCAATGTCTCTTTTTTTCAAAATATTTCGGCTTACACCTTCTTCAGAAAAATGGCAGTCTTTTAAAAACTATGTCACATCCAGTTTGTAAAATTTAACTAAATTACTGACAGGAAATGACGTAACGTCAAAACATTAAAAACGAAATGACGTGACGTTAGAAACGTCAATCGACGTCGCGTTAGAATTTCCCGAACTTTTAAAATATCCAAACGTCTTCCACAAGAAGCCTGTATGTTTTCCCTTCATTGTATATATCTATCTTCTGTACAATGGCTACCTGGATATCATTAGAAGGTATACAATGAAGGTAAAACATAAAGGTTTCTTGTGGAAGACATTTGGATGCAATGGCTACACACAAAAACACCAAATGGATGTAACGATAAATCAAATTTTACATACTAATTCTGTGAATGACTTTCTTATAGCTGGAACTCAGTATGTATTTTAAAAGTTCGAGAAACTCTATCGCGACGTCAATTGACGTTGTTTACTCACGTCATTTCCTTTTTAATGTTTTGACGTTACGTCATTTCCTGTCAGTTATTAAGTTTAACTTTAAAAAACGGATGTGACATAGTTTTTAAAAGACTGTGATTTTCCTGCAGAAGGCGTAAGCCGATAATATGTGAAAAAAAAGAGTTTAATATAGACATTGATATTAAATTTTCTTTCCTTCGGAAGATCGATAGTAAATTTTATTATAACATATTTTAGAAAATGGAAGCAATTACAATTTATTGAACATTGCCTGAGATTTTGTTTTCAATGGTTTTGATATTATACTTGCTGTTGTTTTCTATGATTTATATATTTTATTTTGTATTTCATTTCATAGGTTAAATAATACGGTAGTCTTTTGAAATGTCACATTTTTGGTTTAATTTGCAACACATTTTAGTAATCTGATTTTTTTCATGATAAGCTTTCAGTTGTTACATTTGTCCTCTCTCTCCCTGGTAATGTCAGTTTAGCCTCCTGTTGATTTATTACCCTTTCTCCTTATTTAAATCTTATTACTTGTTTTGAGACACTCGTAAACGATGTGTTGTTTTGCCCCGCCAAAAAAATTTTGGGTGGCAAATAGAAATCACAGCGTCCGTCCGTCTGTCCGTCCTTCCGTCTGTCCGTACGTCTGGAGCGGCAGTTGTGGGTTGCGTTACCAGTACAGAATGGCGTTGTGTTGTTTTTTTTGGTACTTGTGGGGTGCAAATGTGCACCCCACAAGTGCGAAATGCGTACAGAATGGCATTGTGGGGTTAATTTCATTTTTACTCATTTTCTTTTACTTTTTTTTCACCTTTTTTCATTCTTTTTTAGTGTCATTAGGGTTTGATCTCAAGGTTTTGACATTAGGGTTAGAAAAAAATAGGTTTTGTTTTGTTTTATGAAAAAAAAAGATGTTTTTATAACATATAAAACCGCACCCCACAACATCACTTCCACCAGAACGTCCGTCCGTCCGTTATTTCGTTTCCAGCCTGTAACTTTGTCATGCATAGATGGATTTTGTTGATACTTGCTACAAATGATTAACATAACATGACGACGTGTCGCGAGTAAGACCCACCCCACCCCACCCTCAAAAGTCAAGGTCACAATTTGAATTTGTTTGACAACACTTTGAGTTTGTGTGAGATTTTGTTTCCGGCCTGTAACTTTGTCATGCACCCAGAACCCCACTTCAAAGGTCAAGGTCACAATTTAATTTTAGTTGATGACACTTTCAGTCTGATTGAGATTTCGTGTCTGGTCTGAAACTTTGTCATCTATGGATAAATTTCAAAAACTCTTGGCTTAATTCATCAGCATGACATTATAAAATGTCACGTGTAGACCCACATGCGTACCCCAAAGGTCAAGGTCACACATCGAGTTTGTTTGACAACACTTTCAGTGTGTGTGAGATTTCTTGACCGATCTATAACTTTGTCATCTATGGATATATTTTAAAAACACTTGGCTCAGTTGATAAACATGTCATAATTAAGTGTCGCATATAAGACTCAGAACCTTTCCTCAAAGGTCAAGGTCACACTTTCAATTTGTTTGATATTGCGTGTCTGGTCTGTGACTTTGTCTTTAACTTGGCTCAATTTATCAAGATGACATGACGACGTGCCATAAGTAAAACCTATACTAGACACGGTCACACTTTGAGTATGTATGACAACACTTTGATTCTGTTTGAGATTTCAAGTCTGTCCCTTTACTTTATCATAGCTGGATTTGAAAAACACTTGGTTCAATTAATCAGTTGATCAACAATTGATCTGTAACTTACATTTAGGGATTTTAAAATAGCTTGACACAAGTGATAAGCATGTCATGATAATGTTTCACCTGCATTTAACTGTTGAAATACCCAGACCATTACATCAGATGTTAAGGTCAAGGTTATACATGGATACATCCATACCTATTATATCATATATTTTTATTTTTCACAAACCATTTGGGGGGCATGTGACACTTAACAGTGACATTTCTTGTTTTTCAGTTGGTTTTGTGTTTGTTGTTTTTATTTGAAGTGTAACTATTTAGTGAAAGGGACGAAACATGTTCTTTATATACGCTCCCTAGTCAGCGGACGATTCCCTTTACGTTTAAAGTACATTAATGATATGGAGGAGAATCGAACTATTCAGTCGATGATTTTGTAGGGTATTCATTTTACTTCATATATTTTACTTTGTTTCTCTTTCTTGTAACTACGTCTCAAAATCCGACTTTATTTCTATTTCTTCAGTCGCATGTCTTTATTCTCCAGCTTTCCAATTTTTCACGCATACATTTGAGTTCCTTTTCATTATGGATTTTTACTCTGTTTATATCCCATTCCTTTCTTCCACTTTTACTTTTCTGAAACCTGGAACCGCTACCAGAGACAGGTTTGCTGTTTTTGTCGCTAAAGTGGATATTTCACCCTAACTGGCACTAATATACTCGGCCAATTTTGAAAACATGGACGTGTTTCTTTTAACAACTATTCAAAGTCTGTTCTTTTTTGTTTAATTACTGTCAGTTTTTCCTGCCACGTCTATTTATCACCACAAATACATACATGGCCTTCAATATTAAATTAAACATACAAATAATGTCTGAGGTCTGTTATAACGTTTCTTCAGCTACCTCTTTTATTTAAACTGCGTCAAGAAAAGTTGATATTCCGCAATTAATAATCCAATTTCGGTTCTTCAAAATCACAATGTGTTTCTAGATTGACAGGACACTACGAGTATTTCAATACACGCTTGGTATTTATATAAAGAAAAAGCGCGACATAGAAGTTCGCATCCTGAGGTTTGTATCTAAATATAAAGAACCATACATTATATAATTAATATATTGTAATAACGTCAATTAATGTACGATCAAGTTTTATTCTTTTAAAAAATAATGAAAAACGATAAAATGAGTTTGGTAATACACATAAACAATCGGTTTTAATTTCTAGCATAAAAAAATATTCTAAAAAAGAAATCTCTTTCAAAATATTCTTAAACCATTCTATAATAATAGTAACTGCGATACTAAGCATGTCCACAGTTTCACTGAACATCGCAACTTCAATCAAATCTGTTTTTTAAAAATATTTAAACTTTATTTACATTGATTAGTTTGTTTGTAAAAAAATCCGACATCAATATTGACATTAATTGTATAACGAGTTAGGGAATTTGACAATCTCACCTTAAGATGTTTAGTAAAACCAGCCCCAGATATGTATGTGCTTTAAGAAATGTTCAAGATGTTTTCAGAAAAGTAATGTTTAAATAAATAAGCTTGTAATAGATAACACAAATCATATACTGCCACATAATCGGGTAACCGATGCGCCATGCTAGGAAACACCTTAAAGAAAACGCGCAACTTAAATAATAATTAAGGGTTTTTGTCGAGCTTATCCATATTGTGTTTATTGGCGGTTCAGTGTTCATATCTAAAATCTGAAAATCGATGACTTAAAATATGGATAAATTTATATTTGTTGTTTACTCAGACTGAACATAACAGAAATAATGCACTTGAGATAATTTCTCGTCAATAACATCTTCTTATCTGAACTGTAATAATATGTATCTTGCGTGTCAAATAATATTGCAAATCTAGTTTATCAACAGCTTGAATATGTCATTTTGCCATTTAGTTTAACTTTTTTTTTGTCGATTTTAGTTTGCAGTTAATTAAACAGTGAGACCTGATTAACCGTAACACCACATCTAAGATTAACACGTTATTGAATTATCGAGCAGCGTACCAGACACAACTTACACAGTGTGCTATTTACCGTGGCTAAGTGGACATGATCAGAGTAATTAGACTATGATAGGTGACTTTAATGTAACATCCGTCCTGAACTGCGTGAGATAGTAATACAAATGCAAAAAATAACAGCATACGTGACAAACTAACCTGCAGTATTAGATGCGTATTAAAAGCGTTTCGCTGTAACGTTTTGCGTATTGTATTTGGTTCGGTATCAACCATATACGGTTTGAATCATTATAATGAATGTGTTTAATATAAAGTAAAATAGTAAAGTTTTACAAAGGGACAGAAAAAAACTAGAAGTGTGATCACATTTAAAGTTTTGATGACAGCAACAAAACTTAATTAATTTATCACTGGCTGTTCAATATGTATATCTTAACATCAAATTAGTCTATCTCAGCTAAATAGTACTCAATTTATACCTAAAGCCATTACTTATGGACTCTGAAATGTGTACGAATTGTGACCTCGATGTAACAGAGTATGCTTTTGTGTTGTTTTGATTGGGTACTGTGTTTCCGAAGGATCCTCGTATTGACTACCACAACAGCAGCCAAGCGCATTGTGAAGCGGTCGTAATATATCAACCTGTGATTTGACTCAGTGTTGTTATTAGTTCTGCTTCCTTGGATCTCGTCCAGTGATGCTTGAGAATAAAATACATCCTAAGGCGGCACCGATGAGTTTATAGGATGATGTATGATTCATTACTCATGGTGAACAGACGCAATAAAACGAAGTATGCGGATTTCTTTTGTTGGTCGTGTTCTTTGCGTCTAAGACATCCTTTTGTCAGATATTACTGATTCGGAACTTTCCTATTGACAAACAACAGGTTTCCCGAGATACGAACAATAAGTTGTTTCCAAATTCGGTATTTGATAGTAGTTGTCTTTAAGTCTGCATGTTTCATATATATATATATCAATCATGAATATGCCATTTCAATCAAATGACACAAACATCAAATGTTTTGAACTACATTTATGCGAACTTATCGGTTAACCATTTTCTCTGCTTTTCGTACTTATGTCCATATTTACATTAAAATATCTTTCTTTGCTTTTCATGCAGATTGCAATATACTAATGTATTTCTAATAGGCTGAAATTTACAGGAAATCTATATATATATATATATATATATATATATATAAATCTGTCCTTTATATAGCATGTGAGTAGTCATGAATCCTTAACTGGATCCTACTCATATAAAGCTATCACTTCATGCATGTTAATTTGTCCACCCTGTCCAGATGTGTTGCATGTAATTCCATAATATATAAGTCATGGTCGACACCAAATTTATTGGTTTGGCAGAGGCCTTGATATTGTATCTATGGTTTGCATTGTAGCTAGGCGCATTCGCCGTAGTCTGGTCTGTACATTTATGTCTTGGTTATTCACAAATAATTATCTCCATATATATGTATATATATATCATGCATTGTGAATGAGCATCTGAAAAGATCCCAAAAATCGTAAATTCCGTTGTTGTGAATTTAATAATCTCCCTTTATGAAATTAAATATATATGAATTCACTGTATCTATATGATCCAACGGGTTTATAAATCTGTCCTTTATATAGCATGTGAGTAGTCATGAATTTTTAACTGGATCCTAATCATATAAAGCTATCACTTCATGTATGTAAATTTGTCTGCCCTGTCCAGATGTGTTGCATGTAATTCCATAATATATAAGTCATAGTCGACACCAAATTTATTGGTTTGGCAGAGGCCTTGATATTGTATCTATGGTTTGCATTGTAGCTAGGTGCATTCGCCGTAGTCTGGTCTGTACATTTATGTCTTGGTTAGTCACAAATAATTATCTCCATATATATATATATATATCATGCATTGTGAATGAGCATCTGAAAAGATCCCAAAAATCGTAAATTCCGTTGTTGTGAATTTAATAATCTCCCATTATGAAATTAAATATATATGAATTCACTGTATTTATATGATCCAACGGGTTCATAAATCTGTCCTTTATATAGCATGTGAGTAGTCATGAATCCTTAACTGGATCCTACTCATATAAAGCTATCACTTCATGTATGTAAATTTGTCCAACCTGTCCAGATGTGTTGCATGTAATTCCATAATATATAAGTCATGGTCGACATCAAATTTATTGGTTTGGCAGAGGCCTTGATATTGTATCTATGGTTTGCATTGTAGCTAGGCGCATTCGCCGTAGTCTGGTCTGTACATTTATGTCTTGGTTATTCACAAATAATTATCTCCATATATAAATATATATATATATATATATATATATAGACTTGTCAATAATTCATCGTTAAATTCAAAGAACAAATAAATACTATCCGACAGCTAGAGCCAATGCGTTTGAAGAGGCAACTAACGCTGCATACAATGTTATACACTTCTATGGAACGCCATAGCTGTCTTATGTTGTCCATTTTATATGTATTATGTGCATTCTTTATTATATCATGTGCATTCATCATTATATTATGTCGATACTTTATTACATTATGTCGATACTTCATTACATTTAGTAGATACTTTATTATATTATGTAGACTGTTTATTACATTATGTAGATACGTCATTATATTGTGTAGTAACTTCATTACATTGTGTAGATACATTATTACATTATGTGGATACTTTATTATATTCTGTAGATACTTCATTACATTATGTAGATATGTCATTATATTGTGTAGATACTTTATTACATTATGTAAACTGTTTATTACATTATGTGGATACTTTATTATATTCTGTAGATTCTTCATTACATTATGTAGATACTTTATTATATTATGTAGATACTTCGTTACATTATGTAGATACTTTATTACATTATGTAGAAACTTTATTATATTATGTAGAAACGTTATTACATTATGTAGACACTTTATTATATCTTGTCGAAACTTTATTATATTATGTAGAAACTTCATTACATTATGTCGAAACTTTATTATATCTTGTCGAAAGTTTATTATATTATGTGCATTTTTCATTATATTATGTCGAAACTTCCTTATGATGACGAGATCAGTTTGACTGGGTGATTTCTATATTGACACCGCTTTAAACAACAAGCTTCTTTGACAGGAAGAATATTACACATGACGGAGGAGAAAATGAAAGTTGTTCTCTAAAATCTCAGAGTGGATAGACACGTCCCTTCCTTTCAACGGGAAAAAATAGCAGCACAGGAAGAGATATGGACAAACACCACAGAAAGAGATATGGACACGCACCACAGGAAGAGACATGGACACGCACCGCAGGAAGAGATATGGACATGCACCGCAGGAAGAGATATGGACACACACCCCAGGAAGAACTATGGACACGCACCGCAGTAAGCGATATGGACACGCATCACATGAAGAAATATGGACACACACCCCAGGAAGAGCTATGAACACGCACCGCAGGAAGAGATATAAACACGCACCGCAGGAAGAGAAGAGCTATGGACACGCACCGCAGGAAGAGCTATGAACACGCACCGCATGAATAGATATGGACACGCACCTCAGGAAGACCTATGGATACGCACCACATGAAGAGATACGGACACGCACCGCAGGAAGAGCTACGGACACGCACCCCAGGAATAGCTATGGACACGCACCACATGAAGAGATATGGACTCGAACCGCAGGAAGAGATATGGACACACACCGCAGGAAGAGCTATGGACACGCACTGCATGAAGAGATATGGACACGCACCCCAGGAAGAGCTATGGACACGCACCGCAGGAAGAGATATGGACACGCACCCCAGGAAGAGCTATGGACACGCATCCCAGGAAGAGCTATGGACACGCACCGCAGGAAGAGATATGGACACGCACCCTAGGAAGAGCTATGGACACGCACCACAGGAAGCGATATGTTTTCCCGTAGAAAGGAAGGGGTGTGCCTATCCATGCTGAGATTTTTAAGAACAACTTCCATTTTCTCTTCCGCCATGTTCAGTATTCTTTCTCTCAAAGAAACTTGTTGTTTAAAGCCTTGTGTCAAGATGTTGGGCGAGTATATTGGGCTTAAAACGGGATCTTCTGTAAGGCGATTGTGTCTTCACTGGATTAGGCTGTAAAAACAGCCTAGCTTGAAACTATGTTAAATAATTTTGTTCAAACTATATAGTATATATAAATTTTCCTCAGGCTTCTTGCCTTATGATTCGTAAACGTCAAACAAAAAAAAATATAATAAAATGATTATAATATTTAGAAATCATACAGACAATCATATCAATCAACTATTTACAGTATAATGTTTCAAACCCTGTAGAGTTGAACTAACTGTTGTTCAACACTATTTTAATACTGAGACCAGCTATTCAGACAACGTGTCTGGACAGCCTTTGTTTGAGACTTGTTTCAAACTCAAACCAAAACTGTATGTCTGGAACAATGTTCAGCTCCAGCATAAAAATGCACCTATATGTTTGAAGACTGTTTCAAACATACGTCTTCAAACTAACCTAAAGTGCATGAAACCATACCAAGCTTCAGCACGAAAATAAAGTTATTGTTTGAGAACGGGTTCAAACTTATAACAAAACTGTATGCTTGGAACGATGCTCAGTTCCAGCATAAATATACACATATTTGTTTGAAAACTGTTCCAAACCTAAATCTTCGAACTAAGATACGTGTCCAGTTCCAGCACAAAACTAAACTGTTATGTTTGAGAACGGTTTCAAACTAAAAGCATTAGACTAAACTAATGTGCATGAAACAATCCCCAGTTCCAACACTATAAATATTCCTATGAGTTTCAAACAAGTTTTCCCAATGCCTATCACTAGAAGAATCTTTGTCGTAGCGTAGCCCGTAACGCGATTCTCAGGTTTCATGTACACGTTGACGTCGAAAATCTGAAGCAGACTCTTTGCAACTTGCGTCAAAAGAAATTAGACAAAACATGTAAGCAATGAACCGTCTTTCATTAAGTCATAAAAACCTGACATTATATTCAGGAAAACACCTATTTAAAAATGGTGTCCAATTCATGATTTATATTATATCAATCATTGATTATAATTGTATCATTCATCTTTTTATGATCAATTATCTTTTAAAACTTATATCTGGTATAATATTATATAATAATAGCGAAAAAAAAAAGAGTTTATTACCTCTTCTTATAATAATTGCTATATATAGACATTTATGCTATAAAACAACAACATTATTTTGATACGGTGTCAGTATATAAATCACCCCGTCAAAATGATCTCGTCATCATAAGGAAGTTTTGACATAATATAATGAAGAATGCACATAATATAATAAAGTTTCGACATAATGTAATAAAGTTTCGACATAATGTAATAAAGTTTCTACATAATATAATAAAGTTTCGACAAGATATAATAAAGTGTCTACATAATATAATAAAGTATCTACATAATGTAATAAAGTGTCTACATAATATAATAAAGTTTCTACATAATATAATAAAGTATCTACATAATGTAATGAAGTATCTACAGAATATAATAAAGTATCTACATAATGTAATGAAGTATCTACAGAATATAATAAAGTATCCACATAATGTAATAAACAGTCTACATAATGTAATAACGTATCTACACAATATAATGACGTATCTACATAATATAATAAAGTATCTACAGAATATAACTAAGTATCCACATAATGTAATTATGTATCTACATAATGTAAAGAAGTATCTACACAATATAATGACGTATCTACATAATGTGATAAACAGTCTACATAATATAATGACGTATCTACATAATGTAATGAAGTATCGACATAATATAATGATGAATGCACATGATACATAGAAAATGGACCATATAAGACAGCTATGGCGTTCCATACACTTCCATACTACCTGAAACTGACGTGACTTGAGTCGTCTTAAATACATGGTTCACAACCTAAAGAGGCGTCTATCGCCATAGATGCAACTTTGAGGAAAAAATATTAGTTACAAAACATTCAAATAATGGCAATTCTAGAAAAGATCTTAAAAGCGATAACTGAATTTAAAGATGAAATTATACTTCGTTTGATTAATCAGTTATATTATGCAAAGAATCGAAACAGAAAAAAAGACGCCATCAAATTTCAAATTATCTCAACTATATTAATGTTTTCAATGTCAATTCATGTATTTAAGGAACCTTTAAAACGAACTTAAATAAAGTTAAATAACACAAGAATAACACAAATGATGTACTTGTAGCTGAAAACCTATAATCACTCGTTCTACAGACGCATGATTCATACTTAGATATTTCCAACGATTCAAGGAATTGACATTTGGAAAGGAGGAAACTTCATTATACGATGGAAGGGAGCTGATCTAGTAGATTGATGCATCGTCTGTAAGCACTTGCGTCATCTTAGAACACATTTAAGTTATACGTAAATACGGTTGCATTCAATATAACACATGGAAACATTTTAATACATATTACATTTTCATTTTAAAATATTTGTCTACAACCCTTTGGATAACCTCTCGTTTATTGATATTATTGCACTGAAGTTCTATTTCGTTTTAACATTGTTTTTGCTATTTCGGTTTGTTTTTTTTTTCTCTAGAAACAATAGATTTGATTATAGTCAAGAAGACAACCCTTAAATTTCCTTTGCGACTCACCTTTTGAATCCAACTATACTTACTATTTTTAAGTTCCTAACTTGTTTCGGTTTTATCAATTATAAATTCTTGCAAAACGTGTATACGATGAAAACAAAGTTATTTTTATCAAATCGAAGTAAATTTGCCTTAAGTTATTATATGAACATATTGCTTTACGTGCCTGTGATATGATAGAGAAATTAAACCTTATTTATATCTTAAATCTTATTTAAGTAAAATATCATCAAGAAATTTCTGGAAATTCATAAAAAAAAGTTCATTAGTAACAAAAATCACAGCCACACACCAAACGATGTAAGTATGAGCGATTGTGTCAATAATTCTACGCCAATTTCGAATACACCTCGATCATAACCACTTAAACATGGATAATCATGGCTCATAATCATAACTCGTGATGTGACGTTTTGAAATGCCAGATATTCAGCTCAGTATCGGGGTTCGATTTCTTTAGGCTGATTATTTAACAGCTGACAGATGAGATAGGATAAAACATCTTACAAAGCGACAATGACCCCATTTTAAATCCAGCCGCAGGGATGTGTTTATCTCCACTTGATCTCATTATTCTCCCCCACCCCCCACCTGTCGGTAGGGATTAGAATTTACCGTCTGCTCGTTCCAGGCAGAGGGGTAAGATCTTCCCCGAAAAAGAACCCACCTGTTGACCGTGGGTGGCGACCCGTGCGGTTGGATGAAGGAGTCCTGGTGGTTGAGCACCGCAGAAGTCTGCAACCCAACACACCACTTTGGTCCGGATTAAGAGTCAAGACGGTAGGTCGGATGGGCCCGTTCTTGATCAATCGGTCTGTCATGATATTTTTCTTGGATTATATTTTATCACGTATCATCCTTTCTCAAATTTTTTCACCCTCACTGAATGTTTCCGTTATCATGTACTTGTCTATATTAATTTTCAATGAATATACTTCCAGTTATCTAATTTCCAAATCCTTGAAAACTGTCATGGCGTATGGGCTAATCTTGTAAAGTAAAATGCTATATGGTTATACGTATACCATTTTTAGATGGATGTTGGTGCGGTTCTTGTCTTGTCGGGACTTGAATTTACATCAATCGGGTGGTATGCGGGATCTGATGTATTACTTTGCTGGAGTATATTGTTAACGTATTCTTGACATCATGTCTGTCGGACATCCACAGCATGTGTCCCCTTGTTGGGCTCCGAGGCGGGTGAGAAACGTTGACAACGAAACAAACTCAGTATGGCTTCCAAAAAAAGACACCAAAACAATATTACAAAACGATCTACATCTGCTCAGTCTGTTCTGAAACGTGCTCGACACGATTCGGTGGAAAATGAATCAGATAACGATTTATTGACTACTATTAATTGGCCAAGATTTTTAACAGTTACATCTACAGATCCATCTAGACAAGTAACAAAGCTTTCACCTTTTGCGATTCACAAGCAGATACTTGGTATTGCTGGTGAGCCGCAAGAGGTGAAAAAGCTCAAATCTGAAAAGATTTTGGTTGAATGTCCGAAAAAAAAGTCATTCTGACAATCTCCTTTTAATAAAAAAAAAATGTTACATACCTGTAGAAGTCTGTCCGCATATTACACTCAACTCCTTCAAAGGAGTCATTCGTTCCAGGGAACAAGAACAACGTACTGTTGAGGAGATGAGTGTCAATTTGAAACCACAGTGAATTTCAGAGGTGACCAGAATTAATACCAGGAAAGATGGCAATATAAAACCGACTAATACCTTTATCCTTACGTTCAATTCTCCAAACCTACCAAAATCTGTAAAGATGGGACATGATCCGAAAAATCAATGGTAAGGGTATTCCAGGTTGCGTAAACCATTTAAAAACTGGAAATCATACTGCCACATCTGCCAAAGACATCATTAATACTTTGGCAGATACTTTTTCGAAACATTCATCTATTACTAATTGGAACCCAAATTATTTAAAACATAAACATGAGACTGAAAAACAGAAATTGAATTTTAAATCAAATAATTCAGAAAAAAAAATATAATAAGAAATTCTCTTTGAGTGAATTGAAAAATTCCTTAAAGAAGGCACATAATACATCAGCTGGTCCATGAAGATATCCATTATCAACTTTTAAAACATTTACCCGAATCGTCCTTATTAATTCTACTTGATATATTTTACTCGGTTTGGGTGATTGGAAACTTCCCCGAGTCCTGGAGGGAAGCTATCGTTATTCCAGTACCCAAACCTGGTAAAGATAACACGGATCCAATTAATTACCGTCCGATTGCTTTGACAAGTTGTGTAAAACCATGGAACATATGATTAATGGTCGCCTCGTTTGGTTCTTGGAGTCCAACAACTTAATTACAAAGTATCAAAGTGGATTCCGACGCCAAAGAGGCACAATAGACCATTTAGTTAGATTTGAATTAGGGAGGCTTTCATAAAGAAGGAACATTTAGTCGCTGTATTTTTTTACTTAGAGAAAGCCTATGACACCACGTAGAAGTATGGCATTATGAAAGATCTTCATAATATGGGCCTTCGTGGCCGTTAAGTTACTTTTATTTTAATTTTTTTAGATGATAGACAGTTTCAAGTCCGAATTGGAACAACCCTCTCTAATGATCACAAACAGGAGATGGGCGTCCCATAAGGCAGTATTCTGTCTGTCACACTTTTTAATATAAAAATTAATAATATTGTTTAGAGCATAAATCCTGGCGTGGATTGCTCTTTATATGTTGACGATTTTGTAATTTGTTACCGTTCAAAAAGTATGAAAACTATTGAATAGCAACTGCAACAATGCCTTAATAAACTTCAGACTTGGTCTGATGAAAACGGTTTTAAATTGTCCAAGTCTATAACAAATTGTATGCAGTTTTGTCAACTACGTAAACATTACGATGATCCCAATCTAACTTTAGACACATATACCTGTTGTTGAGGAAACAAAATTGTTAGGTCTTATTTTTTACCGTAAACTTACATTTACATTCCTCATCTTAAATATCTTTAGACGAAGTGTAATTAAGCACTAAATTTTTCAAAACTTGTTGGCAATACTAATTGGGGTGCAGATCGTAAAGTTTTACTTAGACTTTACAGATCTCTAATCAGATCAAAATTGGACTACGGCTCTATTGTATATGGATCGGCTCGCAAGTCTTACTTAGCGATGCTTGATCCTATACACAACCAAGGACTACGACTCGCCCTTGGTGCCTTTCGTACTTCCCCAGCCGACAGTCTTTATGTAGAGGCAAATGAACCATCATTGTATTTAAGACGTGAAAAACTGGCTGTCACTTTGCAATTAAACTTCATTCAAATCCATCTAATCCTGCTTCTAATCTTATTTTTGACCCCAATTATGAAACTCTCTTTGATAAAAAACCTAAAACTATTCGAACATTTGGTCTCCGGATCAAACCAAAACTCATCGAAGCCAATATTAATCTTAATTTAATTACTAAGTACAAAATCTCAGAAATACCACCATGGACTTTGGAAAAGTCAAAAATCATTTTTGAACTTTGTAAAGACAAAAAATCTGAAACAGATTCCACTATCTTCCAAAGTAAATTTAATGAAATCAAATCATCTTACAATCATTATTGTCACACATAAACAGATGGTTCTATAGATGGAAACACCGTGGCTGCAGCTGCTGTTACAGGACAGCACACCCCAAAGAGCCGTTTACCAAACGGAGCCTCATATTTTCAGCTGAACTTAAAGCCATTGATTTGGCATTGAACTACATTAATGAAATTGATAAAAACCAGTTTATTATATTTTCTAATTCACTTTCATCTCTTCAAGCCAAAGATGGCACGAAAGATGATAACCCTTTTTGTACTTAAATTTCTTAATAAATATCATTTGTTGTGTTAATATAACACTATTAGTTTCTGCTGACTTTCTGGTCATACAGGAATTCGTGGAAACGATAAAGCTGTTAAGGCTGCGAAAGCGGCCTTAAGTTTGAATATTAATAATTTTAAGCTGCCTTTTACTGATAATAAATCTCATATAAAACCAAAACTTGGCGAATGGCATCCTAGCAAAAGGAGTATTGGTCGAGAAGAAGTTGTGTTAACTCGGTGTAGAATTGGGCATATACGCTGTACACATTTTTATCTTTTAAAACGTGAACCTGTTCCAGAGTGTGTGCCCTGTTTTGCACCGCTTACTGTGAAGCACATACTGGTCGACTGTGTTGACTTTTCTCCAATGCGAGAAAAGTACTAAAGAATCGACAGTATGAATTAATTATTTGATAAAATTGATGTTACACTTATATTTGGTTTTCTTAAAGAGGTTAAGATTTTTAATCTTGTTTAGTACCAATTATTATATCAATGACCTTGTTCACTAAATTCTCTAGTTCATTTATTTATTTGTAAATAATTATCATTTATTTATTTGTAAATAGTTTTAATACATTTTAAACCGTATTTATTTAATATATTTTTGTCATCATCACTTCCATTAATCTTTGCGCGTACAAAATGACCTATTTATGTGTCGACGTGCAGTAAAACACCATTCATTCATTCATTATAGACTCAGTCAATTCTGAAAACACCGACGTGCATTCTTTGTGTTGTAACTTTTTAAAGTATGTGACATTGTTTTCAAGTATTTATTCATCACAATGTATATATTTATGTGTATCCTTCAGTTTCTAAGAACAAAAATAATGTCTGTGGGACCCCCTCAGGGCAGGGCTGTTAATAAAACTTTATAATGTTCCTACAGCTTCCTTTTTTTATTTAAACTGCGTCAAGAAAAGTTGATATTCTGCCATAAATAATCCAATATATCCAAAAATCAAAATGTATTTCGAGAATATATAAAGAAAGAGCGCGAATTAATTTCATACACATAAAACTAAATTAAAAAAAAATACCCTATATGGATTAAGCTATTCTAATAACGTCAATAAATGTACGATTAAGTGAAATTCAATAATTTAATATAAAACATCGAAAAAAAAAACAATAATGAAAAACAATAAAATCGAGTATAGTAATACTAATAAACAATCGGGGACAAATTTCTAGCATGCCAAATATATATTCTTAACAAAACATCTCTTTTAAAGTATGCCATAACCATTCTTAATGAATCCGACGTCACTTCTGTGTGGCCATTTAATGTATAATGAGTTAAAGATTATCAAAATGGGAAATTGACAATCTCACGGATCAGCTTTTAAATTAGATGTTTGGTAAAACCCGGTCCCAGATAAGAACATTTTTGTGCAGATAGGAAAGTTCATTAATTGAGATGTGTTCAGTAACAGTATTTAACAAATAAGCTAAAAGCCTTATGATACATAAATCAAATCATGTATTGCTATAATTTGGGCTTACCATTCTGCTAAGAAACATCTTAAAGAAAACACGCGACTTAAGTGTTAATCAGGGGATATTGCCGAGCCGGACCAGTTTATGTTTAAAGGCAGTTCAGTACTAAGCGTTCATAATTAAGATTCAGACTGAACACAACTCAGATATAAAACAACTGAGATAATTTATTGTCAATAACGTACTCCTTATCTGAACTGTGATATGATGAAAATACCGTGAATCTGGTGTGTCAATAGTATTGCAAATCCAGCTTTAACAACTTGAATTTGTCGTCCTGCTATTAAATTTAAAGATTTTTGTCAAAGTGTTTTAATACGTTTTAGTTTGTAGTTAATTTAACAGTATGACCTGGTTAACCTTTACATAACATATAAGATTGGCATGTTACTGAATTATCGAGTAGTATACCAGACAAAAACTGCGTAGTAATATTCACGTGAACATTACCCCATGGTATGTACTCTAATGTAACATCCATCCTGAACTGAAACATTTGTCATTATATTGTCTGCGTGAGAATGTAATACATCATCAAGAAATCGCAGCATACGTGACAACTAAACAATGTTAGATGTGTACTAAAAGGGTTTTGCTGTATTTGTTATATTAGTAATTGCGTATTGTATTTGGTCCGGTATCAACCCATATACGGCTTGATTCATTTCAATGAATGTATCTAATATAAAGTAAAATAATGGAGTTTTACAAAGGGAATTGATTTATCACTGGCGGTTCAACATGCATAGCTTAACATCAAATTTATCTCAACTGAATGGCATTCTTGCAATTTATACCCAAAGCAATTTATTATTGAATCTGGAGCTCGTTTCCTGCAGGATATTAGAAATGTGTACATATTGTTACCTCGCTGTGTTGACTCAATATAACAGAATATGTTTTTGTCTTATTTTGATTGGGGTACGCGATTCGGAAGGATTCTTGTATTGACTACCACAACAGCAGCCAAGCGTATTGTGTGGCCTTCGTAATATATCAACCTGTAATTTGGCTCAGTGGTGTTATTATTTCTGCTTCCTTGGAATAATTGATCTCATTCAGTGATGCTTGAGAATAAAATACATCCCTAAGGCGGCATCGGGAAGTTTGAAGGGTGATGCACGTTTCATTGCTCTTGGTGAACAGACTCAATACAACCGAGTCTGTTAATAGCTTCAGAATATATTGGTCGTGTTCTTTGCGTCTAAGATATCCCTCTGTCAGATATAACTGATTCGGAAACGGAGTAAGCTTGTTGTGAGAAATACGGAGAAGGTTTCTTATTCACAAAGAACAGGGTTCCCGAGATGCGAGTAATAAACTGTTTCGAATTTCAACGTTAAATAATAGTTGTCTTTTTGTCAGCATGTTTCATTTAGATATATACACATGGACTCTTTAATCATTATATGCTATTTCTATCAAACGACACAAGCTGTGTTACCCAAATATCAAGTGTTTTGAAATATATTGGCGTGAATTTATCAGTTAGCCATTTTTCTGCCTTTCGTGCTTATGTCCACATTTACATTTAAATATCTTTCTTTTTTCCATGAGCTTGCGATACACTAATGTATTTTTAAAAGGACTGTAAATTACCGAATATCTAGACATATATAGACTTGCCAATAATTCATTGTTAAACTCAAGGACAATCAAATATTATCACTAACGCTGCATACAATATTATACAAATCCATACTACCTGAAACTGACGTGACTTGAGTCGTCTTGAATATGCTGTTTTCAACCTAAGGAGGCGTCTACAGCTGTGTATGCCTCTTTGAGGAGACAAAAATCAGTTTACAAAACATTCAAATATTTGCTATTCTAGAAGAGATATAAGAATCGATAACTACATTTTAAGATAAAATTATACTTTTCGTCTGATTAATCAGTTATATCATGCAAAGAATCGAAATACAAAAGATGAAGTAATCCACTGTTAAATTAACTGAAATCTGGCTATGTTTTCAATGTCAATCAATGTAATAACGAACTTAGTTAAAGTTAAATTACTCAAGAATAACGCGAATGAGGCCTTCGCATCTAGAAACCTATAATCAGTCGTTCTGCAGGCACATGGCTAATAAAGTTCATACATAGAAATTACAACGGAATCCAAGGGATTGAAATTAAGAAAAAAGTAAACTTCATTATACGATGGAAGGGAGATGACCTAGTTAATTGATGCATCCACTGTTAACACTTACGAAATGACATGCCATTTTCATTTCGTGCGATTTGTCCACGATATTTTGGATAACCCACTTTTTTGATATATTTGTATTGTATTTTTATACCGTTTTTACTTTTCTTTGTCAATTGTCATTTAAATACAAGTTATATTTGGTTTATTTTTATAAAACAAAGTAGGTGTTATTAGTGTTATTATTGTCAAAAAGACGAAAAATGTCGAATTGACTGACAAAATGTTTGTCAAGACCCACCTTTTACATGTAAATCTCACTTTACTTGATTTCATAATGAAGGTTTCCAAACTTGTTTCTGTTTTATCAATCCTGGATGCCTGGTTATATTTGTAATATACAAATGTATCATGAAATGATATTGTAAAGATAAGGCTATCTCACGGAACCCTGCAACACCCTGACACTTGTGTTTAATGAACGAAAATGAACAAATAAATGTCTGAATAATGTCTCAGTTCTAACAGATGTTGTGTATTATTTGTATAAATGGCCATGATTTATAGAAAATGCAAGTTACGCTGTATTTTCGGCTTTTTCTTGAATGATATGTTGAAATAAGCAAAATATGTAAATTTGCCTGACGCTAAATAAGCAGCAACAAATACAGCACCAGTAACATTATTGCTGATAGAGGATTGTATCCCGTTCGTAAAAACAGTACAATGGTGCGTACCCAATCCCTTTTTCCTATAGGTGTAAACTCACTATTGATTTTTGTTCTTTATTCTATAGTAAATAATAAAAGTTTGAAGGCTTGTCATTCATAGAGAGACCCACTGAAAGAAGTGAAACTTACATTTTACTGTTTGTCAACCTCTGCACAACCAAAAAATAATGAGAAAAGTAGGGGTCATGTGTCATATAAGAGATTTGTTATGCTCAGTGTGTTGACTAAGTGAAAGTAGACTTCCGAAATCAGGTATTCATATCCCAATTTCCAAGCATCAATTTTTTTCTAAGTTCATAAGTCAAACATGACAATGCTAAATATTCAATAAACACCAATAATGCCATTCAAATAAACAAATGAGCATTAAAATAAGGAAAATGCATTTTGAAAGAAGAAGAGACAAGGATTATTTATAACCGCCATTATGCGACTACCCTACGGAAGCACTTCCTCTTTCCAATGATGGTACTATGCTTATAAATTTCCACCCAAATTTCCCAGCTTATAGTGTAACTAGGGTTTTAAGATGCCGAATTAAGGGTGTAACAATACGAGCCCACCCTGCACAGAGCACGAGTATTACGAGCATCTGTTCTTACTCATTCGTGCACCTGTTTGGTTTAAACATATTTTATTGCATAGTTCACATAATAAGCAAACAGGGTAGGCCACAAGTTCTAGCAACATTACTTATGGCCCTACAGTTTTAATATAAATATAACATTAGAATCAAGATGGCAATAATAACATTCAATAGGATATAAACCAACAATCAAAGAAATGAAGAGAGATAAATAAAAAGAGAAAATAATGAAAGTAGGAAATAAAAAGAGAGAGAAAAGACATAGTATGTTTATTTTTAAGTGCTTCCATAGTATCGTTCCAGTGCATTGAACGGCTGCATAAATTAGGTATCTGTTGCCCAGAGAGTCATTTGTTGACAAAACGTTTCGCGTTTTTAATGAATTCTTGTACCTGCGTAAATATAAATGTATTGTGCCACTGGTATTAGTCCCAGAGATAGGGGGAAGGTTATCAGTTTATATATTATAACATGAATTTCAATATTTGGCGGCCTTTTTGGCGGCCATCTTGTATTTATGACTAAACGCCCCAACAGCGGTTAGTAAGAAATGGATTTTAGAACTCAACGTAAAATTTACCGCTAGAAACAAGTCTGGAACTTTTTGGACATAAAAAGAAAAATAAACACCTCCTATCTATATATATACTTTTACCAAATGAAAGCACTCGTGTATTGAAAGGATGAAAACGGCGTGTAGAACAAACAGACGAAGTTGTTCATCAATATTTATAGGACATTACAAAAAGTTTTGTTCGGCATCCTCTTTTTCATTATCACCTCCTTCACATCTTGCGTCTAGTGTTAAATAATTTAAGAAAGTATCAAACTGAAGGTGATTACATCCGTTTCTCAAACGAGCGTGGAGACCTACCAGTTAGATAATACGATGGCACCATTTGTTTTTTTAAAATACACGTTCGCTATTTTAGTTTAAACAATGATGATAACGTCTCTGATTTACGAATGTACTCGGTAAGTGTATTCCAGATAGATACACATGACGAAATAAATAAATTTACAAATAGTTGTGTTCTCATGTTAAAAACAACATAACCGGGAAAAATTCGTAAGTTGTAGTGTGTATTTACTGGAAAAAGATAATCGGACAGAATTCCTGTTAAAGTTTATATGCAATAATGTATTTTTTATATTTTTCTTCTTTCTGATATTAATGACGAGCCTATGTTAATGTATTTACAGAAACCGAATGCGTAAAACCACTTCTCTAGTTGCTTCGTGTTGATTTGATGCGTATTCAAAACACTGGTCGCAGCAATTATATATATTTATTTGGTTTTGTGATTTCCGATTTAGAGTTAATTTTAATTTTTCACATCATGCCTAAAATTTATGCAGTGTACAGTATATGTCAAACTGAGGTATGCTCCTGACTATTTTGTCATGCAAAGAGATGATACCAAACTATATGTCAAACAGAGGTATGCTCCTGACCATTTGCCATGCCTGGAGATAATACCGAACTATATGTCAAACTGAGGTATG
This sequence comes from Panopea generosa, assembly GCA_029582155.1. Lineage (NCBI taxonomy): Eukaryota > Metazoa > Mollusca > Bivalvia > Adapedonta > Hiatellidae > Panopea > Panopea generosa. Next base: position 31,524,779 of record CM055911.1, on the reverse strand, counting down.
CTCCTGACCATTTGCAATGCCTGGAGATAATACCGAACTATATGTCAAACTGAAGTATGCTCCTGACCATTTGCCATGCCTATAGATAATACCGAGCTATATGACAAACTGAGTTATGCTCCTGACCATTTGCTATTCCTGGAAATAATACCGAACTATATGTCTAACTGAGGTATTCTCCTGGCATTCACTACCTAGTTTGCTAGTTAGGGTCAGTGTGACAAGTGTCAACACTGAACACATCTTGGGAAGTGATCAACAGTGATATTAGCCATGTACACAGTCTGTGTGCCCTGGCTGTGACCATGTTGCCAGTTAACCTCTGTAGTGTATATATATATATATATATATATACGGAGATAATTATTTGTGAATAAACAAGACATAAATATACAGACCAGACTAAAATGCAAACTATACACACAATATCATGGTCTCTGCCAAACCAATTAATTTTGTGTCGACTATGACTTATATACTATGGAATTACATGCAACACATCTTAACAGGGGGGATTGTGCTGCATGTAAAACCATAGTATATAAGTCATGATCGACACCAAATTTATGGGTTTGGCAGAGGCCCTGTTATAGTGTCTATAGTTTGCATTGTAGCTAGGCGCGCTCGCCTTAGTCTTGTCTGTACATTTATCTCTGGTTATTTACAAATAATTATCTCCATATATATATACATTGTGAATGAGCATCTGAAAATATCCCAAAAATCGTAAATTCCGTTGTTATGTGAAATTAATTATCTCCCTTTATGAAATAAAGATCGAACGTGTGTGTGTGTGTGTGTGTGTGTGTGTGTGTGTGTGTGTGTGTGTGTGTGTGTGTGTGTGAATATGTGTGTGTGTGTGTGTGTGTGTGTGTGTGTGAATATGTGTGTGTGTGTGTGTGTGTGTGTGTGTGTGTGTGTGTGTGTGTTAATATGTGCGTGCGTGCGTGCGTGCGTGCGTGCGTGCGTGCGTGCGTGCGTGCGTGTGTGTGTGTGCGTGCATGCATGTGTGTATGTGCGTGAGTTATTCTTATATTCAAAATTAAATTGGTAATTAAAATACATGAACGTCATCTCTTTACTTTATTTATTCTTGCGTGCCCATTGCAACAAACGTCTTTGCCCGTTCGAATTGAAACCATTTAACTAACGAGCATCGGCAATAAAAATGTAAATTTGACTTTTGACGTAAATGAGGCCATTCATTCGTCACAATTGTTAAATTAAACAAACAACCTGCCACACACGACATAACATACATGCCACATACACGATGTGACACACACGACACGACATTCACGACAAAATTTAACGAAATATGTTCAACCTCACGCCACTCGGAAATTCATTAAGAATTTATAAAATTAGTTTAAAAAAAAACAAACGAAGTGAAAAATCTGATTTATGCGAATAAAAACGTGACGAACAACAATTCAATCATCCTCACCAATGCCTTTGGAGAAAATTACAGTGTTTGGTTTCTGATGCCATGATATCACAACGTAGACTATCGTGCTGCATAGTAACATAGTTTCACAAGTTGCCATAATGGCAGACAGTCACGTTCTGATACACAATGGCATCTTGATTCGTGATTTCGCAGCGGTGATCTAGGTACAGAACGTTCGCGTCGCATGCGGAAGGTAGTTGGTTGGACCCGACCGGGCCATACCAAATACATGAAAAAAGTACTAGAAGCTACATCGCTTGGCGCTCAGCATTTAGAGAATATTTCTTGGTCTGATCAGCTCGATGCCAGTATAATGTGACTGGGTCGGGTATCATACAATGTATCTCCGGTGTTGCAGAACTTAGAATACTGGTTAAAGTAGACACCGTCGCGATATAACTGAACAGTTGTTGAAAGCGATACAAATTACCACACAACATCAACAAACATTCGCTTGTTGATGCACATACTCCTTACTACACTATGAACGTCAAGAGTATACATCCGTCCTGTAAAAGTAAATACAGAATAACGTCCACGAAATCTACAGTTTATTCTATTGAACATTTTCAATTATGATAGTGCGTATTAATTTAATATACAGCAAAGTTTACCAATATGAACAGTTAAGAAACGGAAACCGTAATATATATCAGCAATGTTTCTTTAACCATTTCATCGCATTATATTTGTTTTGTTAAACTATCTCTCTAACTGCAGTGAAGGCCTTCGATCCGCGACCGGGTGATACCAAAGACTTGGCAAATGGTACTAGAAGCGTCCTAGTTTCGTGCTCAGCGATTAGATAATGGTTTTAGATTTGGTTGGCCTGGTGTCAGTAAATATGACAGCGTTGAGAATCAAACCATGTTTCTGCACCGTGATACCCAAATGTGGCAGCTCTTAGACATGTAGGAATAAAACATTGCTGAAAGCGCAACGCTAATCACGATATACAACAATACACTAACAAAGAATCCCCTAGCTCGAAAGTAAATCAATCAAACAATGAAGTCTCTGCACCCGTTAACATCTACATGTACAACAGCAATATAGCCGGGTTTGGTTAGCTCAGTCGGTAGCGCGTCTGACTATCAATCAATGGATCGTGAACTAGAATCACAGTCTCCATTATGACGATATATGACTTTGTGTCTCATTGACTTTCGTCTCTCACCGCAGATTCAAGTGGGAAAGTTATAAGTTTCTTGCGGAGATGGGTGTTCTTAAATTCTAGTAAACCTTCTGTGATATAAGGAGGAATGGTAGGCTTATTAATCGTATGCTAGCCCTCGACGCATCACTGTAAAGTACAATAGGACAATGTAAATCAAATGAAAGTACATGGTACATTACTCCTCTATAATCCAATGATAAGTAAACTACTATAAACTTTGTTCGATATTATGTTGGATGTTTGATTAAAATATTTACGTATCTTAACGTGTTTACTGATGAATCATTTGCATAAGTGTTTGAATCTTGATGGAATGTAACGTTATTTTCAACACATTACAGGGTATATGCGGATGAGGCAGTCCGTTTTAACCTTCTGTAAATGCCTGACACACTTTCTCATATAGTTGTCAATTATATGCGTAGAACACAAAATGTGTACACAGGAAAAAATGCCACGTATGTTTAAAATATGTTGGACAAAACATTTGTTACAAATGTTAAACATATGCTTTTCATGCGGTTTGCTTTAATTGCGTTTCAAAACATATGTTTAACATACGTGGTACTGTTTCCTTGCATTTTTACCTGTGTACATAACACAATTAGTTGACATTAGGCTAGTTGATTAAAACATTACAAAAAAGTATTACTATAACATGTAACTTACGGAATATTATGAATTTGACAATTTGATCTATAATAGCATAGAAGACTGTCATAAACACATTACAGATATATAACATCATCATCATCATCATTATCATCATCATCATCATCATCATCATCATCATCATCATCATCATCATCATCATCATCATCATCATCATCATCATCATCATCCATTATAATTAGCAATTAAACTATTCAAACATATGTTATATATATATTCAAAATTTATATAAACATACCTCTAAGATTTAATGCGCACAACAGTTAGATACTGTTGTAATCATTTTACTATGTTAATGTGATATTGCTTGCGTGGTGTTGTACAAGCATAGACTCGAAAGGGAATACTAATGAGACTATAACGGTTATGGTTATATGGTTATATGGTTATGTTTTATGCGAAACTTTGTATCGGACCAATCGTGCTTTCTTGCACAATGAGAACATGGCGATATAAGACACTATTTTGTCTAGGCCCTGACATTAGATATTCGTGAAATGTGTATTGCAAGTGTAATATGTGAATGACTATGCCTCAGCATTGTAGGCCTACTTGTATGTGCAGCTTAATTTTATGGTTGAAGACAGGGGGAAGAGAGAGATTGTATATATATACTGAATACATATTTATGTTATTTGTAGAGGACAAAGAGCGAGATTGGAATTTCAAAGATATTTTTCTTGAATTTATACAGGAAAATAGTGTGGTCGTACATATGTTTTCTTGTGTTTTTATGTTATTTCTACTGAGTTTGGGTCAAAACAGGTATGTTCATGTGTCAGGTCTATGGTGCCTATCCTAAAGAGGAAGATTTCTTCTTGTTTCATGTTATTCATACCAATTCTCTGCCAGACTGATTAGCCATAACGCCAACTTTGTTGATGATGGTACCGTTGATTTAATGTATCCTTTGGTGAAAGTGTGATGTATATTTAATGCACGTTCAGTTTGACATTCAATTCTATTTTCGACTATTGTCAATATTTTAATGTATAGGATGTCGTTAGAGAAATATATTAATATGGACCGAATATGTCTTTGCACAAGAGACATTTCATTTTCAGATCTGTTTTCTTTCCAATTAAAACATACGAATCTAACACGTTTACCAGTGCACCTGGACTTCGTATTGCGTAATGAGACACGATGGTTATTACCAATTTCATTTGAAATACACATGTAGATACAAGGAATTAAATTTATTAGTTACTTTTCATGAAATGTGAGTTATATAAAATATATATAAAGCCCTTCGCCGTGCATATAATTTACGTGTGGCACGTCTCGCTACACAGTTATGCCCCCTTTTCCCACGGTAACACGACTCTTACGCTTTAAAAAAGTCCTATATAATTTGGTTTTAAATGTTTCCAAAATGGTTCATAGTGGTTGTTATTTCATACCGCAGATGAGTAAAGCAAAAGCAGGCATGGCATATACTGCAATAAGAAATCACTGGTGTTAAAAGGTGACTTTTATAGGGTTTAACAGAAACGTGTATTTATGAGCTTCGGTGGACTTTTTAAAAATAATTTTCGGGTGTCACTGCATCCACTTTAAAAATAGCAAGCCGGTCAACCAATCAGTTATTGTGCATTTTATGTAAGGATACATTCCTGATATGAAAAAAAATATAAGTGGTATATATTCTTTTTACCGTCGAAATTTCTTTACCTTGTTTTATATAGAGCAAATAACAACATTCAACTATGTAGTTTAACGTCCAGTAAATTAAAAGGCAGACTAAAGTTAGTTGCTTGTCCATCTAACAGTCTTTCGATATTCAACTGGAACCTAGCTTAAACCCTTACCATTTTTACCTCGGAGTCCTTCCTTACCTCCAATAACGAAGAGTTTTACACTATACAGGATACGTGTATGTGCAACGTCAACTATTAAATGTTTAGTCCTGTCATATGTTGATGAAGTAATAGATAGTGTTCATTAAGTAAAAATTCACCAATTAAGAAACCCAAAGGGAGCGAAATTTTGACTTAATGGAAACGTTAACCGCCATTTGACTGACAGTTTATGTAACTCGGGGCGGGAGCTACGAAGATAGCTGAAATGATTGATGTTTGAAAGCCCATCCGTTGCTAAGGCCATTTCTAAGCATAGCTTGCGTGGCTTTGTAGTTTGTACAAGACTCGTTCAGAATTTAATTAAAGGCGGAGTCTGTGAAATGTCATTCACGCACCTTTATAATAATTAAGAACAAACTAAATAATCAAATTATTTTGTAGGCTGTTTTAACAAATAAGAGCGATGAACTTTTGAAAATTGAAGCGATTCCATTGGTTGTCAAATGAGGGTAAAAATTAAAATCATGAGATGTCCGTATTAGCAGAATATCAGTAAGATTTCAATACGTTTTGCACTTTGATAGTTTCGGGATAACCATTATAATTAAACGGCTAATAATAGAAATGGTGATTTATTTCTACAACTGAATAGAGCAAATACTGGACATAGATATTAAGCAATTAGCCACATTATGTCATGACCTTTACGTTATTGATCTCATCATCAAACACAGCCTCACACGCTATGGTATGTAGGATGTTCCATACATTCTTCAAGTAATCGCCACACATCTGTCGTATCAAAACTATACTCGAACTCATAAGACTTATAAAGGGATGTTAATATTATTAATGAAATTTTTAATTAAATAATAAAAGTATTTAAAACATTAACGAAGACACACTTTCTCCAAAAGTATTTGGTTTCCTCTGAAACATATCAAGACAAAAAATCAGGGTGATTACAGATTTAAGCACGATCATATACTACGGCACTTCTCTCCAAGACTGTGATATTTGACAGAGCGTATTTTGACGTGGACGGCGTCATGGTAAGAGGTGACGTCGTTGTTGACTGTCTCTTTATTATGTTGCGGTTGTAGATGTAACCGTCCGTGTAGTTTTTCGATTTTTGTATTTTTCGGTTTCCACAGCAAGACTCCGACGGTGGACAGGTGCCGAGAGAAAATGATCCACTAAACGCCATGTATATCCACGGATTGCAGCAACTATTTAAACTGGCAAGAAGTATCATGATGACCAGAGCATTGTCTGAAAATAACAGAAAAATGGGAAAAAATCATTAAATTATAATTATTATTTTAGAGATTTGAACCCACGGCCCCTGCAGCGTCAGCGTCTAGCACATTAATGACGACGTCTCTACCGACTGCGTCATCCCAACAACACCTAACTAAACGTTGCACAAAAAGCACTTATATTGGCGTCGCCATTAATGTACACAGGACATAGGCGTGTATTATTATATTTACATTCAATATTTTGTATTATTCCTACTTTAAATGACTCGATGGAGAGGAGTGACACATGTCAATTTTGAATATAAATATAATTATTATATCTCAACAACATCTTCCAAATTAATAGAATATTTAAACATTCAGTAATTTGACAATTACCTATGACAAATGGCAATACTTCGATTTAATTTTGAAATGTTCAAGATCTAGAATAGTTTTTGTTCATTATTATTATAATTATTTTGTGATGAAATTCCTTAAAAAATTACAATTCACTTTCAATTTGCAAAGCCATATCCAATTCATAATAATGTAGTAGCATTACTTTGGAATTATCATTTTTATGCCGTACCAATAAATATTTGATTGTTATCGGACGTGAATAGCGAAAAATCGGAAATCAAATATCCATAATGATGGATGCAAACTTAACTGTTCCATTATGTCCAAGCTGGTTTGTATGAATAATACACAAACACACCGTTTGAATCATCAATCACATTGACAGTTTAATGTGTCTCAACTTCACACAGTTGCTCAGGAAAATGAAAGCAACTTGCGTTGATTTAATGTCACGAAAATATTGTTTTTCAAAACAAATGCCAGTGATAAGTGAGCTCATTGACTGAACGGAAGGGCTGAAAACAAAACGTGTTCACTCAAATAGATACCATGTCTCATAGCAGTGTTTTGTGTTGTACAAATGAAAACAAAAGCAAAAAAAAAGAAAGTAAAAAAAAAAAACAACAACAACAAAAAAAAAACACAACAACAAGCGAAATGATCAAATCTATGTCTACGCAGTCTACAATTATTGGTTAATTATTGTTTCGCCCTTTCTATCATATGTTTAACCCAACATGATTGATCAAATGCCAAAATAATGATATCAGTTTTATGTAAATTACATTTGTTTACATGTTATACTGTGCTATTTGGGTTATTTGATAAATAAGGAGCTAAACAGGAGAGTAGCAATATAGGACAATGTTACTACAGTACAAGAAGAAATAATACATGAAGTCTAATAGAGCCTGAGACACAGTAAAATGTTTTTCAAGGACTTTAACATGAAAAGGATAGGCAATTATTCTAAAAATTTCTAAAGCATAGATCTTCCGGGTTTTTTTTGAGAAATATGCTAAAGATAGCAATAAAAAGCTTTGAAATTTTATTTGACCCAGCTTGAATACACTTGGTAGGGGATCAAAGACAAAGCAACATGTAACCTATCTTAGCTACAGATCATCTGCTTTTGAAGAAAAGTCGCATATTTGGCCACCTCATATTCAATTTTGCATCTGTCACAACAACAACATGGTCAAACACTCTTTATATTATTGAGTTGTAGGAGGGTGTCAAAATATTCCACCAGTCCCGAAAGTAAACCCAGAACTGTTCATATATAGAGAGAATGCCGAGTAGATCAGTCGGATTGCTGATATACTTCTCTCTTCTAACAGGTACACTGAAATACCAACTCACACTCCACACCAAATTAGACTTTGCCTTTAAATTCCACATGAAAAAAGTGATTACAGGAACTCGGGTTATGTTCAAGTTACACAGTCACCATTTTGGGCATGTGTAATATTTACAGAACAATAAGTAGCCAGCTGGGACTGAACTATAGCTATTTCATTTAAGTGGATATGTTATTTTGTCAAGGTATTGCCAAAGAAATATCAAATTAAATAATATAGAATTTTGTATACTTGATACGTGTATGGTTGCTTTGTGCATAGTGTTTTTTAGTAAATTCTTTACGTGTTTTTTTAGTCCTTTATTTTCATTTTTGTTTAGTGAATAGATTAAATAGCCTTAAACGCTTAAAAGCTACATCTTTATCTAAATAACTGTAAAGTAAAGTTTCTTTATTTTCTAATACGTGATCAAACTATTTGAGGAAATGCATCTTTCTTAATGTTTTGTATGCTGTCAAAGTGATATATTGATATATGTTATGACCAAGCCAAAAACAAATCACAGCTGTGAATAAATACAGAACTGCAGGAAATGTATATAACAAGATATCCATCAATCATTATGTGTGACGTCCAATCAGCCTCACTTATTATCATAGTTTACTATTCTGTGAATGTAAAATGTGGAAAATATATGATATGAGATGAAGAACATTATTGAAGCAGATTTTTTTTGTAATCTGTGAAAGACGGAAAAATGCAAGAATCTAACTGATCTCAGCATGTCCAATAATACGCCTGATAAATGCTTCAGTATTGTCTCATTACATCTTCTTTGAAGATAGTGCATAGTACGAAAATATTCTCCATGGAAATGAGCACTTACTGCATCTTTGTACTTTTACTGCAGACTTAATATGTTAACAGAAAACGCTCGTCAATTGTCAACTTTTCTTTAAAACACAATAATAATCTTTGTACATTAATTTAGAAAATGAAAGGGAGATTTGTGACAGTGAGAAAATATCGCATTAGTGTTGATCACAACGCATATTAAAGCCGATTGGTGACAACATTATACCATGATTTGTGATTAAGTTTATTTTATTCCTATGAGAGATTCCGCAATTTCAATTTTGTGCACTAGGATTTCATGGTTTATTTTGAACAAAACATATTAAGTATAAACAAACCGTTCACACTTTACAGTATTAAAGTCATTTAAACTTTCAAAAATGCTATTTCATTAATATTGACAAACATTACTTTGGTATCGTTCTTTTGGTGTAATTCGCAATTCGTCATTCTAAATGTACTTCTATGTTACATGGTAAAAGTTATACTACTTTGAAGAACTTTATAATAGTTGTATTCCTATTTTTTCCGGAAAGTGTGTAGGGGTAATATATTCCGAACATGTATTAGTCACATCACTGGGTTTCAACATTCATATTTTGATAAAAAAAAAAATAAGCAGGCGGTAGGTAGTGTGGTGGATAGGGTGATGACTGCTGACGTCAGAGGTGGCAGGTTGGATCCCCAGCTCGACCCGATGCCTCTTAATTACATTCAGTACTGGTTTTACCAAGGGAGCGTACTCAAGAGCGTTCACATAAGCTTTGAATTTTCTTTACAATCGAACCAACATAAATTCGTGAAAACAGGAGGAAGTTTAATCTTGGGATAACGGGTCGTTAATAATACTTACTGTTTAATGGCGCTGTTTCATCATAGAGCCACCAAAGTTGAGAGATGAAGAACGGGGACCAGCAGGCAATATAAGCCAATATGATAACCAATGTTAGTTTCACTGTCTTCAGTTTAGCACGCGTGAACCCAGCAAATGAGTTACTCCGCGGAACCATCGTCTCTGTCACGTGCGTTTTGTTCGGGAATCTATGCGGAATAGTCTCTGATATATGTAAACGTTTAACGACAACTCCATTTCTGATAAACGGACGTTCTGTTTCAGTATCAGAAGTTACTGTGTTGTCTCTCTTCGACTGCTTCTGGCGCATAATTATTGTGTAATAGATCGATCCGTATGCGTAGATTAGAATGAATAGTGGAATTATGTACACAAGAACGGTAAATGAAGTAATATACAGTTGAAGTGTCCATTCTGGGTAAAAATGAACCCAGCAATTTTTTGTTCCAGAACCAATTTCGGTCTCTTGGTATTTGAATATAATAGCTTGAGGTGTACTTAAAACGGCTGATAAGATATAAACAAATCCAACAGACAGGTGAACCAGTCTGAATGTCCAAGTGTGACTGGTGAGCGGATTGCATATTGCTCGGCGTCGATCAAGCCCTGTCAAAACAAGTATGTAGGTAGATAGGTACATAACAAATATCTGCATGAACTTGACTATTCTACACATGACATCGCCAGCAATCCATATCCCAATAATCTCCCATATCAGCTGTGGTAAAATATTGAAAAATGCCACCATCATGTCAGCAAAACAAAGGTGGATGATAAAGATGTGCATTCTTGTGAAGTTCCGTTTGCGCTTGCGCATAATAAACAAAAGGTAAGAATTTCCAAATATAGCCAATGCCAAGATTATCGACTGGATGACCACCTTTGCTATGAATAAATTACTATTAACTGGAGAAGTCGTTGTAGAATTCGTTTTAATTTGGCTGTCTTCTAAAGTATCGGAAGGACCGCTTTCTTCCATTTTGTTAGATCTGAAAAGAGAAAAAAATGCGCTTTTGATTGTCAAAAAAAACAACCCACAACAGAATGTTAAAAAGATATCATGAAATGAGGTGCTAATACGTCTGTCCTATTGATTTGCTAAAACCATTTATAAAATGTGCATTGTAATTATTCGTCATTATTCGTTAATTATCCTTTTTTTCTTGAAACATTATATATTCGAAAAGCTAAAACCTCAATAGATTTCCATTCATTATTCATTAATATCAGGAACAAATGTATCGGACAAAAAATTTGCAATTCCTTTAATGTCAAATTTATTTTTAAGTAAGAATTGCGTATTTATTGAGGCTGATCGGTTAGGACATGGAATTTGAATGCGATTACAGTTTATTATAATCTAGCAATTGTTTAACTTAAATAAATTATAACATTTAGATTTTGAATGAATGAATGAACGAACGAACGAACGAACGAACGAACGAACGAACGAACGAACGAACGAATGAATGAATGAATGAATAGGGTTTTACGGCGTACCGACACACTATAGGTTATTCGAATGAAGATTCAAGGTTCACTCTACATTTACACAAACAACAATTTAACATATAGATTTAAAAAAATACATCAACAAATGAATATGCAGAATGAACCTAGAACCTTGTGCCTGCATAACTGCAGAGTTTCAGCAAATTCTTGCCATCACTCATATGACTCCCTGGAACCACACAGTGGTTGGTAATTTATCCACAATATAGTGAACATGACAAAAATAAATAAAATGAACATGACACCTATGTGAAGGATTCCTACCCAGTGCAGAGATCGACAGTGATTTTATTCTTAGCCGGAACCACACGGGCTTAAGATTGTGATATTTGCGTTTTTTAATCATAATATTGGGTTTGATTATTGTAATAACGAGTACATTATTATTATGATTGATTTGTTAAAGGGATTATATTGGCATATTACCGTCAATTTCCTGTCCTAAATACACACACCCAGCATGAAGATACACTTATAACTTAGAGATATACGCATCTAAAGTGTCTAGTTGCATAACCTCTTTATTAAAAACATCTGTTTTCTGAAGCCCCGTTTTTGTTTTTGTTTACATTTGCTATTTTCAACGAACCGCTTTCAATCATCGGAAAACATCGTGAAGACTCGTTCCCGATCTCGATTCCGAGGCTTTGATTGGGAAGTTTACGGAGTTCAATGTAAACATTGCGCAGTACTTTATTGCGGGACGTATTAAAGTTTTGGCCAATATTTCATTACTGTTAATTTGATAACTCTCAAGTAAATAAAAGTTATAAGTCGATACACAAGCATTATTTTGTGCACACTGCATACAGGAAAAGTCTGCATTAACAGCGTGTTTGTGTTACGTGTCAATAAAATCCCTTTAACAAGAACAAACTTTTTGATGGAAAAGTCTGATTATCAATAATGCTCATTTAAAAGAATTATGTATTCAGTAAACATTTAACATCATTAGTTTGTATTGTGGAGCGCGTGGTCTAGTGGTAGAGCACCGAAACCATGATCGGAGGGTCGTGGGTTCGATCCTCCGCCACGGCTATGTGTGGTGTCCTGCAGCAAGACACTTTTCCGCATATGCTTTGTACTGGTTCTACCCAGGAAGACTTCGAGCGTGATTTGTCTAAGTTGTAGAACTTGTTTCACAATCGAAGCAAAATAAATAAGTTTAAAACTATGACGACAAACTATGATGCTCAAATACAATATCTGTTCTGTTCTATAGCAACACTTTGTTAATGCTGATGATAAATGTCAAAAACGCCACAAGATACGCAACACGTAATATCTACCGATGGAAAGTATTCGATATTATGTGATTACAGTATCAATAGACAACATCGTGCGAAATACGCATTACGCTTCTAAGGAACAATTTTACTTTGTATTTAATATACAGCGAATGTCATGCTATATTTTTATCACATTGTTTTATATCAGATATGGGTGGTTATGGCGTGTCATTATCTTCAACAAATGTGGATAACTCTTAAACGCAAACATTTATGAAAGCTTAAAAGCCCTGTCCTACGCAAAGGGATATTACAGATCAAGTTTAGATTGTTTTTTTAGAACATTTTATAACTTATACCAGACTCACCGGAAAAACTGAACGCATGTTTGTGTCGCAAATAATTACAAAAAGCTGTCAGAGAATATAACAACGGTTCACATAACATCTGATAAATGGATCATTTTGAAGCATTAAACGCAAACAATAGAAGTGTCGTGTCCTTGAGCAAGACATATTTTCCTCATATGCTTAGTTCTACCCAGGGAGACTTCAAGCGTGGTTTATCTAAGTTGTAATAACATTTTCTCAATCGAAGTAAAATAATTTAAACTAAATAAAAGAATAAACAATAGGTAGCAGACACGGTTTCATTGTTAAGGGGTAATGCAATAAAATATGCAAAATCCCTAACGTTACCTAGCACAGATTTTAGCTTTTTTTTATTCCAAAGCAACACTGTGATCCAAATGGAATACAAATAATAACATTACCGAGTCAAATAACGGGGCTACATGTTATGGCCCCTACACAGCATGTGAGACTGCGGTTGTAAGGGTCAATATAAAGGATTTATCGGAGCACATAACTGAGAAACAGGAAGAAAATAGCAGATTCCATTGACTCTGTTAACGAGGGAAATGAAATATGAAACCCTAAAGTCCCCTTGCACGTATGAATAAACGGTTTTATGATTCTCAGTCATTAATTTTACACAAGGATTAGCATTCGTGAATAAACGGTATGTTCTGTGTTCAATAATACAAAAGGATACGATCGGTATTCATGAATAAACGGTTTTATGATTGGCAGTAATTAATTTTACACAAGGATTAGCATTCGTGAATAAACGGTATGTTCTGTGTTCAATAATACAAAAGGATACGATCGGTATTCATGAATAAACGGTTTTATGATTGGCAGTAATTAATTTTACACAAGGATTAGCAATCGTGAACAAACGGTGTGTTCTGTGTTCAATAATACACAAGGATACGATCGGTATTCATGAATGAACGGTTTTATGATTGGCAGTAATTAATTTTACACAAGGATTAGCAATCGTGAACAAACGGTGTGTTCTGTGTTCAATAATACACAAGGATACGATCGGTATTCATGAATAAACGGTTTTATGATTGGCAGTAATTAATTTTACACAAGGATTAGCAATCGTGAACAAACGGTGTGTTCTGTGTTCAATAATACACAAGGATACGATCGGTATTCATGAATAAACGGTTTTATGATTGGCAGTAATTAATTTTACACAAGGATTAGCATTCGTGAATAAACGGTATGTTCTGTGTTCAATAATACAAAAGGATACGATCGGCATTCATGAATGAACGGTTTTATGATTCTCAGTAATTCATTTTACACAAGGATTAGCAATCGTGAATAAACATTGTGTTCTGTCTTCAATAATACACAAGGATACGATAGGTATTCATGAATGAACGGTTTATAATCGGCATTCATGAATAAACTGTTAAGAAATGGCATTCACAAATAGACGATTTGTTATCAGTGTTCAAGTGTCGCGATTCTATTTATTTATTTATTTATTTATGATTTTGTCCTTGCCTTTACATGTAAGCTATGTTGAACATTTGCCAAGATTTTTATAGATTTATATTAGACAAGAAATAGAATCAAGGACGTAAATTCTAACAATAACATTCATATATAATAAAATTTAAACGAACCCCATTTTTGAAACATGAAACATCTTTTCACAATAGATGGTGTCACGCAATGAAAATTGATATTTATTTCACTTTGCTAAAACATTAACTAACACGTATGAAATAACTGCACGCAATTCAAAACAGACATAGCTTAACAGTTCGGTATCAACACTTTCTGTGGTCGTTTCTAATCAACAGGATGTTGATATTTAGTGTATTTACGACTTTTATACAGCAGATGTCCCAGTGTATTAAGATTACTTGCTAAATCACAGTCTGGAAGAATTGGTGTTGATAACGAGCATATATTGTGTGGCGGGGAGCTACTTTCATAACTTATTAATATCAATTTAACATAATTTACATATAATCTAATTCCAAAGAAGATGAAATCGGGTTATTTCATTGCGGTGGACAAAAAACCCAGATGAAACGGAAATGAACCAGAAATATATCATATACAACAACAAAACAGTAAAATATACAACGCCATAACAGTAACATATACAACACCATAACATTTCCATATACAACTCCATAACACAAACATATACAACGCCATAACAGTATTATATACAACGCCAAAACAGTAACATATACAACGCCATAACAGTATCATATACAACGCCATAACAGTAACATATACAACGCCATAACAGTATCATATACACCGCCATAACAGTGTCATATACAATGCCATAACAATGTCATCTACAACGCCATGACAGTATCATATACAACGCCATGACAGTATCATATACAACGCCATAACAGTATCATCTACTACGCCATGACAGTATCATATACAACGCCATAACAGAATCATACACAACGCCATAACAGTATCATATACAACGCCATAACAGTGTCATCTACAACAACGCCATGACAGTATCATACACAACGCCATGACAGCATCAACACAACGCCATTACAGCATCATACATAACGCAATTACAGTATCATACATAACGCCATTACAGAATCATAACAGTATCATATACATTGCCATAACAGTATCATATACAACGCCATAACAGTATCATCTACAACACCAAAACAGTGTCATATACAACGCCATAACAGTGCCACAACAGTGTCATATACAACGCAATGTCAGTAACATATACAACGCCATAACAGTATCATATACAACGCCATGACAGTATCATATACAACGCCATGACAGTATCATATACAACGTCATAACAGTATCATATACAACGCCATAACAGTGTCATCTACAACGCCATAACAGTGTCATGTACAACAACGCCATGACAGTATCATACACAACGCCATGACAGCATCATACACAACGCCATTACAGCATCATACATAACGCAATTACAGTATCATACATAACGCCATTACAGAATCATAACAGTATCATATACAACGCCATAACAGTATCACATACAACGCCATGACAGTATCATATACAACGCCATGACAGTATCATACACAACGCCATAACAGTATCATACACATTGTTATAACAGTATCATATACAATGCCATAACAGTATCATACACAACGCCATAACAGTATCATATACAACGTCATAACAGTATCATACACCACGTCTTAACAGTATGATATACAACGCCATGACAGTATCATATACAACGCCATGACTGTGTCATACACGACGCCATGACAGTATCATACAGAACGCCATGACAGTAACATACACAAAGCCATTACAGTATCATACACAACGCCATGATAGTATCATACACAACGGCATGACAGTATCATATACAACGCCATGACAGTATCATATACAACGCCATGACAACGCCATTATAGTATCATATACAACGCCATGACAGTATCATATACAACGCCATGACAGTATCATACACAACGCCATAACAGTATCATACACAACGCCATAACAGTATCATACAAACCGCCATGACAGTATCATATACAACGCCATGACAGTATCATATACAATGCCATGACAGTATCATATACAACACCATGACAACACCATAACAGTATCATACACAACGCCATGACAGTATTATATACAATGCCATAACAGTAACATATACAACGCCATAACATTAACATATATAACACCATGACAGTATTATATACAACGCCATAACAGTAACATATACAATGCCATAACATTAACATATATAACGCAATGACAGTATTATATACAACGCCATAACAGTAACATATACAACGCCATAACATTAACATATATAACGCCATGACAGTATCATATATAACGCCATGGCAGTATCATATACAACGCCATAACAGTATCATATACAACGCCATAACAGTATCATATACAATATTATCTACCGTATCATCTACAATACTTGGACTTGATGAGCGAAGCCCTTATCAAGTTCAGCCAGTGTTTCAAAATAGCATTGGTTGCGTCATGAAGTGTTTTTCATTACGATAATATGCGTATTGTGCTTACGATATTGATAATAATATAAATGTTAAAAGTGTATTCCTTTGACGTTGAAATACTTCACATCATTTTACATTGTGATATATTCCATAACATTGATGAGCTTGTCTTAAATCTCTAAGCCTTCAAAAAAAATATTGTGAACTTACATAAAGAGTCTAAACGTAGGGTTGGATGTCGTCAATTTTCTCTATTAATATTGGAACACGTCCGGGTGATGTAATTTTACCATGTCTGCACTTATGTTTTGTTAATGCTCTCCTTAATAAACTTGAAGCTGCTCAGTAAAGATAACCAGATTGTGATATACATGAATCTAAATTGTTACCACAGACGATAACGAGGTTGAGAAGAAGTTGCATTGAACAAATGATGAGTATGTGCTACAATTATTCCCGTAAGTGGTGCTTTAAATATAATTCTATTGGATGAGAAATATTGTCTGTCACAAAACCATATTGAAATGACAATACTCTTCAAGTTTGGAAATAGTAATTCAATTAACGAATCGTATACACACTTTGTTTAAATAAATATTTATGTATTGTAAGAAAAACAAAAGATACGAATTTCAAATTTAGATTGACTATTTTTAGTCAAGACTGATGAGGACTGCAAAATGACTTAGGTTCACACCATTGACTACGTTGCAAATAAACAAGTGTACTGTAGTGTCTAAATTTAAACATGTTTGTGTCATTTCACTTCCACAACGCCTCTTGTTCATAAATTTTCCTATTCATGATATGCCTTAAATGGACGCAATAATGGAAGCAATTTACACATTTTCATGCATTTAACCAACCATGTCATCAATAAACGAGTCTTTCCTAGAACCTGATATCCCGAATCTGGTCTGTTATCCCCTTATGAAAAATCAGGGAATTCTACGCCTGCCCCACAGCTCATACAAACTTAACGCTTTCTAAGACAGTGACGTCATTCAAACTTTCAGTTGAAGCAACAGACCATCCAACGTACACAAATGCGGCTTTGTCAACATTTCTATATAACGGACCCAACCTGGAGAGCTATATATGCTGGTGTTATTCCTACATGTGCATGCACTAGATCGATCTTTACATCAATAACATTTAACCATATGACGTCATAAACCTCAAAGTATTACTATATGACTAACTCAAGAAAGAGATGCCATTCTTTAAAAAGCTTTTGTTGTTACTATAGTTTTGAGAAAACACGATTAAGAAATCTTAAACATACTAATTGATATATTCTTGTTATATTTATATATATTATATATATTAAAAAAACTAAAGATCTACTACAGTTTTGCCATATAAAACCCCAAATATGCGCATCTCATTTCTTTTAACCATTTACAAGAGCATTCAAAAGTAGAAAGGAAATTAAGAGTCTGCACACATAATATAAAATTTCATATTTACATCGTTTAGTTAATATATAGTTAAGTGGTTTTCAGAAATAAAGATTTTTATTGTGAAAATGTATATACATTGTCATGCGTTGCTGTAACATGTTACCAGTGTATGATATGTTGTTATGCTGTTATGATTTCAATTAAAATGTCCTTTTTAATGGCAAATAAAAGTGCTTAAATTTTAGAATTCTGTTTGATACACTTTGAACTATCACAAAACGACTATTTTGGTTGGCACATTCTGAGGGAATCTTCAAAATGAAATGCATTAATTAATGTTATAATTTGACTCTATGTGTACAAAATGCATAAATACAAGTATTTTGACAGTTGTATTGTCTACAAGAATTTATTATATACTATCTAAATGTTTCCTGTCTTGTCAAAACTAACTTGGCTTTGACTTTCCAAATTTATCTTGTTTTGCAGTAAACATGATAGCTAACATTTTTATTTGCCACTTAAAATTATCTCTTCATATCACTGTCATAAACATGCCACTGAAATTGTATTACAAACGCAATACACACCTTTGGCTAAAGTATGTGATCAAAACAATAGATTATAGATAATATATTAGATCCAGATTAGATCAGATTAAAACTTATTAAAGTTGTATCTAATCTATTGCGCATAGTTATAAACAGTTAACCTCACATAATTGAATATATATTGAATAATTTTTCCGCTAGTATTTTAATGATTTTAAATTTTCAATATATAAGATGAAGATTATAGCAGTAAGAAGTTAGGTTCCGTTTGTTTTATCTTCGTTCGTTCTTTAGTATTTGATAATCCGATATTGGAGATTAAGAATGTGATACTCAGTTTCAAACGTATACAAACTAACTTGAGTCTACCCAAATTTATTCTCACTGTATGTAATATTCGCTATGTTTTCACGTTTATTCCAACTGGATGGAATTGTCGCTATGTTTTCACGTTTATTTCAACTGGAGGGAAATTGTCGCTTTGTTTTCACGTTTATTCCAACTGGATGGAATTGTTGCTATGTTTTCACGTTTATTTCAACTGGAGGGAATTTTCGCTTTGTTTTCACGTTTATTTCAATTGGAGGGAATTGTCGCAATGTTTTCACGTTTATTCAAACTGGATGGAAATGTCGCAATGTTTTCACGTTTATTCAAACTGGATGGAATTGTCACAATGTTTTCACGTTTGTACTAACTGGAGGGAATTGTCGCAATGTGTTCACGTTTATTTCAAATGGAAGGAATTGTCGCACGTTTATTCCAACTGGAGGGAATTGTCGCAATGTTTTTACGTTTATTCCAAGCAATGTTTTAACGTTTATTCCAACTGGAAGGAATGGTCGAACGTTTATTCCAACTGGATGGAATTGTCGCAATGTTTTCACGTTTATTCTAACTGGGGGGAATTGTTGCAATGTTTTCACGTTGATTCCAACTGGAGGGAATTGTCGCACGATTATTCCAACTGGAAGGAATTGTCGCAATGTTTTAACGTTTATTCAAACTGAAGGGAATTGTCGCAATGTTTTCACGTTTATTCAAACTGGAGGGAAATGTAGCAATGTTTTCACGTTTATTCCAACTGGATGGAATTGTCGCAATGCTTAACGTTTATTCCAACTGGAGGGAATTGCCGCAATGGCTTTACGTTTATTCCAAGCAATGCTTTTACGTTTATTTCAAGCAATGTTTTTACGTTTAAATCCAACTCGAGGGAATTGTCGCACGTTTATTCCAACTGGAGGTAATTGCCGCAATGTTTTCACGTTTATTCCAACTGGATGGAATTGTCACAATGTGTTCACGTTTATTCCAACCTGAGAAAATTTTCGCAATGTTTTTACGTTTATTCCAAGCAATGATTCTACGTCTATTCCAACTGGAAGGAATTGTTGCACGTCTATTCCAACTGGAGGGAATTGTTGCAATGTTTTCACGTTTATTCTCACTGGAGGGAATTGTCGCAATATTTTCACGTTTATTCCAACTGGAAGGAATTGTCGAAATGTTCTCACGTTTACTCAAATTGGAGGAATTGTCGCAATGTTTTCACGTTTATTCCAACTGGAGTAAATTGTAGCAATGTTTTCACGTTTATTCCAACTGGATGGAATTGTTGCAATGTTTTCACGTTTATTCCAACTGGAGGGAATGATTGCAATGTTTTCACGTTTATTCCAACTGGAGGGAATTGTCGCAATGTTTTTACGTTTATTCCAAACAATGTTTTTACGTTTATTCCAACTGGAGGGAATGGTCGAACGTTTATTCAAACTGGAGGGAATTGTCGCAATGTTTTCACGTTTATTCCAACTGGATGGAATTGTCGCAATGTTGATACATACATACTAACTGGGTGCAGTTGTTGCTATGTGTTCACGTTTATTCAAACTGGATGCAATTGTCGCTATATTCTTAAAGTTATGCCAACTGGAAGGGATCGTCGCAATGTGTTTACGTTTATTCCAACTGGATGGAAGTGTTGCAATGTTTTCACGTGTATTCCCATTGGATGGAATAGTCGCTGTTTTCACGTTTATACGCATATTGGCTACAATTAGTAGAAATAACTTTATCTATAAAAATACAAACGACAATTTTAGCCGTAACGACGTATAAGCTTGTAAAAGTGTCAGACGGTGTTGATGTGCATGGAATTCACAAAGGATATTATGTAGAATTAAATACAAGTTTCCCAAAGGTACATGTCTGGACGTAGATCTTAGTGTAAGGTGAATTTGAAAAGTTTAGGTAACTGCATTGTCATGAGGCTTGAAAGTGTATCTGGAAGAGTGAGATCTGAAAACTTATTGTCAAAACTCAGACACCACAGCAGTAACTTTTGGCATTACTATAAAGCTTAGACATTACTGGACATATTAAGTTATTTAAAGGTCTGACAACCCATGTTTCCAGCTCAGTAAAAGAATTCATTATCATCTTGAAAAGGTTGGAAAAAACGAAATTGTTTTGTTGAGTTTTTATGACAATATGACAAGTTTTGTTACATGTGTAGCTATTCATGATTTACTCTACAATGAACATATGCTCAGTATATGAAAATGTTCTTTTCATTGCTTTGAAACATTTCCATTTCATTTCTGTGAACATCATAATACTAAAAGTAAAAAATAAGATCAAGTCAAATCACGACTCCTGCGGTATATAATTCATTCCATGAGGTATTGAGTGACCTTCATGCGATATATGATTCATTCCATGAGGTATTGAGTGACCTTCATGTGATATATTATTCAGTCCATGAGGTATTGAGTGACATTCATGTGATGTATTATTCAGTCCATGAGGTATCGAGTGACCTTCATGTGATATATTATTCAGTCCATGAGGTATTGAGTAACATTCATGTGATATATTATTCAGTCCATGAGGTATTGAGTGACATTCATGTGATATATTATTCAATCCATGAGGTATCGGGTGACCTTCATGTGATATATTATCCAGTCCATGAGGTATTGAATGACCTTATGTGATATATTATTCAGTCCATGAGGTATTGAGTGACCTTCATGTGATATATTATTCAGTTCATGAATAATTGAGTGACCTTCATGTGATATATTATTCAGTCCATGAGGTATTGAGTGACCTTCATGTGATATATTATTCAGTCCATGAGGTATCGAGTTTCCTTTATGTGATATATTATTCAGTTCATGAGGTATCAAGTGACCCTCATGTGATATATTATTCAGTCCATGAGGTATTGAGTGACCTTTATGCGATATATTATTCATTCCATGAGGTATCGAGTGACGTTTATGTGATATATCATTCAGTCTATGAGGTATCGAGTGACCCTCATGTGATATATTATTCAGTCCATGAGGTATCGAGTGACGTTTATGTGATATATTATTCAGTCCATGAGGTATCGAGTGACCCTCATGTGATATATTATTCAGTCCATAAGGTATCGAGTGGCCTTTATGTGATATATTATTCAGTCTATGAGGTATTGAATGGCCTTTATGTGATATATTATTCAGTCTATGAGGTATTGAGTGGCCTTTATGTGATATATTATTCAGTCTATGAGGTATTGAATGGCCTTTATGTGATATATTATTCAGTCTATGAGGTATTGAATGGCCTTTATGTGATATATTATTCAGTGTATGAGGTATTGAGTGGCCTTTATGTGATATATTATTCAGTCTATGAGGTATTGAGTGACCCTCATGTGATATATTATTCAGTCCATGAGGTATTGAGTGACCTTTATGTGATATATTATTCAGTCTATGAGGTATCGAGTGACCTTCATGTGGTATATTATTCAGTCCATGAGGTAACGAGTGACCTTTATGTGATATTTTATTCAGTCTATGAGGTATCGAGTTGCCTTTATGTGATATATTATTCAATCTATTAGGTATCGAGTGACCCTCATGTGATATATTAATCAAGTCTATGAGGTATCGAGTGACCCTCATGTGATAAATTATTCAGTGTATGAGGTATTGAGTGACCCTCTTGATACAGCAGTTCGATTTGTTAAATTAAAATGCCTAATTTAAGATGATATGGTGTATCACCGTTTTGGAAATCGTTTAAACTTGTATGAGATGTAAATAATATACAACCAGGACAAAGAGATAAATGGTTATGATTATGACACAAACAGATGAGTTACGTATTTATCAACACGTATGCAAACAGTCACACAGAAAAGCTGTCGTCCACATTCGTTACGATTACAAACACAGCATCACCATAGATTATACCAAGCGATGTATATCGTTTTAACTCAGAACCAACATGCGATGCATTACACGAGAGAATAGCTGATACATGCGTCGGATCATGTTCAGTAGGGTTAGTTCGTTCGAAGAATAAATATTTATCAAATTGCAATATTTTAGCAAACCCATCTCTGACTACCGATCTCGGCTTTTATTATACAAAAATCATTTTGATTATCGTGCTCGGCCTGAGATCAAAATGAAGATATATCAAATTTTGAATATCGAACATACTATTAGATCCATATTGAAAAATCGTTAAGATACAAAGATCTGAATCGATATTTAGAAATATGAATTGGAACATTGAGCTCAGATCATGTCTCGATATGCAAAATATGTGTGGTTACAATATCAATGTAAGTGACATTTAATGATATCTATTTAAAAATGTATTCAATATTCAAAAAATCATTTACATTCTAATTTGGATGTCATTGCCAGCGAGATAATTAAAATATAATATATTAAAATACTGAATTCAATCTCAAAGACAGTTATATGTTCACTAATTTTTATGGAATTGAAATAAAGATTGAATGGTTAAGCTGACAAAGTTAAACACGTTCTTTTCAAAGAACATTATAAAATGTCAGGTTAAAGCAACACCAGGAGACTAATTAATAAAAAAAACGTTTTATTATGATCATTCATAACTAAAATATGGATGCTTTAGAATTTTAAATTCACCAAAACAATATTTCACATCGAATGGAATAATCGATACGGAATCAAAATTCTAAATATAAATATCATGCACACTCTGGTTCACGATATTCACATCGGCTTTCGGATATTTCTAAAATGAACCACGTTCAACTAAAATGGCCTAAATTGCAGAGCAATATGAAATGAAATAAAAGTCACGTGCTTTATTTGATTTATCCTAAAATGGATTGCAATGTGAAGCGGCAATATAACTTTAGTCTAACCTTGTTGCGAGGGTCACAATAGACAACCCTCTTTTCAATATATCATGATGACAAACTTGAATACATATCAATACGGCAATAGATGTTCGGTGAGTACATCTTTACATGATCTAGAGGGTAAAAGTTTCTGCCAATTCTTAGACAATTTTGAATTTTATATTAACTTTGTTCGTGATAACTTCCCTTATCATTATATCAATATCCCAAGTGGAAATTAATTACATTCCGTTTTATTGACGGTTAATCGTTTTTCCTAAGCGCCTTGTGAGAAATGCACCGGAACGATATTATAACAGCACTTAAAGCATATTATGTATTTTATCTCTTTTTTTCTCACCTAATTTATTTATTTTTCTTTATTTATCTCTTCAATTTTATTGTTGGTTTACATGTACATCCTATAGATTGTTAAAATTGCCATCTTGATTCTAATGTTATTTGTATATTGAAAGGGGAGGGCCGTAACTAATGTTGCTAGAACTTGTGGCCCAACCCGTTTGCTATGTGAATTATACAATAAAATATGATTAAACCAGAATTGCGAGTCATAATCCCGATTACGCAAAAAATGTCCATGTTTGTATACGCAAATTGGTGTTACTTCCAAAACATAATGCTACCTGTATTTTGTCAACTTGACAGAGAGATCTCTCAAGTTCTTCTATCGTCAAGCAAATTAAATTAATACTGTTTAGAGAGAGAGAGAGAGAGAGAGAGAGAGAGAGAGAGAGAGAGAGAGAGAGAGAGAGAGTTATTTGTGATTGACCAAGACATAAATGTACAGACCAGACTATGGCGAGTGCGCCCAGCTACAATGCAAACCATAGATACAATATCAAGGCCTCTGCCAAACTAATGAATTTGGTGTCGACCATGATTTATCTGGACAGGGTGGACAAATTTACATACATGAACTGATAGCTTTATATGAGTAGGATCCAGTTAAGGAATCATGATTACTCACTTGCTATATAAAGGACAGATTTATAAACCCGTTGGATCATATAGATACAGTGAGTTTAAATTTATTTTATTTGGGACAGAACTTGAAGTATACTAGTATCTGAATGAAACTTATTGAAACAGTCTTAAATTGTTCAAAGAGTTCTCTTTGACATTTTGACCAGAGCAGTTATTCAAGTTTATTAAACTGCATATTGATTTGTGGAAGATAGTTTATTTGTAAAACAAGTATGCAGTTCCAAAGATCAACAATTATTTAAAATAACATGATAATTAAAAAATATAACAGCGTGTAACAAAGATAAATGACACAACATGAAAATAATGGAAGATATTGCATTTTTTCCTAATTAAATCTTACAAATGAATTTTAATTTAAACTGTCAGTGTATTTTTTTTTTAATTTTTTCAAGATTATTCCTGTTTATTTTCGTTCGTAAATTTATTTTTATTTTTTTCCCCCTCATATATCCTTATTATAATATCAATTCATAGAATACATTCATATAAAACAAAATAACTGGTGCAGCATGTATTTTTATTACATGCAAAATGTATGTGCAACGCAATAATGAAACAATTAATAAAGAAAAGAAAGAAAAGGTAATCGAATTGGATATTGAATCAAACGTTCAGTTCGTGTTGAAACATTTATGTGTTTGTGAGATATAACCCTCGTGGGGAATGTGAGAAAAGTTTGATCATCAAATTGCTTTTAGGCTGATGATGAAGAAAATATCAATAATTTATTTCTTAATCAATAAATCAACTAGATGGTTCATGTTGTATTGTTTCATGTTAAACGATTACATGATTAACGATTTTAAAGGATATTTGATGCCATTTCAACACATTTCAGGTAAAACAAGTTAAATTGGTGGAGGAAAACCTCAGAATGAATCTGAGTAGAGCCACCATACGTCCGCAAGTAACTGGCAAACTTACTCACGTAAAGTTTATGGAGCGATCCGGACTCGAGCCTAGACCATAGCGGGGAAAGGTAAGAAAGCGACTTAGACCACTTCATGTTTGTTTCTGTTTATAACAAGTGCATAACTCTTGGGGTGGTAGCGCAGTGAAAAATGTGTTGGCCGTCAGATGTTGCGAGCTCTATCCCTGCTTGACCTGGTGTCTCTCACAAACAACACTTAGATCTAGTTCTACCCGGCAGGCGGACTCCAGAACGGTTATAAGCTTTGAGATTTCTTCGCAACTAAGCTAAAATAAATTATGGTTGACAGGCCTTATAACTCGCAAATTTGTGGTCAAACATGACACATTTAAGCTTTTATTAGTTTGATAAAATAATATTCCAAGGAAATAACACGTTTTTATAGTTTTTTAATATTTATTATTTAACACATTTACTTAAAATAGTGCGGCACCAACAATCATTTTAATCAAATTTCTTAAATATAATTAAGTCAAACTCGATTTTTGAGGAAAACCTCAAATAACAAAAGCACTGTTCAATAACAAAATACTTATACAACACGTAATTAAATCAAAACTACTTAACGCTATAGCGTTCCTTAGTTAAATTACATCACATGTGTAAGATTTTAAAAATTTATTTATCAGTTTACTTAAAACTTATTTATTTTTACTTCAATTTAGAAACAAGTTATTACAACTTTGACAAATCACAAACGGAGCCTTCCTGTGTGCAACCAATACACGCATATGCGGAGAAAGTGCCTTACCCAAGGAGACCACACATAGCCGTGACGAAGGATCAAATCCACGACCCTCCAATCCCGGGTCAGACGTTATTCTGATGTATATATACTTATCAAACATTCTATATATTACAAGGTTTCGACAAACACATCATCAAACCGTCAATTAAAGCCTGTAAATCTGACGATACATCCAACTGTTATATTGAAAACAAAACATTTGAGTACATGTACTTGTTACTTTAAATATGGAGGCAGTACGACCAGACAATAAAAATCACAATTGTGAATTAATTCCATTCATTTTATTTTAAGTTATTCCTGCTCTCTTTCACTAATGTTATATGGATATCAAATTTAGGTAAAACGGCATCTAAGACTAAGTTTAAATTAGACTTAGCAAGATATTAAAAGTGCAGACATGCAAACAAGACGGGAAAAGTTTTTACATTATGTCATCGAAGACAAACATAGGCGCCATGTTGACTTAATGTTATGCATTTCCAGGGACATAACGAAACTTTATCATTATATCACAATGGTCGTCATTAGTTTTTTAATGTAAATTCATTCGAAATTCCATTATTACCCATCATGCTTTATCTATATATACATACACAATCGTCTGATAAAGTGTATTACGAATACACATTGACGACTAACCACATCTCTGCTGACAACCGATGTTTTACTCTGTAACTGCATGACTGTGTTCTAGACATAGTACAGTGTTGCGTGTGTCCCATGTCCTCTGCCTTAAACAATCAAATAACGTACAATGTATATGTTTTATGTGTTAGAATAAAAAAGGAAAATGATATTTACTCAAGGAAATTAGTTGTATGAATGAGTAATTAAATGAGCTTTTAACTATGCTCAAATTCTGTAACTGAATGTAAGCATTTCGTCTTTCTGGATAACTTTTTCATTGCGTGATGCTGATGTCGTTTATGTTTATTATCACCCCGTTTGAAACGGATTGAAAAAAAAAGTTATTTCATGTTGAGGAAAGTGTGAACTAGGATGGAAATGTTTCCCAGACATATTGCCCAAACTTGATAAAAGGAGATATCGATAGGTGTCGCTCCGATCATTAAGACACTTATGGCAGCGTTTTACACGGTGGCAGTCGTAGTCAATCACAGAATCTGATATTTCCCG
The DNA here is from genome assembly GCA_029582155.1 of Panopea generosa. Taxonomy (NCBI): domain Eukaryota; kingdom Metazoa; phylum Mollusca; class Bivalvia; order Adapedonta; family Hiatellidae; genus Panopea; species Panopea generosa. Next base: position 31,497,010 of record CM055911.1, on the reverse strand, counting down.
ATTCAGGTCTATCAACAACCAATGAAAAAGCAGGGAATTTTATGCCTGTCCCACAATTCATTGCAATTGAACGCTTACTAAAGTGTGATATCATTCAAACTTTCAGTTGATGCAACTGGCCAATCAACGTGCTCAAATGCAGCTTTCCCAACATTGCTATTTAACGGACCCAATCGGTAGAGCGGGGTCCGCTCTGCAGGCGATGATAGACGAGTATCACTGAAATTGTCATTCTCTACTTATTCAATTTGATGAGCTAATACGCAACGACAATACTAGCCAATAAGATTGTGTCAAATATTACCCTTCATAACGTAACTATTTAATAACACAATAACATTAATTTGCTTTACTTTCAGGTACAGATTGATTTTGTGCATATTGTGTCTGCATCTGTGCTAAATAATCTGAGAGAAAAAAATAGCAAAAAGAACTTTGACCGTTTCAGTAACATAATATTTTCTCTTAATGCATATTAATTAAACATCTGTCAATTTAAGAAATTGACTTTAAGTACAGTAACCTTAATTGGAATGGTTGACATGGTGTATCGGTATGTACAATGTGCTCCAATTTTAATCAAACTTTGTGGATTAAAATATAGAGACTCAATCTAGATCAGTGCCAATGCGAATGCTCAGCCGACAATTCTGTATATCTTTGAAAACGACCGTTCCATTAACTTTATTTGTCTCCTGTTTTTTTATGCCAACAAGCTCATTTGCAGTTACTCGTTATTGTAACTTTAAAAAGAAATATAATCACGCAATTCTACAGCTCTTTTCATAAAGGGAAACATTTTCGACATCGACGAATTACAAAATCATTAAGCACACTATCGATTTTATCAAATACACCCTGAATTGAGTTATATGCCATGCTCTAATTTGATTAAGATACGTCAAGAAAAAACAACTTGTTCAGTAATATATAGCTATGACATTTAAGCATGGAATAAAACAAAATATCCTATATGCGAATAATATCCAATTGAAGATACTATTATATGGTTGCCAATTGGACATCCAATCTAATGACGAAGGTTTTATCTGAGAAAAGATTACCATGAGATATATTACAAATAGGATTTGTTTTGCATGACTGTATATTTGCTATTTTGTTTGCTGTATATAGATCTCTTATGAGGAATATCTACTTTAAATTCTGATAAAATAAGCCCAGCTCTAAGAACCTTGTTAATACTCCCAGCAGTCTGGTGAGTTTTCAATCTATACTTTCAATATATCATAGATATCTGCAACAACATTATTTTATGGGGCGCCTATTATTGTAACCTACAAACGTCATAGGTAATTTTGCGTTGCTCCGAAATTTAAAAGACACAATTCATGGATAAAACAACTGACATTTTGATTTAAATATTGCCTTCTCTTCTGTGTTTAGTTGCAAATTTAACGAAAACAACGACTTGTGATCTCAAACGTATTTGATTTATATCCGGTTTATCTTTTCTCATTAGTTCCGCCTGTTTGCAATCAGTTTAACCGAAAATGACATAAACAAATCTGTATACGCCCTGATCTTGTTTAATCATTAAGAATGGTTCGCTTTTACACAGCAAGCTTGGATCTACTTAAAACTTTTGTACCCCTGTCTTATGTACCAATAGGATCCAAAGAGAAAATGCTGCTCTTATTTATTGCATTTACACGTGTTTATTATACTTAATTCATCGAAAAAAATGAACGTTTCCCTCAGCTTTGAGTTCATAATTTATCTAAACACCGATTTTAAGTCGCTGTTCTGTTATATGATTGATAATTAGGGAAAATTTTCACGCTTTTTTTAGAAAATCATGTTCGTTACATCGTGACTTTTCTACTTAGGGCTTTTCCAGAAAAAAATGTATGAGGGGTCGGAAGGGACTTATTTTATTTATTCATAGGGCATAAAATTTAATTGCGATATACACCACCATGCATAAAATTTCAATTTGGTAAAATACCACCATCTACAAAATCAAAAAATAATAGTTAAAATCCCCTTTTTAATGTTTTTCTTATTATGACACTTTGAAACATTACTGATCTTGATGTTTGCTTTCTTTCTTTGAAGTACGCCGACGTCACACTTTTGATATAATGCCGATTACGTCAGAGTTTACCACAGGTCTTCTAAAATGTTTATTTTCAATATAGCAATGTGCTAAAAAAATGAATTACTATTTTACTGATACAATCCGTAAAGAAAGATATATGTCCGATTACGTCACTCAGACAGTGAAACAAACATTATTATGACTCGTATTATTTCACTAAGTGGGTATCTTGGATTTTTTTTATGGAAGGATATCAAAGGAATTCCATCGGTGTTATGTATATAACAGTCCTTGAAAGTGTCAGAAATGTTTATCATTTCATTTAAAAAAATTACACACTTGTAAGATTTCGTAGGAAATATATAAAAATAATGGATTAAAGTTAAGTCAACGATGATAAACCGGTATGGAAATTTATTTTAATCCAAATACTCTATATATTTTGTTTATGGAGAGTATGCATCAATGCACATTAATTATTTTGTGGGTGGGGGGGGGGGGGGGGGGGGGGGGTAATATTTCTCGTAACACGGCTTGCGGATCAAAGAAATTATTGATCGAACACATTTCGGTCCGATATGCCTCACAGATCACATACAACAAGAGTGCTACTTATACTTCTATTGACTTTTCCGAAAAGCTTCCCTACTATCGATAATGGTTTAGCCTAATTTGATCTCATTACACACACCCGATGACAACCGATGGGGTTATGGGTCAAATGTTATTGCCCCAAGACAATTTTTTGGTCTTACAATCGGTAGGAAATATCTGGACAGAAAATTAATAATATTTCGAGAAGAAAACCGGTCTTGAAGCAAAAGAGAACAGTTTAAGGACGGAAGTACCAGCGATTGTAGATGCCCTGCCACAAGGCATACAATTTTAATAAACTTCTGTCCCACAAGGCATTATTTTTTTTATTGAAAACACCAAACAGAAATAAAATTTAGATTATACTGCCATCCGATTTGATTTAATTAGAATTTTCAAAGTGAGATACCTTTCTACATCCAGGTTAGCATTAAAATACTTATAATGTCTAGCTTTGCTCGATTGATATAAATCAGCATGCCAGTTTTGTAAGGAACAGTCCAATAAACGTTGTTTAAAACTGAATATATGGCTTTTTCATCGCCTACATTTTCCGATATCCAGACATATCCCAATCCGTGACTGAAAAGTAATGATTTAACATATGTTGCCCATGTAACCCGTCCTGCATCATCCAACTAATGAAGCATAATATAGCATTGTTTGGGATATTTGGCATTTATCCATATGGATAAGACGCAAACAATATTTTACGCATTTACAACAATATGTAATATATATAAGTAATATACTACATTCGCCGAGCAATAGAGCATGGAAACAAGTCGTATACTATTTTAGATATCTTGTACAAAACTGGTTTTGAATAATTTCAATTTGAGTTGCATATTCATATCCCCAAAGTTCAGATCCATATGTTAATATCGCACAACCATAGCATTAAACAATTTCAAAATTCAAAATGGTCAAAAAATCCAACATTTCTTTGAAGTTTATATATTGATATCAGATTTTTTACGTTGAATTGTAAGCATTTCTTTGGCTTTAGTCAATATTGTTTTCGGAGTGACAAATAATCGCATGTATTTATACAGTGACACTGTTTCTATCCTTTTCCCTTCAAATATCCAATGTTCATTACCTCTAAGAAATCCTTCATTTCTAAATACTATTATTTTTTGTTTTTCTAAAGATTTATTCGCATACCGGTTCTAATGCAAAAGTAAGAAAAAACATTGCAATTGTCTTACAGTGTCACTGCAATTTGCCAATCAAACCATTTTCTACTAGATGAGACTTAAAAATGCACAAACACCACCGGAGTGGCAACTTTTGCTATAATATTGTTTCCTCCTAATACAATTAAAACAGTGATAACCATCTAAGAAATCGTCATATTCGTCTATATATTTCGACCATGTTTCATTTAATGCACAAATATCAAACTGTTTCAAATACGACAAGAAGTAAATATTACAACTATACTATGATAGACCTTGTATATTCCATGACATGATATCAACATTGGTAACACTATGAACGTTTGTATTTAGACCTTGACCAATGTCCTATCTATTCACTGGCTTGATTTCATCACAATCTGGATCATACACGAAAGAGTCACCATGTATTACCAATTCATCATATCTGAGAAAAGCCCTATTGCCTTTAGCAATTATGGCCTCAAGTCATATCGTGCCTTTGAAACACGGCTTGGGAAATCCTCAGCTACACGGATATTGGGTCGAAGTGTCGTGTCAATATTTGGAATACGTCGTTGGTTCTAGTAGATACATTATTCATTGTTTGTCGTCGCTCATTTAAGTATTTTTTTCCGTGTACGATATTCTTTAATCACTCTGACTTTATCTTTAAAAAATGAAAAAAATACCGCTCTTGGTGATTCCTTTCCAGGTAAACGATGAGCTCTTTCAATCTGTATTTCTTCTTCATTTAACTCTAAATCGTTTATAATAAATGCCCTCACTTTCACTTCCGTTTCTTCCCTTATAAAGAAAGAAAATATATGAATTAATTAATAAGAATACATAGTTTAGGACCACTGCCTGAGATTAAATTGCATAACTATGACCATCCGTCCATCTCATGATTTAAAGAAACTATGATCCCCCGCCAGTCTCATGGTTTTAAGAAACTATGATTTTCCGCCCATGTCATGATTTTAAGGAACTATGACCCTCCGTCCATGTCATGATTTAAAGGAAACTATGACCCTCCGTCCATGTCATTATTATAAGGAAACTATGACCCTCCGTCCATCTCATGATTATAAGAAAACTATGATCCTCCGTCCATCTCATGATTATAAGGAAACTATGATCCTCCGTCCATCTCATGATTATAAGGAAACAATGATCCTCCGTCCATCTCATGATTATAAGGAAACTATGACCCTCTGTCCATCTCATGATTATAAGGAAACTAAGATCCTCCGTCCATCTCATGGTTTTATGAAACTATGATCGTCCGCCCGCATCATGATTATAAGGAAACTATGACCCTCCGCCTATCTCATGATTATAAGGAAATTATAATCCTCCGTCCATCTCATGGTTATAAGGAAACTATGACCCGCCGTCCATCTCATGATTATAAGGAAACTATGACCCTCCGTCCATCTCATGGTTTTAAGAAACTATGATCGTCCACCCGTCTCATGATTATAAGGAAACTATCATCCTCCGTCCATCTCATGATTATAAGGAAACTATGACCCTCCGTCCTTCTCATTGTTATAAGGAAACTATGATCCTCCGTCCATCTCATGATAATAAGGAGACTATGATCCTCCTTCCATCTCATGATTATAAGGAAACTATGATCCTCCGTCCATCTCATGAGTATAAGGAAACTATGATCCTCCGTCCTTCTCATTGTTATAAGGAAACTATGATCCTCCGTCCATCTCATGATAATAAGAAGACTATGATCCTCCGTCCATCTCATGATTATAAGGAAACTATGACCCTGTGTCCATCTCATGATTATAAGGAAACTATGATCCTCCGTCCATCTCATGGTTAAAGAAACTATGATCGTCCGCCCGTCTCATGATAATAAGGAAACTATGATCCTCCGTCCATCTCATGATTATAAGGAGACTATGATCCTCCGTCCATCTCATGATTATAAGGAAACTATCATCCTCTGTGCATCTCATGATTATAAGGAAACTATGATCCTCCGCCCATGTCATGATTATAACGAAACTATGATCCTCTGCCCATCTCATGATTATAAGGAAACTATGATTATCAGTCCATCTCATGATTATAAGGAAACTATGATCCTCCGCCCATCTCATGATTATAAGGAAACTATCATCCTCTGTTTATCTCATGATTATAAGGAAACTATGATCCTCCGCCCATCTCATGATTATAAGGAAACTATTATCCTCTGTGCATCTCATGATTACAAGGAAACTATGATCGTCCGCCCGTTTCATGATTATAAGGAAACTATGATCCTCCGCCCATCTCATGATTATAAGGAAACTATGACCCTCCGTCCATCTCATGATTAAAATAAACTATGATCGTCCGCCCGTCTCATGATTATAAGGAAAATATCATTCTCTTTGCATCTCATGATTATATGGAAACTATGACCCTCCGCCCTTCTCATGATTATAAGGAAACTGTGACCCTCCGTCCATCTCATGATTATAAGGAAACTATGACCCTCCGCCCTTCTCATGATTATAAGGAAACTGTGACCCTCCGTCCATCTCATGATTATAAGGAAACTATGACCCTCCACCCTTCTCATGATTATAAGGAAACTGTGACCCTCCGTCCATCTCATGATTATAAGGAAATTATGATCCTCCGCCCTTCTCATGATTATAAGGAAACTATGATTCTCCATCCATCTCATGATTTTAAGAAACTATGATCCTCTGTCCATCTCATGATTATAAGGAAACTATAATCCTCCGTACATCTCGTGATTTTAAGAAACTATGTTTCTCCGTCCATCTCATGAATATAAGATACTAGCAAGATTTGTTAGAATTTCCTAAAAACTCCCCGCTTATATATTCATTAAATAACAACATATTTAAGTAACACATTAATTTAATTCTCTACTGGGAGATTTTTGTGAATATAAAGGAGAGTTTTCCATTATGGAATTTAACTTAAGTGTCATGGCGGCATTCATTCCTATTTCTCTGGATCTTCAGTATATATCGTGTCTCAATTATTTACATTATTGTAATTAACTTCTTAAGCAGTTGACATGTCCAAACTTTAACAATGAAATCGAGTCCGTCATTATGATTGGTGCCAGTCATTATCAGCTCTCAAAGATCATTATGGTAGACACATCAACATTTAGCGGATAATACAATCACCCGTGTTACAATTGTGTAACGATAATAAGTCATGTTGACATTTGCTGTTAATATATTGAATTCTTCAGAGTGATGTTGGAAAATATAATTTATCAGCGAACCATTTATACTAAAGGTACATTGATAAAATAACTCTCAAGTTTAACTGACCTGACGACGGGTGTCAATCAAACAAGGAAATACTTCAATTAGCGAGCGATATTGGAGCTACTGTGCCATTTTCCTTAGACATGCTAACGATGTTTTAGTAAACACTTCATTGTATTTACTTTGACAAAAAAATGTCACGTGGCTTATTCGTTCTCACGTCAGGTCAATTGCTAAATGATGAGTCCTTTAATGCAATCTGCAGGAAAAGACAATATGTGTAGAAAACTTATTTATAAGAAAATGTAAAACTAAGTCTGCAGCAAATGTATACTTGTGTATTTTATATTTATTTTTCGTTTGGCGAATAAAGAATTGAAATGAATAACATTAAACCGTTCACAAGCAGTATGTTTAACTGGAGTCCAATTGAATGTATTGAACGAATACTTGTTTTTGTGTTGTTTGTATCTTTATAAAAGCCACACTAGGACAGTTTGACAAGAAAGAAACACACGTCCTTGTATCTTTTACTGAGCTTCGTGAAGTAAGGAAAGATCTTACGGTATTCAGTTTGTGTTTCACCAATGGCATTCTGAAAATAATAGACATTCGCTTAACTCAACAATTTTATCTGCCTCCAAGTCCTTACTAATATATGAGTCTTACAAAGTTCAAAAGGATTTACCCGTTATTGCGTTCATTATGAGTCTTAGAAAGGTTCATTTGTCAGGCGTATTTATCGTTATAATACACTATAAAATATGTTTCGCGTTGTTTTATGTCTTCAGGGAGTTGGAGTACGACGCCATGATCTTGGGAATTAACAGTTTATAAGATTTTAATGAATGTTATATAAGTATTATCTCTTTTATAATCGGATATTCCACAGAAGCGTCGACATCATTAGTTTACAAATTGATTTTAAAACATCTCTTTCACTGAGAGTTGTATAATTATCCTGAAACATGTCAAGTAAACGTCCAATATTAAGTACGACGAGAGCGAGGTTGGGTCAATCGGTAAACCGGAGATAGGCTCTACAGTGACGAGTTTTGCTATTGACCGTTTCAAAACGGTGAACCATGTTGCCATACCTTGTGTATATATTTATTTTTAATTTATGTATCAAATGTGTCAATGTTGTCGTTGTAGCCTTGTCCTTTTAATGATGTGTCTCGTGCTTACGTGAAAACAGAAAACCAATATTGACGATAGATGACGTAAACCTGATATTAGAACGACAACTTTAAAAGAGAAAATAATACATCTGGTTCCAGAGAAAGGACACATACGAGCTAATTGATAATGTACTTCCTGTTTTCTTCTGTTTGTGCATAATTTCTCAGAGTATAGTATATACATAATGTAAGATTAATGGACTTACAACAAGTAAAGCCATAGCATGTGAATAACCCTGCTAATTACGCTGTTCGTTGATGGAATTTTCGAAAGTAAACAACCGTAAAAGTGATCCGTGCATTAAGTAAAAGCATCTTAACACTGAGATCCGCTTTTTGTTAACTTACATACATTATACTCTTTGGATACGGAATCTAATGCTAATCCGTTTTCAGCTCTACACATATAACTATATGTTCACATGTAACAATTTTACTCTCCGGATACCTATTTTTATTAAACAAAATATTATTTTAGGAAAATGTGGTTTACATTAACGTCGTAAAACATGTGCAAGCGAAATTTTACATGGAAACACGGCAATGATGAAATCGATCTTTACTCGTACTGACGATCACCCATCAAATCCAATCTTTACCCATATTTATTAGTATTTATACGAAAATAATAATATAACAGGATTCTATCTGAAACTTCATGTTGAAGAAATTTGTTATGATTTCTTTTTAAAAGTAAAAGCGTCATTCTAGTTTCGAAATTGATGAGCAAAAAAAGATTGATAAATATAGAACAAAATTCCTATAAAATTGATAAAAATGAACTAATTGTCACACATTGCCACACATCTGCAGAATAAGGTGCCTTTCAACCAACCATGAGAGTTGCAGTATGTTCCTAAACAGCAGAGAAAGACAAGGTCATAATATACTGCGGTATTCTAATAACGTGTTCGCAGCATTCAGATAAGTTTTATATTTAAATATTTTACTTCGACTGTGAAACAAGTTTTACAACTTAGACAAAACACACTCGAGGTATCACCAGTACTAAGCGTATGCGGAAAACGTTTCTTGCTCAAGGACACCACACATAGCAGTGACGGAGGAGCAAACCCAGGACACACAAAGCAGAGACGGAGTAGTGAACCCAGGACACACATAGGAATGACGGAGGAGTGAACCCAGGACACACATAGCAGTGACGGAGTAGCGAACCCAGGACTCACATAGCAGTGACGGAGGAGCGAACCCAGGACACACATAGCAGTGACGGAGAGCGAACCCAGGACACGCATAGCAATGACGGAGTAGCGAACCCAGGACACACATAGCAGTGACGGAGTAACGAACCCAGGACACGCATAGCAATGACGGAGGAGCGAACCCAGGACACACATGGCAGTGACAGAGTAGCGAACCCAGGACACACATAGCAGTGACGGAGGTCGAACCCAGGACACACATAGCAGTGACGGGGGAGCGAACCCAGGACACATATAGCAGTGACGGAGGAGGGACACACATAGCAGTGACGGAGGAGCGAACCCAGGACACATATAGCAGTGACGGAGGAGCGAACCCAGGACCCAAATAGCAGTGACGGAGGAGCGAACCCATGACACACATAGCAGTGACGGATGATCGAACCAAGGACACATATAGCAGTGACGGAGGAGCGAACCCATGACACACATAGCAGTGACGGAGGAGCGAACCTAGGACACACATAGCAGTGACGGAGGAGTGAACACAGGACACAGATAGCAGTGACGGAGGAGCGAACCCAGGACACATATAGCAGTGACGGAGGAGCGAACCCAGGACACACATAGCAGTGACGGAGGAGCGAACGTAGGACACATATAGCAGTGACTGAGGAGCGAACCCATGACTCTCGTTTTGTCTCGTTCGCTGACATCAATAAAGTAAGTAAACTGTTGTTAAAGAAAAGTGAGTAATCTCAGAATTGAGCGAAGTTTTATTTAGATAATAGAGTAACACTGACACTCTCGTTATGTTGTAACTGAATCTAACACTTATATTTGTAAATAACACATACTCAATGTCATGCAATGAACAATGCAGACAGCAATAAAGAGTGTTTGTTTGGCAAACATTTCCTGTTTTGCAATTCCTGAAGATCAGTTTCACTAAAAAATATAACCATTCCATTTTCTATTTTTATAATGAACATTATGCATTATATGGACTGGAAGTGTTAATGGTCTAAACAATAGCATTATAAATAAGGACATATGTAAAATGAAAACAAAGCGGAAGTATGTATTCTTTATCTTATTGGACTAGAATATATAGAACCATCATGTAAGATAAAATAAAATACCGGTAACTGAATGGATTGGATAGAACGGAATAATACTATCAGTGACAGTCTTTAAAATAGTATAACCAGTAATTGAAGATACTTTACATAAAGAAATAAACAACTTGTTTATGTATGTTAAACATATCATGAACTTTCACCACCGTCCATGGATTTATAACAGCCGATACATGTTTTACACGTAAACAACTCGTTTCTATTAAATATATATCTACTGAACGGTTATTCTGATATGCATAATAGTTGCTTTGCTGATGGAAATAATTTACGATGGAATTCGTGCTTGTCGTTACAATAAATTGCATAACAATTGAATTGCAAATAATGCTCCGAACTTTGTAACGTGCGTGGCTATAGTCTAGATCGGATGACTTAACCATTGAGGTTATTCCATGGGTCATGTCTAATTCAAATATCGGCGATATTTACGCAACTTCAGCTATGATAACATATCAAAATAATAAAATACAATTCATTTTCTTATGATGATAAACAATTCCTACAAATAAAGGTTTAAAACTATATGGAACTTATGAGAACATAGTTCAGTATGATAATGTCTTCGAAGAAGTGCCGACGTGGCGAATCTTCAACTACATACGTACACAGGATAAACCTGTGTTCGCCCATAGAGCTACCAATCACTCGAAAGAACTCTGTTTGACTTCTCTAGTATTTCCATTTATATAACAACACAATTATTTCAGCACAGCATTGTCATTGCGCTACAATCTATTCAACTGTCCAAATCTATTTATAATATACGTTGATGGAAATACAGACGCATTTATAATCACGAACACAGTCGGCGTGCCTTCAGCAGTGGAAAAAAATGGATTGTTTGAGATTGTTTAACTATGTTCATTTTATGAAACATGACATTGAAGGTTAATAAACCATGGGAAAGATTTTATAGTGTCTTGGTGATTTTATAGTTTGGAAAACAAGTATCCATCTTAATAAAATAACCGTGATTGCGTTTGAAAAACCATATTCTGTTGTCTAGAGACTCAAGAGCACTTAAACGTATGTTTTTTAAAACCAACGTGTTGGAGTAAAATATAGTTATTTATATATATATATATATCACGTGCGAAGTATATTTATTTCGCAATAACAACATTTTAATTATTTATACCGCTTTGAATATATGTAAGTAAAGCGTAGTCATGTGTATAACCCATAAAATATGTTGTTGTTGTTGTATGGTGTTTAGCGTCACTTTCAACAATTTTTCAGTCATATCGCGACGGTGTCTACTTGAGACGGTATTCTAAGCGCCGTCACACTGAAGTATCATGCCGCAAACACATGGTATGATACCCCACCCAGTCACATTATACTGACACCGGGCCGACCAGACCTAGAACTCTCCTCTTAATGCTGAGCGTCAAGCGAGGAAGCTTCTAGTACCATTTTAAAGTCTTTGGTATGACCCGGCCGGGGATTGAACCCACGACATTCCGCATGCGAGGCGGACGCTCTACCGCTAGACCACGCCGCAGTCTCCCATAAAATAGGACGGTGTTTTATTCAAATCAGCCAGACAAAAAACCTGTATGACGGTGCGTTTAACTTCTGAAATAATTATTTCAAATCTCCTTTTTGATATTAAACAACAAAATTTAGCTATATATTAAAACGGCCAATGAGCTTTGTTTGGCAAACATTTTCTGTATTGCAATTCCTGAAGATTAATTTTACTAAAAAGTATAACCATTCCATTTCATTTTCTAATTTAATAATTAAGTGTATGCTTTTTATTGACTGGAAGTGTAAATGGTCTAACCAGTACCATTATAAATAAGAACATGTATAATAAAAGCCCAAACAGTCTTTTTCCCTCGGTTTTTTAACGTTTGTAGTACATGCAGCACAATGATTGATTGATTGATTTATTTATTAAATATTTCGCGACATCTTTATGCCATCGAGGGCTAACAGACAATCAGTTAACCTAACCACTGTTTCATGGGTTTAACCAGTACTCGAGCACACCCCATTTCCGCAAGTAACTGATAACTTTACCAATCAGCGGTGAGAGACGAATGATAATGAGATACAATGTCGTATATCAATCAACACGGAGACTGTTGCCAGGCAGGGATTCGAACTCAAGACCCCTTGATTGATAGTCAGACGCGTAACCGATTGAACTAATCGGGCCCGGCTCACATAGTTAACACACTCTGGCATAGTTATCCAATATATCAATTATTATTGTTTTTTTTTCTTTTAATCGATTATGTTTTTCTTAGCCGAAAACAAAATCAAGGGAATGCAAGACATTGTCTGATATTCTAAATTTAATTTATTTTCCCAACATTTTCTCACTTATCAAAAGTGGCAGGTGTCTGAATGAGTTCAACACTTGTCCGTAATTGTAATTCATGATTGTGTTATAATTTATATGACATGACATGGAGATGTTATTGGCGATTTCTGAGAAGGCTCATAGCAAGCATTTGATCGAAAATTAACAATTTAGTATGTATCATGTCAGTTTGGATTGTGAGAAGGGTCGTTGTCAATAAGTATATGTCATGCCAGTTTGGTGTGTGAGAAGGGTCGTTGTTAATAAGTTTGTATCCTGCCAGTTTGGTGTGTGAGAAGGGTCGTTGTTAATAAGTATATATCATGCCAGTTTGGTGTGTGATAAGGGTCGTTTTTAACAAGTATTTTTCATGCCAGTCTGATGTGTGAGAAGGGTCGTTGTTAACAAGTATGTTTCATGACAGTTTAGTGTGTGAGAAGGGTCGTTGTTAATAAGTATGTATCATGCCAGTTTTGGTGTGTGAAAAGGGTCGTTGTTAATATAAGTATGTATCATGTCAGTTTGATGTGTGAAAAGGGTCGTTGTCAATAAGTATGTATCATGCCAGTTTGGATTGTGAGAAGGGTCGTTGTCAATAAGTATATGTCATGCCAGTTTGGTGTGTGAGAAGGGTCGTTGTTAATAAGTTTGTATCCTGCCAGTTTGGTGTGTGAGAAGGGTCGTTGTTAATAAGTATATATCATGCCAGTTTGGTGTGTGATAAGGGTCGTTTTTAACAAGTATTTTTCATGCCAGTCTGATGTGTGAGAAGGGTCGTTGTTAACAAGTATGTTTCATGACAGTTTAGTGTGTGAGAAGGGTCGTTGTTAATAAGTATGTATCATGCCAGTTTTGGTGTGTGAAAAGGGTCGTTGTTAATATAAGTATGTATCATGTCAGTTTGATGTGTGAAAAGGGTCGTTGTCAATAAGTATGTATCATGCCAGTTTGGTGTGTGAGAATGGTCGTTGTTAAAAAGTATGTATCATGTCAGTTTGATGTGTGAGAAGGGTCGTTATCAACTTCCGCTCCGAACGATAAGAAACATATGACCTTGTATAATTCATTGTTTGCTCACTTATTTAGATATATAAAAAATTCTAGTCATTTTGTATACAGTATATATGAAATGGACTATTTCTGTATCATGTCACTTTGGTGTGTGAAAAGAGTCGTTGTCAATAAGTATGTATCATGCTAGTTTGGTGTGTAAGAAGGGTCGCTGTCAATAAGTATGTATCATGTCAGTTTGGCGTGTGAGAAGGATCGTTGTTAATAAGTATGTATCATGTCAGTTTGGTATGTGAGAAGGGTCGTTGTCAATAAGTATGTACCATGTCAAATTGATGTGGGAGAAGGGTCGTTGTCAATAAGTATGTATCATGTCAGTTTGGTATGTGAGAAGAGTTGTTGTCAATCAGTATGTTTAATGTCAGTTTGGTATGTGAGAAGGGTCGTTGTCAATAAGTATGTATCATGTCAGTTTGGTATGTGAGAAGGGTCATTGTCAATAAGTATGTATCATGTCAGTTTGGTATGTGAGAAAGGTCGTTGTCAATAAGTATGTATCATGTCAGTTTGGTATGTGATAAGGGTTGTGTCAATAAGTATGTATCTTGTCAGTTTGGTATGTGAGAAGGGTTGTGTCAATCAGTATGTATCATGTCAGTTTGGTATGTGAGACGGGTCGTTGTCAATAAGAATGTATCATGTCAGTTTGGTATGTGAGAAGGGTTGTGTCAATAATTATGTATCATGTCAGTTTGGTATGTGAGAAGGGTCTTTTTCAATAAGTATGTATCATGTCAGTTTGGTATGTGAGAAGGGTCGTTGTCAATAAGTATGTATCATGTCAGTTTGATGTGTGAGAAGGGTCGTTGTCAATTTGATGTGTGAGAAGGGTTGTGTCAATAAGTATGTATCATGTTAGTTTGGTATGTCAAAAGGGTTGTGTCAATAAGTATGTATCATGTCAGTTTGGTATGTGAGAAGGGTCGTTGTCAATAAGTATGTATCATGCCAGTTTGATGTGTGAGAACGGTCGTTATCAATAAAAATGAATCATGTCAGTTTGTTATGTGAGAAGGGTCGTTGTCAATAAGTATGTATCATGTCAGTTTGGTATGTGAGAAGGTTTGTGTCAATAAGTATGTATCATGTTAGTTTGATGTGTGAGATGGGTCGTTGTGTATATATATGTATCATGTCAGTTTGATGTGTGAGAAGGGTCGTTGTCTATAAGTAATATCATGCCAGTTTGATGTGTGAGAAGGTTCGTTGTCAATAAGTATGTATCATATCAGTTTGATGTTTGAGTAGGGTCATTGTTAACAAGTATGTACCATGCCAGTTTGATGTTTGAGAAGGGTCGTTGTCAATAAGTATGTATCAACAGACCATGTTTAGGCTCTAAAATGATGATTTGTTCCACTGGTTTACCCAAATACTTGTTGGCACGCATGTAATAACTTTTTTTATATCATTCTTGTAGTATAATTTCGCTGTATATATTCATGATATTATCTTTAAAATATCCATCGACCTCCAGCAATCATGTCATCTATTTGCTACAGAAAATGTATCAAGACAAAAATCTGATATCACCTTTGGCATTTATTGAAAACGATACATAGTGTATTACATGTGTACGTATATTCGCATGAATGTCAAGATCATATCAAAATGTGTACAGAATGCATCGTTACATCTGTTGATCAACTGTTTAATGTCCCTGTCATAACATATGGTTTGACGGTAATGCAGTCTCCGGGATCCATTAATCATAACCTGACGCCAGACGGAGTATGTTATTTATTTGGTACATCTTTTTTTACGATTTGCTTACTTTATTCAAATGCTTATTTATTGATGACAAAAAAGATTACATGATTTAGTAGAGACATATAAGCCCTATATATGTGATTTATATAACTATATAAAGTTTAAAAGTACTCTCCTGTCCCACGTTAATACAATTTAAAAATTACGAATTCCTATCAAATCAAGATCCATTGGAAGCAAATAACGCAGTCTAGGACAAAACAGTTTTGGTTGAGTAAAGTGTATTCATAGGGAGTAATGAAATATACAACACAACTCACGCCCCGTATTACCGGGTTAAGAGGTAATATATTGGCAAGTAACACCGAATGCGACCCCCGATTCCAAGTTATGAGAAATAATAACAACGATAAGCCAAGGTACGAGGCGACTCTCCATTGTTGAAAAACGTATAAAAAATCAAATATTGCTCCTTCTTTCTATTAAAATATTACATGTTGAAAACACCTAAACAGAATTGAACAAAAACATTACTTTTTTAACTTTGTTTGAAAAACTATGTAAGTAATTGAGAAATATTCACTTTAAGTTCAACTTTCATGCTTTTAAAACAGTGGATTAGTACAATATTTGTGACTATGTGAACACGAAGTAATAGCAGTATTTCATCATAGAGAAAATGAAAACATGCTGCAATACGATAAAAAAAAAACTATTAATTATATAAAGTTCGGATAGTTAAAAAAGTCATTATGCCTTTGTATTAAATGTTACACCATATTTAAGGTTTCTTCATCGTCCTGTTAATTTAAATATATATAAAGCAACGCAACAAAAGCACGCATCAATATGCACTGACAGTTAAAGTTTATCGTCAGATATGAGGAAAAAATATTGAAATAAAAATGTTCACAAAGCATTGTTTAAAAAGTGACTAAAAAAAATTTTTTTTTTTATGAAATGCATTGCGTCCCAAAATGTCATATTTAGATTTAAGGTAAAATATTTTGTCAGTTGATTTTGAAAATAATGACAAATGCAATGTTTCTGCTGTGTCAGAAGCATTAAATGTTGTACATTTTTATGGATTATTTAAATAAAATGTGATAAAAAGAACACACTGAAGCACAAAAGACAACCACGGAAAGATGTTCATAGATTGTTCATAACGGCTCATTATCATCGGCTCAAATGGTACGCTGTAGGTCTCCATGCATAGTTGCTCCCCTTTTTGTCACGGTAGCAAGATTCTTGCACTTATTAAATTCCTATGTAATTTGGTTTTAAATATGTTCAAAACGGTTCATAGGGACTGTGATTTCTTGCTGAAGATGGGTAAAGCAAAAAGTGACATAGCAGATATATTCCAATCAGACACTGGTGATAAACAGTTACTTTTATACGATTTTAACACATGCATGCACTGATGACTTCCTTTCTTAAAAAAAGTATAAGTGTGTCACTTCACTGTCTTTTGAAAACACAAGCGCTGGTCAACTTACCAGTTACTGTGCATTTAAAGTGCGGATACATCCCTGCTATGGATACATGAAATACTTCGAAAATAGTATTATACCGTGGAAATCCAAGACTTAATTTCAAATAGACTAAACAACAGAATTCAGCTGTGTAGTGAAACGCCTATGGTCTCCATTATTTCTAGGAACCAGAAATAAGACGAGCAGCGATCTCAGAAATGAAGAAGTTTTGTTCAAATCTCTATCTTAAGATTGCTTTATTGTACAGCCCTCTTAAACGCTTCATGATTATATTTTAAATAGTAATTTTAACGGCGTTTCTATCTAAATGAAGCGTTGTCAGTCATCAACTAAAGCTGAGTGTTGAACCAAATATGGATCTACAATATCCGCGAGCAGTTTGTGATATTGTCAACCAAACGATATAACAAAATATGCAGTGTTCTCGTAAATGACCATCGCCAGTTATATCTGATTTGTTTAAACGCACACATCAACGTATTAAAACACTCACGTACATATAGACGCATTATCTGTTAATAAAAAAGAGTGCAAAAGTGCATTGTTAAGCAATAATCGTATTTTAGTAATAAAAAATATCAAATGCTTACTAGGTGGTTGTGCATTTTAAACACTATTTAGCTTAACATTCAAACAATCATTTTACATTATCAGACTTGAGTAGTTGTGTTGACATTTACAGATGTATTATTAACAATAAAATTTACATAATGCCATTAGAAACTTTATACAATTTCATTAGAAACTTTACACAATGTCATTAGAAACTTTATACAATTCCATTAGAAACTTAACAGAATGTCATTAGAAACTTTACACAATTTCAGTAGAAACTTTACACAATGTCATTAGAAACTTTACACAATGTCATTAGAAACTTTACACAATGTCATTAGAAACTTTATATACTATTTCATTAGAAACTTTATATACTATTTCATTAGAAACGTTATACAATGTCATTAGAAACTTTATATACTATTTCATTAGAAACTTTATACAATGTCATTAGAAACTTAATACAAATTCATTAGAAACTTTATACGGTGTTATTACAAACATTATACGATTTCATTGCAAACATTATACAAAAAGTGGGGATATTTCATATGTTTAGCAAGTAAACCAAGACCCATTGGAGACATTATCTCCTTAACATTCATTAAACTATCACAGTAATACTCATTACGTTATCTTCTTACTCTCTTTCGAAAGGTTATAATTGTCAGGGATTGCAGAATCAGCACACAAGATAATGATATAATTTAATACATTGATGTTTTCAGCTCAATGTCCTAATCATCAACTAACGTAATCAAATTTAATGTAGTTCTTCATGTTGTTATTATTACTGAATACGGAGAAGATTGGATAGCGCAACAAGGGCAAATTAATAAGGAAGATATGTTTTGTAAGCAGGAAGCATTTTAAACAAATTCTATGAATATTCTAAGAATTATATTATAACATATGTTCATATCTACAATGTTATTATAGTCCTTTTAACGAAGTTCAAAGTATTATTGGAGTATATGGCTGATCAAAAAAATATCGTAGTTACATATATCCAACAAAATTTTACTATTATATAATTTGAAATGTTCCAAATCGACATTTAAAGTTAAAAGTGGGAATATGGTAAAGTATCACACACTTCCATAAGGGTCGAATATGACGAGGAAAATGGTATAGTATCAATCATTTCTTTAAGGATAAAATACGAAGGGGTATATGGTATAGTATCAAACATCTCTTTAAGGATCAAATATTAAGGAGAATATTAGTATCAAAAATCTCTTTAAGGATCGAATATGAAGGGGAATATGGTATAGTATCAAAAATCTCTTTAAGGCTCGAATATGACGGGGAATATGGTATAGTATCACGCACGTCCTTAAGAATCAAATATGAAGGGGAATATGGTATAGTATCACGCACCTCCTTAAGGGTCGAATATGACGGGGAATATGGTATAGTATCACGCACCTCCTTAAAGGATCGAATATGACGGGGAATATGGTATAGTATCACGCACCTCCTTAAGGATCGAATATGACGGGGAATATGGTATAGTATCACGCACCTCCTTAAGGATCGAGTATGAAGGGGATTATGGTTTAGTACCACGCACCTCCTTAAGGGTCGAATATGACGGGGAATATGGTATAGTATCACGCACCTCCTTAAAGGATCGAATATGACGGGGAATATGGTATAGTATCACGCACCTCCTTAAGGATCGAATATGACGGGGAATATGGTATAGTATCACGCACCTCCTTAAGGATCGAGTATGAAGGGGATTATGGTTTAGTACCAAACATCTCCTTAAGGATCGAATACGACGGGGGACATGGTATATTATCAAACACCTCCTTAAGGATCGAATACGACGGGGAACATGGTATATTATAAAACACCTCCTTAAGGATCGAATACGACGGGGAACATGGTATATTATCAAACACCTCCTTAAGGATCGAATACGACGGGGAACATGGTATATTATCAAACACCTCTTTAAGGATCGAGTATGACGGGGAGTATGGTATAGTATCACGAACCTTCTTAAGTATCGAATATTGCGGGGAAGTGGTATAATATCACGCACCTCCTTAAAAATCGAATATTACGGGGAGTATGGTAGAGTATCACGCACCTCCTTAAGGATCGAATATGATGGGGAATGTGATATAGTATCACGCAACTTCTTAAGGATCGAATATAAAGGAGAATATGGTATAGTATCAAACACCTCATTATTAATCGAGTATGGTCGGGAACATGGTATAATATCAAGCACCTTCTAAAGGTTCGAATATGACGGGGAATATGGTATAGTATCAAGCACCTTCTAAAGGTTCGAATATGACGGTGAATTTTGTATAGTATCAAGAACCTTCTAAAGGTTCGAATATGACGGGGAACATGGTATAGTATCAAAAACTTTCTAAATGTTCATGGTATAGCATCAAACACCTCCTTAAGGATCGAATATGACGGGGAATGTAGTATAGTATCACGCACCTCCTTAAGGATCGAATGTGACGGGGAACATGGTATTATATCAAGCATCTCCTTAAGGATCGAATACGACGGGGAACATAGTATATTATTAAACACCTCCATAAGGATCGAATATGATGGGGAACATGGTATATTATTAAACACCTCCTTAAGGATCGAATACGACGGGGAACATAGTATATTATTAAACACCTCCTTAAGGATCGAATACGACGGGGAACATGGTATATTATCAAACACCTCCTTAAGGATCGAATACGACGGGGAACATAGTATATTATTAAACACCTCCTTAAGGATCGAATATGACGGGGAACATGGTATATTATTAAACACCTCCTTAAGGATCGAATACGACGGGGAACATAGTATATTATTAAACACCTCCTTAACGATCGAATACGACGGGGAACATGGTATATTATCAAACACCTCCTTAAGGATCGAATATGACGGGGAACATGGTATTATATCAAACACCTCCTTAAGGATCGAATATGACGGGGAACATGGTATATTATCAAACACCTCCTTAAGGATCGAATATGACGGGGAACATGGTATTATATCAAACACCTCTTTAAGGATCGAGTATGACGGGGAATATGGTATAGTATCACGAACCTTCTTAAGGATCGAATATTGCGGGGAAGTGGTATAATATCACGCACCTCCTTAAAAATCAAATATTACGGGGAGTATGGTAGAGTATCACGCACCTCCTTAAGGATCGAATATGACGGGGAATGTGATATAGTATCACGCAACTTCTTAAGGATCGAATATGAAGGGGAAGATGGTATAGTATCAAACACCTCTTTATTAATCGAGTATGGTCGGGAACATGGTATAATATCAAGCACCTTCTAAAGGTTCGAATATGACGGGGAATATGGTATAGTATCAAGCACCTTCTAAAGGTTCGAATATGACGGTGAATTTTGTATAGTATCAAGAACCTTCTAAAGGTTCGAATATGACGGGGAACATGGTATAGTATCAAAAACTTTCTAAAGGTTCATGGTATAGCATCAAACACCTCCTTAAAGGATCGAATATGATGGGGAATGTAGTATAGTATCACACACCTCCTTAAGGATCGAATGTGACGGGGAATGTAGTATAGTATCACGAACCTCCTTAAGGATCGAATATGACGGAGAACATGGTATATTATCAAACATCTCCTTAAGGATCAAATATGACGGGGAACATAGTATATTATTAAACACCTCCTTAAGGATCGAATATGACGGGGAACATAGTATATTATTAAACACCTCCTTAAGGATCGAATATGACGGGGAAAATGGTATATTATCAAACATCTCATTTAGGATCGAATATGACGGGGAACATGGTATAGTATCAAACACCTCCTTTAAGATCGAATATGACGGAGAACATGGTATATTATTAAACACCTCCTTAAGGATCGAATATGACGGAGAACATGGTATATTATCAAACATCTCCTTAAGGATCAAATATGACGGGGAACATAGTATATTATTAAACACCTCCTTAAGGATCGAATATGACGGGGAACATAGTATATTATTAAACACCTCCTTAAGGATCGAATATGACGGGGAAAATGGTATATTATCAAACATCTCCTTTAGGATCGAATATGACGGGGAACATGGTATAGTATCAAACACCTCCTTTAAGATCGAATATGACGGAGAACATGGTATATTATTAAACACCTCCTTAAGGATCGAATATGACGGGGAAAATGGTATATTATCAAACATCTCCTTAAGGATCAAATATGACGGGGAACATGGTATATTATCAAACACCTCCTTAAGGATCGAATACGACGGGGAACATGGTATATTATCAAACACCTCCTTAAGGATCGAATACGACGGGGAACATGGTATTATATCAAACATCTCCTTAAGAATCGAATATGAATGGGAATATGGTATTATATAAAACACATCCTTAAGGATCGAATATGACGGGGAACATGGTATAGTATCAAACATCTCCTTAAGGATCGAATATGACAGGGAACATGGTATATTATCAAACATCTCCTTAAGGATCGAATATGACGGGGAACATGGTATTATATCAAACACCTCCTTAAGGATCGAATTTGAAGGGGAATATGGTATATTATCAAACATCTCCTCAAGAATCGAATATGACGGGGAACATGGTATATTATCAAACATCTCCTTAAGGATCGAATATGACGGGGAACATGGTATAATATCAAACACCTCCTTAAGGATCGAGTATGACGGGGAACATGGTATATTATCAAACATCTCCTTAAGGATCGAATATGACGGGGAACATGGTATAATATCAAACACCTCCTTAAGGATCGAATATGACGGGGAACATGGTATTATATCAAACACCTCCTTAAGGATCGAATATGAAGGGGAATATGGTATATTATCAAACACCTCCTTAAGGATCGAATGTGACGGGGAATATGGTATTATATCAAACACCTCCTTAAGGATCGAATATGACGGGGAATATGGTATATTATCAAACACCTCCTTAAGGATCGAATGTGACGGGGAATATGGTATATTATCAAACATCTCCTTAAGGATCGAATATGAAGGGGAATATGGTATATTATCAAACACCTCCTTAAGGATCGAATGTGACGGGGAATATGGTATATTATCAAACATCTCCGTCTATCTGAGGCTTTAAGAGGTGCTCATTACTATCGAGTCCTTCTCTTCCGGTCGTCCCAAAACTAAAGCGAGGCACAGAAAGGCCAACGGATAAAACATCAACCATAAAACAATATACTGCAGTAGGTGAGAGGATCATAGCTCCCATTGATTAAATAAATAAGACATTGAAAACAAAGTATTGTAATGAAATATAGATTCAAGTTTACATCAAAAGCGAAAGCAAGCACACAGAAACACGGCTGCGTTTATTATCAAAATAATACGACAATATACCGGACGTGGATTTTGACTAATCAAGTATTATATTGCATAATTCAAATTTTGAAATCATCGGTTTAACATATTTCTGCTGATAAATCTATATGCTTTGAAGTATGCCACATTTTTCAAGAAAACAAAAAACATTATAACATGGTAGATAATGGTACAAGTTCCATGATCAATTGATTCCCTTTCCGACAATCAGAATGGGTAATCTTTAAAGCAGAAGAGAGAATATTTTGCAGTATTTTCACGTTTTTATAATCCATATTCTCCCAACTTATAAACAATTGGGAGAATATGGATTCTAAAAACGTGTAAATACTAATAAAATATACGAACACGTCAAGTAACTGATTTGTTATACAATAGTGTAGTAGGTTAATGCAAAGATATCATCCAGTTTGATATTCGTGTGTTTTATGAGCAGCGTAAATTTTACCATGGTTTTGTGACATTCCTCTTTGCTAACTCTACTCGATGGCGTCTCGTGCAATTAGGCAGACAGAATATCTCCAAACCATGGTAAAATTTACGATTCGCATAAAAACACAAGGATATCAATGATAAATCTATAGCATAACGTTTCATTGAAAAGTCATTAAAAATGATTGGTAACATTCCGTAAGACAAACCAATTGTTGTATAGTCTATATTGGTTTATATTTGATTCTTTATTTCCTGCTATATGGAAAGCACAAACATACAATTCACTGCAGCTGGTATATCTAGGGTATAATTTGATAGCTGCCAAGTTTCACGTAAATTGTTCAATATTTGTTTAACTGAAACAAAACCTGTAAGGGTCCTATCTAGAGATATTCTGTTTAAACAATAACTCTCTTCAACTCTGTTAATATTGATGTTAATTAGTTTTGTTCAGGATTTTTTTCATTAATATTTATGTGCAGGCCCTAACTAAAGGGTGTCCGGGGAAATATCTCCCCATCCCCAGTAAATACTTGTTTGTGTAGAATGGCTTGAACACATGTCGGTTCTGGTAAACACTGGTACAGATTGCATAACTTTAACACAAAAACGGTGAATATTTTTCTAGTGTTAACATATCACCTTTTTATATTTGGTTTAACAATTCACATCTGTATATTAATTCCTTAGACAGCAAAACATACAATTACATGTATAACAGCATTTCACATGCCGTAAATACGTTGTTCTTAAAATATATATTTATTGTAAATAATCCCACTAGATGTGTATATTTTATTGTCTCTTCGACATATTTACTACCTAATTTCTGTTTTCGTCTAAAGAACGGACCTAGTTCTCTCAATTTGGTCCGTTGAATAGCAATGTTGGGACACACTTGAGCACGTCCTTACTTCGATTGAAAGTTTAAGTGACGTCACCGTTCAGTAGGCGTTTAATTGTTATGAACTGTGGAACAGGCATAGAATTCCCTGTAGTTTAGTGTGCGTTATTAGACCTGGGAAATATCAGGTTCTGGTGGTATATGGTTATATGGTTTTACTTCCGTGTCGGAAACGGAAATACGGCTTGAACCCAGCTTCGCTGCTATGCTATTTATTGACAGTCGAGAACCATGTCTATTTAATTCCATTATAATTCGGAGCCCGATATAAATGCTGGGTGCGGCCACATCGTGTAGAATGGGTATAAATAGCCGTGCAGCCTCTTAAAATGTCAGTTATTAATTTGCCACAGACAGATTAACTTCGTAGAAACATAGACGAATATAGGGTTTAGATACATTATAATATAAAGGATTATTTAGCTGCACAACACAAGCGGTTCACTCAACCATTTGAGCTGCCGTTGTAATTGTCATTACCGGCTCCTTTCCATAGTGCAGTATCGACAAAAACCACTGCATGTTTACCTGGTGAACGCTCACTTGCAGGAGTGACAGCGAGCTAGCGAGTTCTCATTATTAACAGGTGTATTTCTGTATGTACATGCTGGTTAATAACAACGTGCTACTGAGCGCTCGTTTTATGCGTTAAACTGACGGTCTAGCGAAGGTTCGTTGTAACATTGAGCTACTATGGTACAGAGCTAGTGAGTGCTCGTTATTAAGCGGGCTGCATTGAGCCACTGAGCGCTCGTTTAAGTTCAAATGAGCTCTCGTTTATGTCAGTGAGCTCTCGTTTACGTCAATAAACTATTGTATGCTTGTTTGGTACATTGAGCCGCTGAGCGTTCACACTGACGTTTGTTATAATTAAACTGTCTGGCCGAACGAATTGTTGTATATAATATAGATATGTTAGTATTTTGATTAATTAGCTGTTTCTCAGTCTATAACTGAAGAACCCACATAAATCATTTGTACAATCGATCTAATCATTATTTTTGAGCATTTAGCTTAGTCTGAATTGAAAAATGTTATTGCTGTGTGTATATAAATATATAACGCTACCATTTTATTTAATATTGTGTTGCACACTGCGAGCACTGACATAGCTCCGCCTCATTACAATTACATACACCAATTCAATTCAATATTTTTGTTCACCATATAATATAGTATAACATGTTTATTTCCTTACGCTAAGCGGGTTACAAAATCCTCAAATATTACCGAGAATATACATAACACACATATGATCATATAATATAAAGGCGGGGGTGGAAGTGTAATAGCTAGAGTGTTGGCCGCCCGTGCCAGAGGTTGCGGGTTTGATCCCAAGTTCGACCCGATGCCTCTCATAAAACAACACTCGTACTGGAAGCGGAGCGGACTCAAGAGTGGTTCATATAAGCTCTGAGCTTTCATCGCAATCGAGCTAAAATAAATTGATATAAGCTAATCATATAATATACGTATATTTTTTCATCATATTGATACAAATAAAGTTTCAGTAGTCTTAATTTCTCAATTCATTTGCTAAAAATACAAACTTAGAGTTTTAATTATTTTAGAATATCGGACGGCTCTGTTTTCATAACTAGACAAAACTGTCAAGAAGGAAAAGAACGGCAGTACCTAGTTAGACAATTGATCGCTTAAGTTCTGTATTAAGGTCATATAATTAGGAAGTGATATTCATTTTCGATGAAATTCCCATTATAATGTATACATTTTCTTCGGATACGATACGTATTACGGAGTCACCCTTCTTCTAGTTTAGGAGCAGAACATCTTAGTCGTGTTGATGCTAAACGATAAGGTCTTTTATTTATTACTGATTAACAAATGTTGTGTTTTTTTCGATTCACAAGCTGTTTCTAATTATTCGATTCTAGTTTTTACGAAGATCTATTCGAGAATACAATATTTTTAAATATTTATCAATAATTCGATCACTTACTTTTCTACTGGAATACTTTTAACATTTGTGTTGTTCCAAAGATAATTAAAACCAATGTCATCCGTTAATCTGATCAACCTTATATTATTATGTATCTTATATTATAACCTTATAGATGTTTGATTTAAATAACCAAAGACATGTAGACATGCAATTATATCACAACATCAATAATTTGTGTCAAGATTTGGGTTCATTAATTAACAATGAACTCCGTATTAAAAAGTATGGTAAATTTTCCAGAGTAATAATAATTAATTAATTTTATAATAGGCCTTAATATTTCAAGAATCACATGTTAGACTTGTAACTATCTATTTGTTATAATAATGATCTCATAGGCTTTTATTCAGTTTCCCATGTATTGTTATTTTAAACGTTTTCATGTCGGATAGATTTACTAATTGATATAAGAAGAGTATGCATGAATTAGTAGCAACTAACCTAGCACTCGCTGAGATAGAGTTTTTTAATATGGTTAAAATAAAGTGACTTGAAAGTTAAATTGTGTCATATAACGCATTGTTTAAATATAGCATGTAATACTAATGGGATAGCAAATATATAGTATGAAATATGAAATAATAATGTTATCTGTTATATCCAATATTACATATATACTCTAAGTCATTTAACTAATCAACTTTGATATAATGTTTAATGTATCACTGTAATATTAATCATAATAATTATTAACAATTATATGACTTTCTATGGCATGCCATCACTATTCAAGGACAACAATGGAAATAAGAGAAAAGCCCTGGGTTGCATTTCACACAAAAAAACTACGATAAAAATAGGTGGTAAACGTAAGTTAGATTTTATATTATACTAACAATGAAAGCAAAACTTAATTTAAAAAAAAAATCAGAAAATAGTAAATGATCTGAAAATACAATCGTAAATTCATGTGGATGACTATGAAAAATATTAATATGCATATTTACTAATATTTATGTTAAGCTTTTTTGGGGGGAAATGCAACTCTGATCTCTTTCCTGTGTTTTCCATGAAATTCGTGTGCAAGCCATTGCCTATACATGTATGTGTGTATCGTTATGATAATTTATATAACATTGTTGCTATACAGAACATGCATCGTGTTGTTGCAAGGCTTCATATGTAATATATCTAAACTTAAAATATTCTTGTTTACTTAAGATACTTTTTTATTAAATGTGCTTGGTAACTTAAAATGTACCTGGTTACTTAAAGTGTACTTGGTTACTTAAAATATGCCTGGTTACTTAAAGTGTACTTGGTTACTTAAAATATGCCTGGTTACTTAAAGTGTACTTGGTTACTTAAAATATGCCTGGTTACTTAACGTGTACTATGTTACTTAAAATATGCCTGGTTACTTAAAGTGTACCTGGTTACTTAAATGCTTGGTTACTTAAACGTGTAATAAAATAGCTTCCACTCACCCAGTCTATCCAAGAACTATGTCTGTAAAAGTCCGTGTTTTAGGCAATATTAACTTTAACTTTTCTTGGCTTCTTAAAACATACTTGGTTACTTAAAATGTTCTTTGTTGCTACAAATGTACTTGGTTACCACAAATGTATTTGGTCACTTAAAAATGTACTTGGTTACCAAAAATGTACTTGGTCGCTAAAATGTACTTGGTCACTTAAAAATGTACTTGGTTACTAAAATGTACTTAGTTAGTTAAACTGAGCTTGGTTGCGTAAGATATACTCAGACTGTCCAAGAACTATGCATGTGGAAGTCTGTTTTCAACGCAAAACTTACTTATTCATGTTTTTACTTAAGATGTACTTAGCTACTTAAATATAATTGGTCACTACAAATGTACTTGCTAACTTAAATGTAATTGGTCACTAGAATGTACTTGGTTATTGAGAATGTACTTGGTTAATTTAAATGTGTTATTAAATAATTTTCACTTACTCAAACTGTTCAATAACTATGCCAGTAGAAGTCCGTGATAAAGCTACTCAGTTTTAAACGTCTACTTCGTGATATCACTGATTTTGAAACAAATAAAATCTAATCCAATGTTGATGTTCCGATGATAGCCTGAACCCATATAAGTATACACAAAAACTCAAATTACAAACTAAATTTTATAATTATATTTGAAATTTATTATCGTTTTTAGTTATATTCTTTGACAAAATTCGTTATTTTTAATAAACAACTTTGCACATATTTCCAACAACCAAAAAAGATCCGAGCAATACTGCCTTAAAACCCGAAGTAAAATATTTTTAAAGAAATGATGTTTAATACATTAAAGGTTTAAATTTAAAACAAAATGCGTTTTAATTAACTAATTCCGGTTTATTAAAAACGTCATTTATACTTGATTAAACACATTCCTTAAATGGCAATAACAGTGATATCACGTCTATCTGTTACTGTAACAAATACGAAAACATGCTTACTGCGTCGCGGCGGCGTTAGAAAGAATTGCCAATACAACATGCAATCCCTTCTCCTCGGATAAGTTGACGACTGCTAGTTAACCTCTGGTATAAGCATGTTTGTATACGTTCGAGCGATATTATTGAACAGACCCAGAGGGTTGATTGATTGGTTGAAGTCAAATGTAACATTCGGATAAAATAAAATCGGGACGGTATTAATAAAGTGATGTGCAAAATATAAAAATACTGTAGTCGATTTCAATATCTCAGCATCAAGAGAGAAAAGTGTACGATCAAGTTTACACACATATTTACATCTCAGGACTTTCTTTTCAAACTTTGTATAGAGGATTTGATTAATTGATTGATTGAATGTTAAGCGTCATTTGTATGCCATCGAGGGCTAACAGACGATCAGTTAACATAACCACTGTTTCCTGGGATTAACCAGTACTCGAGCACACCCCATATCCGAAAGTAACTGATAACTTTCCCACTTAAATCAGCAGTGAGAGACGAATGATAATGAGACACAATGTCGTATATTAATCATCACGGAGACTGTTTCCGGGCGGGGATTCGAACTCACGAACCCTGGATTGATAGTCAGACGCGTAACCGACTGAACTTATTGGGTCCGGCTTGGTATAGAGGAAGATAATGCGTTATATTATTATTTCTAGCGGACGGTTTACTGAAATGCTCATTCAATTTGGAATGATGTATGACAATAAATATACATATTTATATAATCTGGCGGGACTATTGACACTTCCACGATTTAATCATGTGATAACAAGGGAAGAGCGAGATTGTGTACACCCGTAAACCAAGAAGCTAAGAATACAAATCATTTAATAGAACTGCTTATACCTACAGACGATCTCCTGTCAAATATGGATTATTTGAATTTTTCTAGGTCAATTTTTTTTTTAATCAACATACTGAAAACTTTCAAACGTTTGTACATCGTGTGTTGCGAGGCAATTGTTTGGCTTAATTTTCACATTATTTTAGTAGCTTCCATTGGAATTATTATCGATTAGTTGCATTCTTGCAATTCCTACCACTTTTAAATGATACATTATAAGCGATTTAATTGATTGATAACTTGTATCTGAGCAACCATAAACTGACTGACTTTTGTGAAAAGGTGTCGCAATATTATGAATATTCTATTCCTTGGATGTTCCATATGGGAACAGCGTTTGACAGATTGCTTAACTTCACTTATCGTGTAGTTCGTATACGTCAAGATATTCGCATTAATAATCTTGCTGTTCATTCGTTTACATTAGTATTTATTCGCCGTATGACATGTCTTGGAATAAACACCGCTTTTTCATTATTGTTTTGGTTGTAGTTTTAATGTTGTTCTTATGTAGCTTTTAGGTTAAATAGTATCATTAATGTACGAGGGGGAATCAGAAAATTGTTTTTTCCATAACTTTTTTATTTATCAATGTATTCGAATAAATCTCAAAGAGCCTATGCCGGTATATATTTGCAGCAATTTGGCAAAGATTTGATAATTTTCCATCATTAGTTTATATTCTGTGGTAACTATGGAAACGTCGATTTACGTAGTTGAGGCAGTTTTTGCCTTTTTTTACCTCTTCTGTTCAAACAAGCGTAGCGTTGTCAAAATGGTTTTTAGTTTAAACAAAAAAAATATCAATGTTTGCTGTATCGTATGCTTGTTTACACCCTTTAAAAAAATTGCACCAATTAGGCGCATCTGAAAATGACGTCTATATTAGATTATACACCTGCTCAAACAGAGAAACAAAAGAACTACCTACGGCGAATCAATGTTTCATCTAGTGTTTACATATTACATAATTAATGTTTTTGAGATGGCCTGGAATTAGTCATTAAAAAATATCAAATGGGATGTCGACCTGAAGACATGATGGAGTTAAAGCATGTTTTACAGAATTTTGTGTCCAGTTTACCATCTTCGGATATCGTTAACATGTTCACTCAATGGTATAAATGGTGAATAGACCACGGAGGAGAGTATTTTGAGAAGAATTGACTCAGTAAATGTGATACAAAAGCATCTGTTTAAAGTATTGACGTCGATTTTGTTGAATATCACGTCATCATTTTGCCCCGACATATCTAACTGCTATGCTTTGAATAGCGCCTTATATTTTGAATAATTGACGTATCATGCTAAAGTGTTCAAATATGTCCCATATACATTTATTTCATATACAATAACAATATTGTGCATTGTAGTCATGATATAAACAAAAGTCTACGAACTTTCCGACCCCACCACACCCCCGCCCTTCTTATATATTATCCATATAAACTTATTTATACTAGTTCCGAGAAAAAAGTCCCAGTTCTGCAAAAAGGTGTCAGGTATGCATTAGAGAATAATGGACTTGGCATCTTATTGCACGAACATATAAACTGTCAGATTCTAATGGCTGACGACTAACGTCGTTTGTGCAGGCGCTTTTTGTCCGCTTAACGCTTTTTGTCTGCAACGATTTTTGTCTGCAACGATTTTTATCCGCAGAAAAAAATAGAAAAACGTCGACTTTTGTCCGCAGAAAAATCAGAAAACGTCGACTTTTGTTCGCATGACGCCTTCTATCCGATTGTTGTAGTACAGTTTCATTCTTAAAAATGTTTGGGATACACTGAGGCAGGGTAGACTGCGTAAAGTGAAACACGGGGTAAGTAGGAACAAAGACAGGAACTGATATATAGTAATATTCCTATTTAATCCATTTGACGAAATATATATAGGCGCCATCATTATTAATGATCAACAAATAATGGAATGGTGGCAGATGAAGAATGCTAACGATAGTCATTAAGAAAAAAATAGTTTTCGTGTCGTCAATAGTGTTTTCACTGTTTTAGCTGTACACAAGTTTAGTATCAGTTATATGGAATACGATTATCTTTGATTTTAGTCTATTAGAATTTAATCTGCATACCTGCAAGAAAATACAGATTTTGGTGAATCTTTTGTCACAGAGATTCAAAGTATCATCTAACATTATGTGTACCCTTACACTCGCATTTTTTTCACTTGACCGTGACCAGACATATACAGTAGTTACACAACCATAATATCTCTGACGAGTTCGTTCTAGAACTGGCCAAATCGAATAATAAATGTCTGATTATAATTCTCATTTTATATACATAAGAAAGTGCTTTTTTCATCTTTTGTGGACTCTTACATTAACATGTATTATTCGATATTTGTCCCAAACTAACACAGTAGTTACATACCGTAATAGTACGGATATTTGTAAAAAAAAAAAAAAAAAAGCCTTGTTAGAACAATTGTGCCTAGCTATATAAATACCCTTCCAGTCACGTGGGAGCTAAGGAGCGAACTCGAATGAACATTATTTATCTGCTGTAAAGTGTCTAACATTTTCGTGGTTAAAATAACATTTACTTAAGGTATATGTTAGAATGTAACAATCTGATCTCAATCTTAAAATGTTTTGTGTAAAATCTCAGATCTTTTTTTTAAAATTAATTTGGGTTATACTTTACAATAAAACAAGTTGCTTGGGCATATTGGAACATTTCAGTTCGCCATTTGTGTCATTTTGTGAAATAGTATAAAATCGTTAAACTTAAATGACAAGAGAAGCCAGATACTTATGATGTGCATATAATACGTGGATATATGTAAAACAAATATGCCAACATTGTTATTAATGCAATTTTCATTCCGACTTGTCCCGGTTTCCTCTACAGTAAATCGCAAACAGTGTCTAAAGTTAAACAATTAATATTACGAAATAGAATTGCAGCGTATCATTGAACTTAGAATAATATTGGCAAATGTCTTTGGAGAGAATTTTCATATCCTTCCGTTTGACTTTAAATAACCGTTTTATAACTTTTTTTAAAGTGGATCGCCATCGGTGCACTTTAGTTTGTTTGTTTGAGTATTAAGCGCAATTGTATGTCATTCATGGCTAACAGACGATCATTACTCGAAAATACCCATCTCCGCAAGTGTCTGGTAACATTCTTACTAAAATCAGCGACGAGAGACAATCGATACTGAGACGTAATGCTGTATATCAATCCTTGCAGAAACTATTGCCGGGCGGGAATTCGAACTCACGACCACTTGATTGATAGTCAGACGCGCTATCGACTGGGCTAACTGCCCGTTGGTGCACGTTAGTAACGACATAAGCGGTGTAATCATATTTTTAGATTCTCGTAGTCTTGATCATATTCCAAACGTCGTTTGTCTTTAGCAAGCGTCGAAGATCATGTAATACTTCAGGGTAAATATCATCCATAGAAATTATTTCATATTTGATTTTCCGTTAGAACCCCCCCCCCCCCACACACACACACACACACACTCCCCCCCCCCCCCCCCCCCCTTCCTTCACCCACACACATGTACACATGTCAGCCAGTGGGTTTAGAAGTGCATTTTGTAATAAAACAACAACAACAACAATGATAACAGCAATAATGATATGACTTTTATTAACGAGATACCTCATTTGAAATCAATCTTCCTTGAGGCCCTCAACATATTAATATAAACTAATTAATATAATTTGCATTTTCAATATATGATGGAATAGAGTTCCACAAACAAGAGCCTCAATTAGCAAACGAATGACGAAACATTTAAGAATTTGGCTAAGGATACAATTGCTATGAAGGACTTAATATTCAATATGTTTTCTTTTGCTATGAAAACAAATAGCCAAATTGCAAAATTTTACGTTTCCGAGTACAACTAAAAAGCCATTCAAGGTAACATTTACGAAACTTTGTACACATGTCAACCTGGAGACCTAGTAATGCGTTTTCGCTATGAGGGAGTTTTTATTGTCAATTTTTTTTCTGTTACCATGAAAAAAATAGCTAAAATGACAAAATTCACCGTTTCCGGAGCACAACTCTAAAACTGTTCAAGGTAACATCACGAACTTTGTATACAGGTCAACCATGAGTTGTAGTAGTGTATTTTGCTATGAGAGAGTTTTCATTTTCAACATATCTTTCTGTTACCATCAAAACACATAATAAAAAAAAGAAATGTCACTGGTAAGTGTTGCATGCCCCCAAATGGTCTGTGAACATAACAATATATGTTATAATAGGTAGCAATGTATTCATGAATAACAATAGTAATGGACTGACGTTTCACGCTAGACACGCAATTTCATGTTTTTTTTACTTGACCTTTGTGTAACCTTGACATCTGATGTAAAGGTCTGGGTATAGGTGAATACAGGTGGCACATCATCATCACGTGCTGATCACTTGTGTGAAGCTATTTTGAAATCCATCCATGTAAGACAAAGTTACAGACCAGACATGAAATATCAAACAAACCGAAAGTGTGACCTTGAGGTAAGGTTCTGTGTCTTAACGTACCACGTCGTCATGTCATGTTGATCAATTGATAAATTGAGCCAAGTGTTTTTGAAATGCATACATTAATGATACAGTTACAGGAGGGTGTCATACAAATTCAAAGTGTGACCTTGACCTTTGATGTACAGGTCTAGGTCTTACGTGAGACACGTCGCCATTTCATCTTATTCAATTGAGCCAAGATAAAGACAAGGTTACAGACCAGACACGCACTATTAAACAAATTGAAAATGTGACACTGACCTTTGAGGAAAGGTTCTGGGTCTTACATGCGACACGTAAGCATGCCATGTTGATCAACTG
This sequence comes from Panopea generosa, assembly GCA_029582155.1. NCBI lineage: Eukaryota > Metazoa > Mollusca > Bivalvia > Adapedonta > Hiatellidae > Panopea > Panopea generosa. The sequence continues at coordinate 31,462,490 of CM055911.1, read as the reverse complement.
AGCCAAGAGTTGTTGAAATTTATCCGTAGGTGACAAAGTTGCAGACTAGACATGGAATCTCAAACATACAGTGTTGTCAACAAAGTTAAATTGTGACCTTGACGTTTGAAGTGGGGGTCTGGGTGTTGCGATTATCAGTAAATGGAACTACAAAATATGTTGTAGATTTAGATCACTTTTGAAATATGCCTTTATATCTTCGATCTTACATCTGTCCTTCAAAATGTTTTAAATAAAATGCATTCACTTGCAGATATGCAGATTTAATTCGTGTAGACTAAAATTAAAGATAATTGTATTCCATGTAATTGATACTAAAAGCTTGTACAGCTAAAACAGTGAAAACACTATTGACGAAACGAAAACTATTTTTTTTTCTTAATAAATATCGTTAGCACTCTTCATCTGCCACCATTCCATTATTTGTTGATCACTAATAATGATGGCGCCTATATATACTTCGTCAAATGGATTAAATAGGAATATTACTATCTATCAGTTCCTGTCCTTGTTCCTACTTACCCCCGTGTTTCACTTTACGCGATCTACCCTTCCTCAGTGTATTCCAAACGTTTTTAAAATGAAATTTTACTACAACAATCGGATAGAAGGCGTCATGCGAACAACAGTCGACGTTTTCTGATTTTTCTGCGGACAAAAGGCGTCATGCGAACAAAAGGCGTCATTTTCTAAATTTTCTGCGGACAAAAGGCGTCATGCGGACAAAAGGCGTCATTTTTCTAAATTTTTCTGCGGATAAAAGGCGTCATGCGGACAAAAGTCGACGTTTTTTTTCTATTTTTTCTGCGGATAAAAAGCGTTGCGGACAAAAAGCGTCAAGCGGACAAAAAGTGCCTGCACAGACGTTCCATACTTCGATTATCAGTAAATGGAACTACAAAATATGTTTAAATTTTGAGTTTGTCAAACTCATACTGTTTTATCGGCAATCGCAATGACAGATGACGATCTCAGTAGAGACTAGTTTACACTATTGAGAGGCTCAGGTATTTCAAAGATCAAAAAGTAGAAACAGAAATGTAAAAGCACGTTTTTGTATATGAATGTTTATACATTGTATGATCCTTTTTCTAGAATTTGTATTTTGGTTTTTAAGGATGGTATAGCTAATTAAATGGCAATATTTCGACCGCGTAAATTCTTATATTTATTTGTATATCTCTGTATATAAGCATAATGATTGAACAATAAAACCATATATTATTGGAGGACAATTATCCAGGGACGTCTCTTAGAAATATATAGACCATGTCTCATTTGATAAAGAATAGAGTGGAAAAATGAAAAACAAAGCAGGCATATATATTTGATCAAGTTATACATATATTTAACTATTTTTTTTCAAATTTCGGCTTATGCATTCATCAAGAAAATATCAACATTTTTTTTCAAGTGCTGGTTAACTGCCCAGCGGATCTCGAGAACGACGATTTAGTGCACCTTCCTTATATAACTGAAACATAGTAGAAAACAGGCGTACAACTCCTACCAACGACACAAATATTATTTTTATGGTCTTGGGTTGCAGTTTATTATGCATTTTGATTGAATTATGAATTAAAACATATGTGTTATCCACATCACCCAGAAATAATTGCAATAGAATTTATCTCAATTGTTTTGTACAAGGTCTCACTGAAGAATTACCTCCCTTACATGACGGTAGCAAGATTATTACGCCAAAGAAATTAGAGCTGTGTAAAGCGGTTGGGCAATTTATTTGTTAAAAATGCATAAAATGTCATATTTCTTTGTGCATATGGGAACATTGGAACATTTTCATGATTTCTGCAAAGTTTGGGTGACATTTGGGAACTGTTTGATGATGCTAGAACAGTTTAAAGATGCGTAGTGATACATTGCAACAAATGGGCAGAATTGTCAACAATGAAGGGGTGTCATCAAACTATCGTTTTAAATTGTGAAAAAGCAACCTGGTTAATCCCATGTTTTATTCAGCATATTTGGACCAACAGAGGACTGTCTATGGGAATAAGGCACTTTTAGAACCATTGGTAATTTATCCAGTGTTCCAGAAGTGCATGTCTCTATATGTAGAACAGTACAAAATTAATTGGTATTTGAGACGACAATCAATAATGTGTAAAAACATTTATAAAGTTTGTATAGAATATTATATCACGTTATGACTTCTTCTCGGTAACTACTTTTCATAAATAGACGTACTGTTAATTGTATTAGTGACAATCTATAAGGTAGATATATGGAAAACCAAATAACTATTTATTTTCAAAGAATATATCGCTTTAAATTAAAGAAATAAAATATCCAGTTTGTTTGTTTAAAAGTTCAAAAGTTGGTTAAAAGTTTGAAAGATCTTTCACCTTTGATATAGTGTTTATTAGAGAGATATATTGGTGCATCAAGAGATATTTCTTCACGTTCAACGGGAAATATATCTCTTGAAGTAACGTAGATTTATTTCAAGTTGAAGGAAATATCTTCATTAAAGATATCTTGTTCTAGTTATATAATTTAGTTTTAGAGATATAAAGAAACTTTTAAAATACCAATTAACTCGACCAATAACTAACAAAAATACTGATGTATGCATGACATCTAATCGTGACGAATTGAGTGACCTAATGGAAATATTTAGTCTTAAAATAAATGCCAATGCCAACGTATTTACATAAACACCAGATCAATTGATGGCAAGAGCAGAATAATAAGACGGTTAATTGAAAGACGCTGCATATGTTTTGTGCTTTTGTCAAACATAATTGATATTAGACACGGTAATAGTAAAAAAACGTTTTGCCTGCAATTACGTCTGATTGAAAGAATCCAAACTGCTAAAAAAAAGTTACAGTTAGGTTACGTGCCACTAATTTTATACTGTACAAGTCATGTCTTTATTCGAGGGGAAACTGTAAAAGTATATGGTGAGGAAAATCATAAAATGGCAGAACATGTGTGCCTTTATAATGTTTAAAGTATGAGGCTAAATGAGATGATTGTAGTTGTATGCATACATGTAAATTGTTTTATTTCTAATTTTACCTGATTTAACCGAAATGTCTTCGATTTTTTCCTGCCGATCTGGTATGATTATGTGTTAACCGAACAAAGGTGATATGGGGAAATCCACAAGGACTTACCGAACAGTTGTTGTATTTAAAATGACAGAATTTGATATAAGAGTTGAATATTGGCAAGTCTGAGTCTAGAATTGTCATAGGGTCTATTACTTGTGTTCAACGGCACATAGGAGGTATATAAAAAAAGTATAATCGTAAACTATTAATTAACTAGCAACATGTACAAAACATATTAATTTGCTAAACTTTATTTGCGTAACACAATGTTTACGTGTTGAGTAAGCGAAGTTACAGAATATAAAACAGATGATTCTGAGATCTGTGCAATGGATTTGTTTACATTTTATGATCGTGTCAATCTCCAAACTAATGTTGGGAATCGGACACCAAAACCATTTATCGACGATCGGAGATTTAGCCGATCGGCAGTCTACTAAAATCGAGTGTAATATAAAGATTAAACAAACCCCGTCAGTATTGCTTCATAAGCAAGCAGCTTATTTTCATTCAATTACGCACAGGAAATTCAAGTACAAAATTCACCAAACATTTTGTATCTCCAGCTCTTGACCTGATAGTAGATACCTCTTGTTGTTAATTATAAGCACACTATGTTTTACATTATTAATTGTTTCAGACAAATTATTCGTTGATTGCTGTTACATAACAAGTTTGAAGGATCATAAAGTATAAATGGTCTACGAATATTTTTTTTTCGTCTTTGTCATCAACATTATAGGCTGGTCCTCGAGTAAGTCTGTTAATCAAAACTTAACACCAATACCTTATACACTTAGCGTTAATCATTTAACAATAGAATATACACGTTAGCGGCCACAGTCATTGGGAACTGTATAAATATATATAGTATAGTTAAACCTCGTGTAAAAAGCTAAGAAAACGTATACATTTTTAATTTAGATATCAGTTAATTGATTTATATATTTCTTTATTAAAAACTATAACTTACCTGAACGCAACAGGTTACTTTTGGTAACAATATATTTATTTAAAAAAAAACAAACTTGAAGTCTATCTGTCCGATAAATTGCAACAAAAACGTTCACTTCATTTTGATCTTGTTTATTTCACGTTTGTGCACGAAGAAATAAAAGTCCGTTAAATTTGTGTCCAACTCCTTTTATTACTCTATATGACATTTTTATTTTACAACCCTCCCATCTCGTTTACATCATAAACAGTGTTGTATTGACACACAATGTATACGACGTACAGTGTATAGTCCACGTTTTCTCACATCCGTATACATACATATACATATTAAATCCAGAAAAAAACACGGAAGGTATGTCTATTCTATATTAAACATAATTATGCTTTATTACATATGTGTGAATACTTTTATTTATTTTTCGCTAATTAAAATGTCTTACAGTATATATCAGTTATACTGAGTGCATTATGAATATTCTGCTGAACAATGAGCTGCACTTAATCGATTCTCCTGTTAGAAGTCATACAAAAATTATACACCACAAAAAAGAGATTAATTCGGTTGTTTTGTAAGCTCTGCTTTATTTCATGCACCATTGAAATATTTTGCGCCTAATTTGCATCGTTCTCCAACATGCATCAATTTGATCGCATAACAAATAAATCTAAGCCTCCACGTCTTCCTGATTTAAATACATCATTCAAAATCAATGTCTGCACTCTGATGAACTGAAAACTTGTTTCAACTATAATTGCAAAAAAGAGAAATGACATTCAAACCTGTGAAATAGTGAATAGTATCCTTAAACAATTAGGTAATCGTGGTGAATTAAATACAGTCCAACCTGCCTTAAGAAGCAAGTCAAGGGAATGAGCTAAAGTGACCTTTTAAGACAGGATGTTGCTTAATAGAGGTTAATATACTCTGAAAGCATATAAATTGGAAATAGTAAATGCGGGTGCTTAAGACAAGTGGCTGTTTAATAGAGGTGACCACTTATGGAGGTTTGACTGTACATACAAACTGAAAAATTCATAGCTATATGTCAATTCAAAGGAAAAATCACAGTACAAACACTGATTTTAACTTGGAGCACACCTTAAATTAAACAAAAAATGTCTATCAGATTGTTTCAATAAACGCAGACAGAAAAAAACACAACACAGGGGAAGAGCGAGGTTGAGTGCACCTGTACTCCCCATCGGCGGTTTTTTGGTAGTAACGCTCCCAGAGCGATGGCACTTGTTTTTTCTACAGTTTTGTATGACAAATTTAAACTTATTTAATTATTTTGTGAAACAAGATAGTAAGATTGGACTTATTAGTTTATAATTACAGCCGCAAGTAATGTTCATTGACTGACTTGATACCTTCAGAATAATAAATACTTCAAAATAATAATAAAAAAACTCATTTTTTTCTTAATTTATTTATTTTACATCGATTGTGAAACATATGTTTACTGCTTTCAAATCACCACCATTGAAAGAAAAAGTACATTAAAATGTTTGCAAAAACGATCAATTGTTACATCATGTTTATGCTATTTTCCTTAATTAAACATTTTATCTGTACCAGCCTCAGTAACATAAACTTTATGTAACGTTTCGTCAATCAGATAAAGGAGATTATATGATGTTATCCGCTGAACATCATAAAACACAACTACACAAAACTAATTAAAAGTATTATGCCGGGAAGGGAACCCACGTTGTCGCCTGAAGAAGGCAGAGATCAGTTGACATCGTTTTATACTTCTTGGTCACGAAGATCTTCGGCAATATAATAAAGGCGGTCTTCAGATTTTGCGATGATCTAGCGGTTAGAATGCTTACTCCAAGACCCATATGTCACTGACTCGATTTCCGGTGAGGTTTTATCCGGGTCTTTACAAATGCACTTCTTTAGTGCCTTATTTGGGAAAGGTATTCTGAAAGCATGCACTTTTTCGGAGGGGATTCCTTTGAAGAGGATTTGAAGCAGTCGGTCCCGTGTACGGAAAGATTCATACCAGGAGCGCACGCAGGGTCACTAAAGTCCTATGTTAATCAGAGATTTATATGCCCGTACCCCCCCCCCCCCCACACACACACGAGGGGGTTCATTGATTGATGGAAGTAAATGAAAAGAAGTGTCTTCTTGGATTCAGAGAGCGATTTCATGTTTCTTTATAACGCCACATGGCAATAACAGACTTGGAACAGCGTGTTAATGTACATGTATCAAATAACAACTATTATATTACAAATGTGTTACCTTAATCTAAATAAAGGAATTCAAGATTTTTGGGAACTTATTAATAAAGCTACTAAATAAACCAGCAATCCTGACGCCCTCTAGCGAGAATGGCATTAATTTCCTGCAGTTATCTGCTAATAGCGTGTGGACAGGCGGATCATAAATCAATTATATATGCCAAACTACATTTCGGTTAAGATCAAAACTCGTGTTAAAGAAATCCACGTCTAATTACAAAGTCGTTAACGTTAAATGAATGTTTTGTTGGATTTTTCTTGTTTGAGTTTTTATTTTGATTAATATATTCACTAATATCACCAGAAAGCAATTAGATTGGGATTTCTCTTGTTACTTTAGATTATGGTTAACACGACGCAACATAAGCTACCATTGTCTACATTACACTTAGTTAAGAAGACGAATCAGGTTAATTCTCACTAGCTATCTATGTTGGTAGGTAAATGTTAGATATAACCATGGACCTTATAAAAATCAGCTTTGAAAATGTATAAAAAAATTATTGTTGAATCTATTTTTAAACTGGACGACTATTAAAATGCTGGATTGATTATATTACAAAGCAAAAAATAAAACTAACCTCATACCTGAAAACGAACATAAAGTATGTGGGTGCTGAAATTTTTATGTTTTCAACATGTTTTTTTTTTCAAATTTTATTAAAAATAATTGCGCTGATGACAATTATATAAGCAAATCAAACTACCCTGCAGTTACTGTGTGACTGAATTGTGTTGTTGTTGTTGTTGTTGTTGTTGTTGTTGTTGTTGTTGTTGTTGTTGTTGTGGTTGGTATATGGTGTTAAACTTCATTTACCTGCAGTCTGATCGAATTATGACACATCAACATACATTGTGTATGTATATGTAAGTATACATATATGTACACTTAATGTATGCATAAATTGTATGTGCGTTTTACATTGTAAATATAAATTGGTTTAAGTGACTCATAGGTCGTAATTATGACCTGCTATAAAAATGTGATTGTATTTTATATGTGACTATTATTATAACTATTGTATGTGACACTTTAATAGAATATACAAGTTAAAAAAGTTTAAAAGTCTACAACTCATTTTTCACCGAGTTACCACCACACCCTCCCCCCTACACACACCACCACCCCTGGTAATTAAAGGAAAGGCGAGAAGTGTATGTTACATCTATGTTCACAGAAGTGCTCATAGCAGTGTACAATTTCCGAAAGAATCACGCTGTTTGTGATTGGTTGAGAAAAGTGATGAACTTGTACAGTTTCAGAAGTAAACACGTTATTCGTGATTTTTAGAGAAGTGGTGATACTGTATTTTTACAAAATTTTAAACAAAAACGCATATATGATGCCGTATAATTTTAGAAAGAAAAACAATATTCCTAATTGCTTTAAAGAAGTAGTGAAACTGTTCATGTTCATTTTCAGAAAGAAATATGTTATTCATGTATTTTGTAGAGAAGCCTTTCTGCAATATTATGTTTATGTTTATTTGTTTTTTAAACTGCATTATCCACATTTTGAAAACAAAATTTTGGATATAATCTAATGTCATAATACAACACGCATAATTGTTGCTTCATGGAATGTACCGGAACACGGACCATCATCACAGGCTCAATCAAGCACAACGACATTCCCGCGTGCACAGGTAATACAGCGACACTCCTGCCTGCACAGGTAATACATCGAGATTCCCGCTTGCACAGGTAACTCAGCGACACTCCCGCATGCACATATAATACAACGACACTCCCGCATGCACATATAATACAATAACACTCCCGCATGCACAGGTAACACAACGACACTTCCGCATGCACATATAATACAACAACAATCAAGCATGCACAGGTAATACAAAGGCACTCCCGCGTGCAACGGTAACACAACGACACTCCCGTGTGCACATATAATACAAAGACACTCCCACTTGCACAGGTAACACAGCGACACTCCTGCATGCACAGGTAACACAACGACACTCCCGCATGCACAGGTAACACAACGACACTCCCGCTTGCACAGCTAATACAAGGACATTCCTGCGTGCACATATAATACAACAACACTTCCGCATGCAAAGGTAACACAACGGCACTTTAGCATGCACATGTTACACAACGACACTTCCGCATGCACATATAAAACAACAACACTTCCGCATGCACATATAATACAACAACACTTCCGCAGGCACATATATTACAACAGCACTTAATCATGTACATGTATTTCAAAGACACTCCCGCATGCACAGGTAACACAACGACACTTCCGCATGCACATATATTACAACGACACGCCCGCATGCACATATAATACAACGATACTCCCGCATGCATAAGTAACCAAACGACACTTCCGCATGCACATATAATACAACAACACTTCCGCATGCAAATATAAAACAACAACACTTCCGCTTTCACAGGAAATACAACGACACTCCCGCATGCACAGGTAATTCAATGACACTCCCGCATGCACAGGTAACACAACAACACTGCCGCATGCACATATAACACAACGACACACCCGCATGCACATATAATACAACAACACTCCTGTATAACACAACGACACTCCAGCATGCACATATAATACAATGACACTCCCACATGCACATATAATACAACATCACTCCTGCATGCACAGGTAATACAGCGACAATCCCGCATGCACATATAATACAACGACACTCCCGCATGCACATATAATACAACGACATATAATAAAGCGATACTGCCATATGCATAGGTAATACAGCGACACTCCCGTGTGCACATATAATACAAAGACACTCCCGCATGCACATATAATACATGACACTCCCGCACGCACATATAATACAACAACATTCCCGCATGCACAGGTAATACAGCGACACTCCCGCATGCACAGGTTAAACAGCTACACTCCCGCGTGCACAGGTAATACAGCGACACTTGCGCATTCACAGGTAATACAGCAACACTCCCTTCTGCACAGGTAATACAACGACACTCCCGCTTGCACAGATAATACAACGACACTCCAGCATGCACATATATTACAACAACACTCCTGCATGCACAGGTAATGCAACGACACTTCCGCATGCAAAGGTAATACAATCACACTCCTGCATGCACATATAATACAACGACACTCCTGCATGCACATAAAATACAACGACACTCCTGCATGCACCTATAATACAATGACACTCCTGCATGCACATATAATAAAATGACACTTCCGCATGCACATATAATACAATGACACACCTGCATGCACATATAATACAACGACACTCCTACATTCACAGGTAATACAACGACACTCCCGCATGCACATATAATACAATGACACTCCCGCATGCACATATAATACAACGACACTCCCGCATGCACATATAATACAACGACACTCCCGCATGCACATATAATACAATGACACTCCTGCATGCACATATAATACAATGGCACTCTTACATGCACATATAATATAACGACACTCGCACATGCACATATAATATAATGACACTCCTGCATGCACATATAATACAATGACACTTTCGCATGCACATATAATATAACGACACTCCAGCATGCACATATAATACAGCAACACTCCCACGTGCACATGCACAAGTAATATAACGACACTTCCGCATGGACATATAATAAAGCGACACTGCGACATTTACATAAAGTACATCGACACTCCCGCATGCACAGATAATACAGCGAAATTCCTGCATGCACATATTATATTACGACACTCCCGCATGCACAGGTAACGCAACGACACTTCCGCATGATATGTAGTACAACGACTTTCCCGCATGCACATATAATACATGACACTCCCGCACGCACACATAATACAACGACATTCTCGCACACACAGATAATACAAGGACACTCCCGCTTGCACAAATAATACTTCGACACTCCCGCATGCACATATAATAGAACGACACTCCCGCATGCACAAATAATACAACGACACTTCCGCATGCGTAGGTAATACAACGACACTGCGACGTGCATAGGAAATACAGCGACACCCCCGCGTGCACATATAATACAACGACACTCCCGCATGCACATATAATACAATAACACTCCCGAATGCAAATATAATGCAACGACACTCTCCTTGCACATATAATACAACGACACTCCCGAATGCACATTTAATACAACGACACTCCAGCATGCACATATAATACATCGACACTCCTGTGTGCACATATAATACAACGACACTCCCGCATGCACATATAATACAATAACACTCCCGAATGCAGATATAATGCAACGACACTCTCCTGGCACATATAATACAACGACACTCCCGCATGCACATATAATACATCGACACTCCCGCATGTACATATAATACAATGACATTCCCGCATGCAGATATAATACAAAGACACTCCCGTGTGCACAGATAATACAACGACACTCCCGCATGCACAAGTAACACAACGGCACTTCATCATGCACAGGTAAGACAACGACACTTCCGCATGCACATATAATACAATAACACTCCCGAATGCAGATATAATGCAACGACACTCTCCTGGCACATATAATACAACGACACTCCAGCATGCACATATAATACATCGACACTCCCGCATGTACATATAATACAATGATATTCCCGCATGCAGATATAATACAAAGACACTCCCGTGTGCACAGATAATACAACGACACTCCCGCATGCACAAGTAACACAACGGCACTTCATAATGCACAGGTAAGACAACGACACTTCCCCATGCACAGGTAAAACAACAACACTGCCACGTGCATAGGTATTACAACGACACTCCTGCATGCACATATAATACAACATATTCCCGCATGTACAGGTAATACAACGACACTACCGCATGCACAGGTAATACAACGACACTTCCGCATGCACATATAATACAATGACACTCCCGCATGTATATATAATACAACGACACTTCCGCATGCACATATAATACAATGACACTCCCGCATGTATATATAATACAACGACACTTCCGCATGCACATATAATACAACGACACTCCCTCATGCACATATAACACAACTACACTCCAGCATGCACATATAATACATCGACACTCTCGCATGCACAGGTAATACAAAGACATTCCCGCATGTACATATAATACGGTGACACTCCCGCATGCACATATAATACAACGACACTCTCTCATGCAGATACAATACAACGACACTCCCGTGTGCACAGTATTACAACGACACTCCCGCATGCTGATATAATACAATGACACTCCTGCATGCACAGGTAACACAACGACACTCCCGCATGCAGATATAATCCAACGACACTCCCGCATACACATGTAATACAACGACACTTCATCATGCACATATAATACAACGACACTCCCGCATACACAGGTAATACAACGACACTGCCACGTGCATTGGTAATCCAACGACACGACACTCCCGCATGCACAGGTAATACAACGACACTTCATCATGCACAGGTAATACAATGACACTTCATCATGCACAGGTAATACAATGACACTCCCGCATGCACAGGTAATACAACGACACTCCCGCATGCACAGGTAATACAACGACACTCCCGCATGCACAGGTAATACAACGACACTCCCGCATGCACAGGTAATACAACGACACTCCCGCGTGCACAGGTAATACAACGACACTCCCGCATACACAGGTAATACAACGACACTTCATCATGCACATATAATACAACGACACTCCCGCATACACAGGTAATACAACGACACTCCCGCATACACTGGTAATACAACGACCCTACCATGCACATATAATACAACGACACTCCCGCATACACAGGTAATACAACGACACTTCATCATGCACAGGTAATACAACGACACTTCCGCTTGCACAGGTAATACAACAACACTGCCACGTGCATAGGTAATACAACGACACTCCCGCATGCACATATAATACAACACATTCCCGCATGTACAGGTAATACAACGACACTCCTGCATGAACAGGTAATACAACGACACTCCCGCATGCACATATAATACAATGACACTCCCGCAGCTACATATAATACAACGACACTCCCGCATGAACAGGTAATACAACGACACTCCCGCATGCACATATAATACAACGACATTCCCGCATGCACATATAATACAACGACACTCCCGCGTGCACAAGTAATACAGCGACATTCCCGCGTGCACAGATAATACAACGGCATTTCCGCCTGCACAGGTAATTCAGTAGCTGTAGTCGATGATTTCTATCATAGTCATATTTATATAACTATTTTGCATAACTTGTGGTCTTCAGTTGGCGCCATCGCTGTCGAAACTTCAAAACAACGCACTCTCGTCATCGTAATATCATCTTAGTTTCGGCTTTTCACCATGATCGTAGTATCGACTTTTCACCATCATAGAATCGACTTTTCACCATCTTAGGTTCGACTTTTCACATCGTAATATCGACTTTTCACCATCGTTGTATCGACTTTTCATCATCGTATTATTGACTTTTCACCATCTTAGGTTCGACTTTTCACCATGATCGTAGTTTCGACTTTTCGCCATCTTTGTTTCGACTTTTCATCATCGTAATTTCGACTTTTCACCATCGTTATTTCGACTTTTTATCATCTTAGTTTCGACTTTTCACCATCATAATATTGACCTTTCATCATCGTAACTTCGACTTTCCACCATCGTACTTTTGACTTTTCACAATCTTAGTTTCGACTTTTCACCACCGTAGTATTGACTTTTCACCATCTTAGTTTCGACTTTTCACCAAATTAGTTTCGACTTTTCACCATCTTAGTTACAACTTTTCATCAGCGTAATTTCGACTTTTCAACATCATAGTTTCAACTTATCATCATCTGTATTTTCAGCTGTTCACCATCTTAATTTCGTTGTTGTTTTGACTTTACTTAATTAAAAAGGAATGGCTCGAACGGGACAACGTAATAACTAGCTTTTACTTAAAATATGTAAAGCTTAGCCAAACTTATATTAAACAGCGACATAAACAAAGTCCTATATACAGATATTTTCATATTTTCGTATTTATCAATGCGTATTTTTTGGTTTAATCTATTGTTCTTTGTTCTTAAACTGTTTTATTACAATTTTAACATAGTATTCAGTACCGTAACCATTATAATAGATTTATATGACGGTTGTGCTTTCCCAGGTTACGTATAAATCAAAACTATATCTTTTATAAATAATTATTTATTTATATATACCGCATAGATAACCTGTACTGTGCAGCAGAATCTGCAATCACATAAATACTAGAACGGCGAACGGTTCAAATATAAAATAAATAGCTGGATTTATGTTTTCAAAACAAACCTTGCATCTGCTAAATTATATATTCCAGTTAAATTGAAATGTTATTTTGAACACTTGTGGTATCAGAGTTGGTCCTCTCAGACACATAGCATACTTGAGAAAGAGTTTCCGAGATAGTCTCGCTACATAAATTGTCATAAACCACTTTGTGCGATATTTGTTTCTGAGCTCATCAGAGTAGAAATTGAATCTATTCAGACAATTCGAGAGTGAACTATAGTGTAGGTCGGCAGTGGTCATAAATGTAACTGAAATTTTGAAATTGGATTGTTTATTCTTATCCAGTTTAGCTCGATTACGAAGAAAGCACAAATCTTTATGAATCGCTTTCGAGACCACTTCCAGGGTACAAACAGTGCTACTACCCCGCTGGAAAATGGGTGAACTTAGTTACGAGTAAGTGTGTTGTCCTTTTATATTAATACGCATTGGAAGTAAATTCCTACTATATTAGTACGCACTGGAAGTAAGTTCCTTCTATATTACTACGCATTGGAAGAAAGTTTATTCTATATTAATACCCACTGGAAGTAAGTTCCTTCTATATTAATACGCACTGGAAGTAAGTTCCTTCTATATTAAAACGCACTGGACGTAAATTCCTTCTACATTAATACGCACTGGAAGTAAGTTCCTTCTATATTAAAACGCACTGGACGTAAATTCCTTCTACATTAATACGCACTGGAAGTAAGTTCTTTCTATATGAAAACGTACTGGAAGTAAGTTAATTCTATATTAATACGCACTGGAAGTAAGTTCCTTCTATATTAGTACGCATTCGAAGTAAGTTTATTCTATATTAATACGCACTGGAAGTAAGTTCCTTCTATATTTATACGCACTGGAAGTAAGTTCCTTCTATATTAAAACGCACTGGACGTAAGTTCCTTCTACATTAATACGCACTGGAAGTACGTTCTTTCTATATTAAAACGCACTGGAAGTAAGTTAATTCTATATTAATACGCACTGGAAGTAAATTCCTTCTATATATTTATAAGCATTGGAAGTAAGTTCCTTCAATATTAGTACGCATTGGAAGTAAGTTTAATCTATATTAATATGCAGTGAAAGTAATTTCCTTCTGTATTAATACGCATTTGAATTATGTTCACTTTATATTAATACGCACTGGAAGTAAGTTCCTTCTATATTTTTACGCATTTGAAGTCAACTCACACGCATAGTCGCCGACTGTTTTTTAATTTTCGTTTTCATAAGAGATTCTTAATACTAACAAATGATATATTAGTATGGTGTTTTGTTAGTTTGTTTGTGGTTTCCTTCTTTTTTCTTTTATTAATTATTTATAGCACCAATATTTTCGGAGCAAGTGTATCTAGATTTCTCTTTGGTGCAGAGCTTGGAATAATTTCGAAACAATTCGGATATTTATTTGAGCTTGCTTGACTGGGAATCTGTGTGGTCCCAAACCTACAAGAGAAAATTATTTTTTCTTGGTAGTATATATAGCATGTCCAATACGTTGTTGGTAAAATAAATCTTTTATGCGAGTCTTTTTATTTACACTTGTAGATCGGAGATTTGTTCCTGATGTTTTCAATATACTTACAAAATATGGGACGGTGTGTCTCGCCATCAGGTATATACAGTCAGAATCGTTCCCAAATAAAACCAAACTAAACTCTATTTACAAAGTTCAAAACTGAGTCTTGGCGTTCATAGTGATGATTTACAATCATCCACACACATTGAACACATTCATCTGGGAACACAGCATTTTAATTATGGATATGTTGAATTTCTGAAAATAGGCACCAATTTCTTGCATACCGAATAAAGATATCTGCATTTTTGCCGGGATCAAATATTTGCATATCACACTACGGCCGAGATAAAAATTCTCACCCTGTGACGTTGGAACCATCTAGATGACGTAACGTATATAATTATGACGTAAATCATATAATAAAATGTCTTAAAAACTATCTTTGTAAAATCTATAATGATAAATTAAGTTAAAATAAATATTCAACGTGGTTGATATGCAAGAAAAAGAATCATTCATGGCTATTTCGGTTCAGATAGAAAATTCTGTCCCTTGGGATAACTGTTTTCACGGAAACTCGGGAGAGCCTCGGAATTTTCTATCCGAACCTCAAACCCATGTAAGATTCTTATAATCTATGTCAGTTTTGCCGAAAAATGTTTAGTAATGCTATTATTCATGTGCTCTTTGATTGATCGCGCTCAGCAAGGTAGAGACGTGATTTCTACAGAAGTATAAACATATAACATGGTTACAAATTAACTGAATAACAATACAAAAATAACCGGTGGAAGCTCACTGTTACTCTCAAACAAGAAGGTCCACAAATATTTTCTCTGAATAGAAGTTAAATTGAAAATTAGAAACTGATTTTATGACTTTATGTTGAGGGCGACATCTATTAATCAATAACTATTCGTTTACTGTCAATGACATTTTCTGAGAACATCTCATATAGAATGCATTTAAATATATATCTTTAATATCGATAAAATGCGGTTGTTGGTTTGCCTCCTATGTAAAACAAACAAGTGGCCGGTTAGAAATTTTGTTTAGTAGTCATTCCCATTGGAACTGAGTTGCCACTTGTATTTTTACCAAAAAATCTCTATAAATTACAACCAAATATGTAATATGTTTTTTATATCAAAGAAAACAAACTGCTATCACCTGTTTTGCTCAGAAACAGAAAGCGAGAATGAGAGTGAAAGCAAGAGGATCGTGAGGATATAAGACTGATGAACCGACAGTAAGCATACAAAGATGTTAGAAATACACAGGTTATCAGCATTCCACTGTTATATTACCCTTAGTGTCCATTGTAAAATTAATGTTCACAACATAGTAAAAAAATATGCAGCGTGTGTGTAGGCTCTAATTCTTCACCTGTTCAAGATCTGCAATTGCAAAATTTTTCAATTTCAATATTTGGCAGCCATTTTGGCGGCCATCTTTGATTTGTGACAAAACGCCCCAACAACAGTTAGTAAGAAATATATTTTCGGACTCACCATACATTTAACCTCTAGAAACAAGCATTTATATATTAAAATAAGACAAAAGCATTCAAATAAATGTGTATATTTGCAGAAAAAAGTGTCATTTTCTATATTTTGGCGGCCATTTCGTCACTTATTTCGACTTTTTGTACTGAAATCAACTATATTTTTACTTTTTTATTTGCTCTAAAATATGTCATTCAACTCACAACAACACAATAAATCTAAATTTTAACACTTTGCAGTGTTTTCTATCAGATTATTCATTATAACATGAATTTCAATATTTGCGTCCATTTTGGTGGCCATCATAGATTTGAGACCAAACGCCCCAACAGCCTTAAGTAAGAAATGGATTTCCGGACGCAGCATAAAATTTGCCTCTAGAAACAAGTCTCAAACCTTTTAGACACAAAAAGTAAATAAACACCCCATCCCTATCTCCGGGACTTATAGAATGCCAACAGTTTTTCAAAGATGTGATTCGACGACCCATCAAGACTAAAATGGACAGAATTGGCTAAAATATGGTTTCACCATCAAATCTTCTGTGGTAATTTCTAAAATATTGACCATGTAAAATGTGGTATAAATAAATATATGACTGCAATATTAAGTCCTGATCAAAAGAACAAATGTATTACTACTTCCACCTCCTCAGCTGTAAGTCCGGAGTATTCTACATGTACCTCCTCAGCTGTAAGTCCGGAGTATTCTACCTCCTCAGCTTAAGTCCCGAGTAGTCTACCTCCTCTGCTGTATGTCCGGAGTATTTTACCTCCTTAGCTGTAAGTCCAGACTATTTTACCTCCTCGGTTGTTAGTCCTGAGTATTCTACCTCCTCAACTGTTAGTCAGGAGAATTCTACCTCCTCAGCTGTAAGTCCGGAGTATTCTACCTCCTCAACTGTTAGTCAGGAGAATTCTACCTCTTCAGCTGTAAGTCCGGAGTATTCTACCTCCTCAACTGTTAGTCAGGAGTATTCTACCTCATCAGCTGTTAGTCCGGAGTATTCTGCCTCCCCAGCTGTAAGTCCGAAGAATTCTACCTCCTCAGCTGTGTGTCCCGAGTATTATACCTCCTCAGCTGTAAATCCCGAGTATTCTACCTACTCATCAGTAAGTCCAGAGTATTCTACCTCTTCAGCTGTTTGTCCAGAGTATTCTACCTCCTCCGCAGTAAGTCCCGAGTATTGTACCTCCTCAGCTGTAAGTCCGGAGTATTCTACCTCCTCAGCTGTAAGTCCAGAGTATTCTACCTCGTCAGCTGTAAGTCCCGAATATTCTACCTCCTCAGCTGTAAATCCCGAATATTCTACCTCCTCAACTGTGAGTCCAGAGTATTCTACCTCCTCAGTTGTTTGTCCAGGGTATTCTACCTCCTCAGCTGTAAGTCCCGAGTATTATACCTCCTCAGCTGTTAGTCCAGAGTATTCTACCTCCTCAGCTGTAAGTCCAGAGTATTCTATCTCCTCAGCTGTAAGTCCTGAGTATTCTACCTCCTCAGCTGTAAGTCCAGAGTATTTTACCTCCTCAGCTATTAGTCCTGAGTATTCTACCTCCTCAGCTGTAAGTCCAGAGTAGTGTACCTCCTCAGCTGTTAGTCCTGAGTATTCTACCTCCTCAGCTGCTAGTCCGGAGTATTGTACCTCCTCAGCTTAAGTCCGGAATATTCTACCTCCTCAACTGTCAGTCCGGAGTATTGTACCTCCTCAGCTCTAAGTCCGGAGTATTTTACCTCCTAAGCTGTTAGTCCCGAGTATTCTACCTCCTCAGTTGTTAGTCCAGAGTATTCTGCCTCATCAGCTGTAAATCCGAAGTATTATACCTCCTCAGCTGTAAGTCCAGAGTATGGTTCCTCGTCAGCTGTAAGTCCGGAGTATTCTACATCCTCAGCTGTAAGTTCCGAGTATTCTATCTCCTCAGAGGTAAGTCCCGAGTATTCTACCTCCTCAGCTGTTAGTCAAGAGTATTCTACCTCTTCAGCTGTTAGTCCGGAGTATTCTACCGCCTCAACTGTTAGTCAGGAGAATTCTACCTCGTCAGCTGTTAATTCGGAGTATTCTGCCTCCCCAGCTGTAAGTCCGAAGAATTCTACCTCCTCAGCTGTGTGTCCCGAGTATTCTACCTCCTCAGCGGTAAATCCCGAGTATTCTACCTACTCATCAGTAAGTCCAGAGTATTCTACCTCTTCAGCTGTTTGTCCAGAGTATTCTACCTCCTCCGCAGTAAGTACCTCCTCAGCTGTAAGTCCGGAGTATTCTACCTCCTCAGCTGTAAGTCCAGAGTATTCTACCTCGTCAGCTGTAAGTCCCGAATATTCTACCTCCTCAGCTGTAAATCCAGAGTATTCTACCTCCTCAACTGTGAGTCCAGAGTATTCTACCTCCTCAGTTGTTTGTCCAGGGTATTCTACATCCTCAGCTGTAAGTCCCGAGTATTATACCTCCTCAGCTGTTAGTCCAGAGTATTCTATCTCCTCAGCTGTAAGTCCTGAGTATTCTACCTCCTCAGCTGTAAGTCCAGAGTATTTTACCTCCTCAGCTGTAAGTCCTGAGTATTCTACCTCCTCAGCTGTAAGTCCAGAGTAGTGTACCTCCTCAGCTGTTAGTCCTGAGTATTCTACCTCCTCAGCTGCTAGTCCAGAGTATTGTACCTCCTCAGCTTAAGTCCGGAATATTCTACCTCCTCAACTGTAAGTCCGGAGTATTGTACCTCCTCAGCTCTAAGTCCGGAGTATTTTACCTCCTAAGCTGTTAGTCCCGAGTATTCTATCTCCTCAGTTGTTAGTCCAGAGTATTCTGCCTCATCAGCTGTAAATCCGAAGTATTATACCTCCTCAGCTGTAAGTCCAGAGTATGGTTCCTCGTCAGCTGTAAGTCCCGAGTATTCTACCTCCTCAGCTGTAAGTTCGGAGAAGTTTGCCTCCTCAGCTGTAAGTCCGGAGTATTCTACATCCTCAGCTGTAAGTTCCGAGTATTCTATCTCCTCAGAGGTAAGTCCCGAGTATTCTATCTCCTGAGCTGTTAGTCAAGAGTATTCTACCTCTTCAGCTGTTAGTCCCGAGTATTTTACCTCCTCAGCTGTAAGTCCCGAGTATTCTACCTCCTCAACTGTAAGTCCGGAATATTTTACCTCCTCAGCTGTTAGTCAAGAGTATTCTACCTCCTCAGCTGTAAGGCCCGAGTATTCTGTCTCCTCATCTGTAAGTCCGGAGTATTTTACCTCTTCAGCTGTAAGTCTCGAGTATTCCACATTCTCAGCTGTAAGTCCCGAGTATTCTACACACTCAGCTGTAAGTCCCGAGTATTCTACCTCCTAAGCTGCAAGTCCAGGGTATTCTACCTCCTAAGCTGTAAGTCCGGAGTATTCTACCTCCTAAGCTGCAAGTCCGGAGTATTCTCCTCCTCAGCTGTAAGTCCGGAGTATTCTGCCACCTCAGATGAAAGTCCGGAGTATTCTGCCTCCTCAGCTGTAAGTCCGGAGTATTCTGCCTCCTTATATGTAAGTCCGGAGTATTCTACCTACCAAGCTGTAAGTCCCGAGTATTCTACCTCTACAGCTGTAAGTCCAGAGTATTCTACCTCCTCAGCTGTAAGTCCCGAGTTTTTGTACCTCCTCAGCTGTAAGTCCTGATATTCTACCTCCTAAACTGCAAGTCCTTAGTCTTTTACCTCCTCAGCTGTAAGTCCTGAGTATTCTACCTCCTCAGCTGCAAGTCCGGAGTATTTTGCCTCCTCAGCTGTAAGTCCCGAGTAGTTTACCTTCTCATCTGTAAGTCTAGAGTATTTTACCTCTTCAGCTGTAAATTCCGAGTACTCTACCTCCTCAGCTGTAAGTCCAAAGTATTGAACCTCCTCAGTTGTTAATCCGGAGTATTCTACCTCTTCAGCTGTAAGTCCAGAATATTCTACCTCCTCAGCTGTAAGTCCGGAGTATTCTACCTCCTCAACTGTAAGTCCGGAGTATTCTACCTCCTCAGCTGTAAGTCCCGAGTATTCTACCTCCTCAATTGTTAGTCCGGAGTATTCTACCTCCTCAGCTGTAAGTCCCTAGTATTCTACTTCCTCAGCTGTAGATCCCGAGTATTCTTCTTCCTCAGCTGTAAGTCCCGAGTTTTCTACCTCCTAAGCTGCAAGACCGGAGTAGTCTGCCTCCTCAGCTGTTAGTCCTGAGTATTCTACCTCCTCAGCTGTTAGTCCTGAGTATTCTGCCTCCTCAGCTGTAAGTCCGGAGTATTCTACCTCCTCAGCTGTAAGTCCGGAGTATTCTGTCTCCTCAGCTGTAAGTCCGGAGTATTCTACCTCCTCAGCTGTAAGTCCGGAGTAGTCTGCCTCCTCAGCTGTAAGTCCGGAGTATTCTACCTCCTCAGCTGTAAATCAGGAGAAGTTTGCCTCCTCAGCTGTAACTCCGGAGTATTCTACCTCTTCAGCTGTAAGTCCCAAGTATTCTATCTCCTCAGAGGTAAGTCCCGAGTATTCTACCTCCTCAACTGTTAGTCAAAAGTATTCTACCTCCTCAGCTGTTAGTCCGGAGTATTCTACCTACCAAGCTGTAAGTCCCGAGTAATCTACCTCCTCAGCTGTAAGTCCGGAGTATTCTACCTCCTCAGCTGTTAGTCCGGAGTATTCTACCTCCTCAGCTTTGTAAGTCCGGAGTATTCTACCTCCTCAGCTGTAAGTCCCGAGTATTCTACCTCCTCAGCTGTAAGTCCAGAGTATTCGTCCAGAGTATTCTACCTCCTCATCTGTAAGTCCCGAGTATTCTGCCTTCTCATCTGTATGTCCGGAGTATTCTACCTCCTCAGCTGTAAGTCCCGAGTATTCTACACTGTCAGCTGTAGGTCCCGTATATTCTATTTCCTCAGCTGTAAGTCCCGAGTATTCTACCTCCTCAGCTGTAAGTCCGGAGTATTCTACCTTCTCAGCGGTAAGTATCCTCAGCTGTAAGTCCGGAGTATTCTGCCTCCTCAGCTGTAAGTCCGGAGTATTTTACCTCCTCAACTGTAAGTCCGGAGTATTCTGCCTCCTCAAATGTAAGTCCGGAGTATTTTGCCTCCTCAGCTGTAAGTCCGGAGTATTCTGCTGTAAATCCGGAGTATTCTACCTCCTCACCGAAGTATTCTACCTCCTCAGCTGTTAGTCCTGAGTATTCTGCCTCCTTGGCTGTAAGTCCTGAGTATTCTACCTCCTCAGTTGTAAGTCCCGAGTATTCTACTACCTCAGCTGTAATCCCGAGTTTTATTACCTCCTCAGCTGTAAGTTCCGAACATTCTACCTCCTGCAAGTCTGGAGTCTTTTACCTCCTCAGCTGTAAGTTCCGAGTATTCTACCTCCTCAGCTCCTCAGCTGTAAGTCCGGAGTATTCTACCTCCTCAGCTGTAAGTCCGGAGCAGTTTGCCTCCTCAGCTGTAAGTCCTGAGTATTCAATATTGATCTTTTAAACTGTTTCTTATCTCACCGCTAATTTTTACTTACAGTTAAAAAGTATTCAACTTGCAGTTACTTTAAGATATCATATTACGTTACAGTTTCGTCTCTCTATTTGTTATTTGGCGCGTCCTGATGCAATCTCATATTTTCGTTAAATTGAGATATGCTAGGAAAGTAATTGATTTGCAAGGGTTGTTAAACTTCAAACACTTAACTTCTATATTTTCACAACTGATATTGAGTTATGTAAATCGCATTTATATCAGCTGAGTGAATAAATTGCTTTTCAGTTTGAGAGAAATGTTTACGATCCTGGTTACACACGTACAGTCATTTGTACTAAAATATAAAGTGTAAGTTTTACTCGCCTAACATAACAACTTTTTTATTGATTAGACATAGGATGGTGGGCTAAAACTTATATTCGGTGTAATTGTTTTATGCAGAAAAAATGGCTTAAAGTTTTTTTTGGAAGGTGGTGTAATTATCGGTATGCAACGGGAACAGTAAATGGTACAACTCGACTAGTATTTACTATGGTTGACACTTCAATACGAAAGTTTATTACTCATTGACAAATCTTTGATATTGATGAATACGGATTAAGGAAAATTTTCATGGATCAATGGATATCTTACCTTTATTTTTGGTGTGTCATACACTTTATTTCATCAATTATTAAATAGTACAGCAAACGTTCAACATATGGTTAGACTATAACATGATATAGTGGTTATAACAGCCTGAGTTTGTAGCGCACTCTCACATATTACATGTACCAGCAGGTAGAGTTTTTTTAAGCATAACATGTATTTTTATAGTTATACATTTTAGTTTAAAAAATGTTCCTATTCGGTGAACGTTCTGGATTACAAAATACGCAAGAAATTATATAAGTACAAATGTATTTACCATCCGACTTGAAGTTGTATAACACTCTAGTTAACAGTAACGTGAAACAAACATATGGATATCTATCATATAGTTATCGTTTCGAAGATTTTAAAATATTTAACTAAATACCGGTCAAGTGCATAGGATTTAAAAAAATACACACTTAAAACACACTTAAATGTTTGATTTGTGACTATAGTTAGGGGTTTTAATGAAAAAACATATAACATTGACTAACTGACACGGGTGCTGCACACTACACATCGCCATGCCTAGATAAATAGGCATGTGTGCCAAGTTATTTTAAATATCTCAATGAATTACAACTGGACATAAAACTTTACACATACATAAGGTTTTTTTATGTTTCTCCTCGAAATGTGACCTTGACTAATGAACCACAGTCTTTAGTACATGTATGCATGTACATATGCCAATACTATTTACATACATAAGTCATTATACATGTTTGACCTCTAAATGTGACCTTGACTAATGAACGTCAGACTTTAGTATAAATGTACATATGCCAATACTATATCCATACATAAGTCATTATTGATGTATGTCCTCTAAATGTGACCATGACTAATGAGCAACAGTCTCTGGTATACATATACCAATGCTATATTCCCACATAAGTCATTATACATGTTTGACCTCTAAATGTGACCTTGGCTAATGAGCGTCAGTCTTAAGTATAAATGTACATATGCCAATACTATATCCATACATAAGTCATTATTGATGTATGTCCTCTAAATGTGACCTTGACTAATGAGTAACAGTCTCTGGTATACATATACCAATGCTATATTCACACATAAGTCATTATACATGTTTGACCTCTAAATGTGACCTTGATTAATGAACCACAGTCTTCGGTATACATATACCAATGCTATATACATACATTATTCATGATCTGACATTGACGTTTGAGCTGTCTTGCTATACCTCGTCATGCCATGTTCTTTTAAAGTATCTCTATGTATGACAAAGTTATGGATAGAACACGCCGAATTGAGCAAACGAACATGCTAATATATGGACGAATGGGTGGAATGATACTACAATTTATGTATACCACTCTTTAGTGGACATAAAAACGATATGCATATAGTTACCATAGTTACAACATCAATACACGTCATTAGAGCATCTTATCACAGATTCAATGTTAAGTGTATTCGTTGAATTGTTGTATAGAAATTCAGTTATGTCTATCCATGGAAATAAACATCCTTGATTTGTAAGCCAACATATCCATGACAATCTGCAGTCAGATTCAGTAATGGTACTGGCGACATAAGGCAAACTTATATATAACGAAATGTAAACTATCTATTCTTTCTGTGCCTTTATAGGTAGTTTGTTTTTCCCATCTAAACTGTAGCAAGAACTCTTTCTATACTTAAAGCCTTTACTTGATTTACATGTCGATTTAATGATGCATGTTATGAATGAATTAATCTTATTTTGAAATATCGGTATGTGTTTATAATTCCTGATTACCAGTAATTGACATTAAAATAAAATATATCAGGAGCAGCTTGGTTGACTTACCTATTTATTAATTGAATATTATTAAATGGATAAATGCATGATTAAGATCAAAACTAACAAAATTCTGGACGAAGAATTGAGATGCTTGCCACCATCCTTTGAAACTCAACTCTAGGATCGCTCCGGCGCTTGTTTTGATTCAGCGCCATATAGATTCAGCAAGTGTCTCGTTTACTATTTACATGCTTTGTTCTGCATGGTGTCACCATCGTCCGGCTCGTATAATGAATATATTATACAATTACGACGTATTGTGGCATATGCAAAGTATCAATATGGTATTATAAACATTGCAAATATGATTATTACATGTAATACGCAACGTTTCAATTGTGATGGGATTTTAAAAGATATCACTGCAATTTAAAGATGTCCATGGAGAGAATCGGAATTGACACCGAGGGTGTCGAACGATGATGTGTTAAGGAAGCGTAGGATATCTAGTAACTAAAACTGAAAATGCATTACGTAAATTACATTATCAAATGAGATATAAACAGTTGAACTGAGCTGGTAATTGCGATTAAATTTACATAATATGTTTAGCTCGAAATACCTTGCGGTACACATTTTTCATTTTTTACTCAATTTTTAACTTTCTTTATGTTAGAAACATGATCTAGTTCTTAGAAAGCTAAAATTAAAGAAAATTAATAAAACATTATAGAAGATACGTTTGACAAAATACACACTGAAAATACATTATTAAATACAAATTAAAAACGGATAAATAAAAGAAAAATAATAAAGATTTACAACTGAACATGCGCCAAATACATTGCTTAGGACAGCAGAATTTAATTGCACAAAATGCACGTACAAGTTGATTATATTTGTGTCCTGATTGTTGTTTGATTTCTCTCAGGTTGGTATTTGTGGCGTTATCTCAGACGTTGACATCATCATATGACCGGAAGAAATACGCATTGTTACCATACATTTATAATGTGATAATCAGCGCATGAAGGCAATAACCGGCTTAAAACATGCTCGTTTTTGTTACTATTTATAGTAACAGGTGTATTAAGATCCATTATTAATCCATTATACAGTCATGCCGTGTCGCACATTATCCATTATACAGTGATCCCGTGTCACACATAATATATTATATAGTGATGTCATGTCGCACATAATCTATTATACAGTGATGCCGTATCGCACATAATCCATTATACAGTAATGCAGTAATATATTATGTGCAACACGGCATCACTGTATAATGGATTATGTGAAATTATTGCAGAAACTAAATGAATTATTCATCAAGTTGTTACAGATCTATTTACTGAGAGTAAGCGTTTATGCTTACTATATGACTTTGAAAGGTAAATTACAGAGGAAATGAGGGTCCAAGCTAGCGAAAATGTCGTTATATTCAACTTTTACGCTTCGCTCTGGCAGTCTGGAAAAGCTATGTAGACTTGTCCTAATTTTCAGTATACCGTTTAAATAAGTTGCTAAAGGTCACACTGTATTAGCTTGCCAGTATGATCCCTATCTCTATAAACAATCAATGAACACAACATTTATCAGATTAATCGGAATCAAGCTGTGTTTTCTCTCCAGTTAAAATCGGCCGAGATTTGATCTTAAAATAGGTGATGACGTAATTCGCTGGTATCGCTCAAAATTTAAAAGGGAAACAACTTACTTCGTTTCAGCAATAATAATATTACCTCCCTTGCCAAAATTGTGGCAATTTCTAAAATCTGGTTATGTTTTTGAAGAGAATTCGCGATAGACTGCGAGTTGCATAATGTCAGCTTTAGGTTCCTGTAATTTTATGAATATTTGGTAGATTTACAATAATTGGAACTGTGTGTATTTAAATTTTCTTCTGTGACAAAGTGAACGTCGATATTAAAATTGAGTTAAAGGTAAAGAAATTGTGGGTGGGGTACTATAGTAATTTAATAAACTTATTGCTTACTGGTTGTGTATAATCAGCGTATAATTTTCTTTTGACAGTTATATCATGATTTTCATACAGTATAGAAAACAACGATTAACATAAGTTATTTAAAATATTAAGGTTTTAAATATTTGAAATATAATTGACTAGTTACAATTTTCTAGATATTTGAGGGCTATCATAGATTGCATTTATTTAGCATATTGCAAATATCTTTTGGATAGATTGAATAGCTTTGGAGGATTGACATTGGCATTATAGTATGTTTTGACAGTTAGCAATCATTAAAAAAGAACAGGACGATGTTTAAAATAAAAAAAATCGACATCACTGTAAAATGGATTATGTGCGAAACGGCATCACTGTATAATAGATTATGTGCGAAACGGCATCACTGTATAATAGATTATGTGCGACACGGCGTCACTGTATAATGGATTATGTGCGACACGGCTTCACTGTATAATGGATTATGTGCGAAACGGCATCACTGTATAATACATTATGTGCGACACGGCGTCACTGTATAATGGATTATGTGCGACACGGCTTCACTGTATAATGGATTATGTGCGAAACGGCATCACTGTATAATAGATTATGTGCGACACGGCATCATTGTATAAAACATTATGTGCGACACGGCGTCACTGTATAATAGATTATGTGCGACACGGCATCGCTGTATAATACAATATGTGCGCACGGCATCACTGTATAATAGAGTATGTGCGACACAGCATCTGTATAATATATTATGTGCGACACGGCATCATTGTATAATAGATTATGTGCGGCACGGCATCATTGTATAATAGATTATGTGCGGCACGGCATCATTGTATAATAGATTATGTGCGACACGGCATCATTGTATAATAGATTATGTGCGGCACGGCATCATTGTATAATAGATTATGTGCGGCACAGTATCACTGTATAATGGATTATGTGCGACACGGCTTCACTGTATAATGGATTATGTGCGACACGGCATCGCTGTATAATACAATATGTGCGACACGGCATCACTGTATAATGGAGTATGTGCGACACAGCATCACTGTATAATTTATTATGTGCGACACGGCATCATTGTATAATAGATTATGTGCGGCACGGTATCACTGTATAATGGATAATGTGCGACACGGCTTCACTGTATAATGGATTGTGTGTGACACGGCATCACTGTATTATGGATAATGTGCGACACAGCATCACTCTATAATGGATTATGTGCGACACGGCTTCACTGTATAATGGATTATGTGCGGCACGGCTTCACTGTATAATGGATTATGTGCGACACGACTTCACTGTACAATGGATTATGTGCGACATGGCATTACTGTAAAATGGATTATGTGCGACACCGCTTCACTGTTTAATGGATTATGTGCGACACGGCATTACTGTATAATAAATTATGTGTAGAACGGCTTCACTGTATAATGGATTATGTGCGACACGGCTTCACTGTGTAATGGATTATGTGCGGCACGGCATCTCTGTGTTATGGATTATGTGCGACACGGCATCACTGTATAATGGATTATGTGCGACACGGCATCACTGTATACTGGATTATGTACGATACAGCACCATTAATGGGTTTGTTTAATTATTCAAACCCGTATATCAATGTTTGATATACAGTCACTGTTCGTGTCGATAAAAAGTATTATTTTTGAAAACATGCTGCAGTTAGGTATAATTTAAATCACTATGTTTAAAACAATTTCATTTAAACAATACAAATCATGTTTAAAAAAAAGTTATCAATTTAAAGGGGTATAATAGGTCCTTGCGTGTATGATTTCGGTTTTCCACATAACTTCAAAATAATCGAATAATCAAATAATCTCAGAATATTAACAGTTAATATGAACACTAACCGCTCTTCTTATGTTAGAATCTGAAGTCATCATCTTTGACAATATACTTATACGAATCGATGCCTCTGGTCTGAAACAAGATACAAAGACTATTTTTAAAGTATCCCAACATTAAACATTAGTTGCCGATGATGACTAGGTTAAATTTGAATATTACTGAATAATATACTATTTCAGTAAGTAGTCTATCGAATCGAAATATGTTAAAAATTATGTCTTTATAACATTGCCTGCTTGGATCATACCCCGTGTCTAAACATTAAACCAGAAGCACGGTTGTTTGTCCATACAAATGACGATTGCAGTTGTTCCTTCGAACGCTGAAGTGTTTAAAATCAGTCCAATGACACATTTTGAAATTGAATTACCTCATACCGCTAGTGACGTGAAACTCGCATAAGAATAAGAAAGTTTACAAGTTGTGTTTACCTGCACATCTAGTCATGCATGCATATGGGTCAACGGTGTCTCTTCATAAGTTAGAATATACAATAGATTTATTCAACAAAATACAAGCTTCATGATACAATATATGACAGACAGTGCAATATATAGGTGACAAACAGTGTTATATATAGTTGAAAAACAGTGCAATATATAGGTGGCAAACAGTGTAATATATAGGTAACAAACAGTGCAATATATAAGTGACAAACAGTGCATTATGTAGGTGACAAACAGTTCAATATATCGGTGATAAACAGTGCAATATATAGGTGACAAACAGTGCAATATATAGGTGACAAACTTCTAACAATGTTCTTTGAGATAAAAATGTCACGATATAACAGCATTTTGACATGACGTTTTGGGAATGTTAAACACACACTATAGTACTTAAAACAATTGTTTGTAGTAGACAAGAAAAATGTTATATTATAGTGTTTTATAGGTGACAAACAGTACAATTTATAGGTGACAAACAGTGCAATATATAGGTGACAAACTTCATGATACAGTATATGACAAACAGTGCACGTTAAAGGTGACAAACAGTGCAATATATAGATGATAAACAGTGCAACATATAGGTGACACACAATGCAATATATAGGTGACAAACTTCATGATACAATATATGACAAACAGTGCAATATATAGGTGACAAACTTCATGATACAATATATGACACACAGTGCAATATATAGGTGACAAAAAGTGCAACATATAGGTGACAAACAATGCAATATATAGGTGACAAACTTCATGATACAATATATGACAAACAGTGCAATATATAGGTGACAAACTTCTAACAATGTTCATTGAGATAAAAAATGTCACGGTATAACAACATTTTGACATGACGTTTTGGGAATGTTAAACACACACTATAGTACTTAAAACAACTACTTGTAATTGACAAGAAAAATGTTATATTATATTGTTTAATTTGGCAATTTAGTAATTAAGCAATCGATGTTTATTTGAAAGGATCTTTTCATTTTTAATATTAACCATTATATGTATGATAAACTATGTATCAGTTTTTAATATTATGCCATGCAACTTAATGATATACGATATGTTCCCATGTAAAAAGAAACAAAATATTCACTATGGTAAAACATTGCGATTCACACACATGATCAGTCTTAATGTTAGAATAAATAAAGTAGCTTATGTCTGCAAAATATGCCACAAACATGTCCTGAAATAATATGCCACAAACGTGTCCTGAAATAAATACCACAAATGTGTCCTGAAATATATGCCACAAACGTGTCCTGAAATATATGCCATCAACATGTCCTAAAATGCCACAAACGTTTCCTGAAATATATGCCACAAACATGTCCTGAAATATATGCCACAAACATGTCCTGAAATAGATGCCACAAATATGTCCTGAAATATATGCCACAAAAATGTCTTGAAATATATGCCGCCAACATGTCCTGAAATAGATACCACATATGTGTCCTGAAATATATGCCACAAACGTTTCCTGAAATATATGTCACCAACATGTCCTGAAATATATGCCACGAACGTTTCCTGAAATAGATGCCACAAACGTGTCCTGAAACATATGTCACAAACGTGTCCTGAAATATTTGCCACAAACATGTCCTATAGTATATGCCACAAACATGCCCTGAAATATATGCCACAAACATGTCCTGAAATAGTTGCCACAAACATGTCCTGAAATAGTTGCCACAAACATGTCCTGAAATATATGCCACAAACATGCCCTGAAATATTTGCCACAAACATACCCTAAAGTATATGTCACAAACATGTCCTGAAATATATGTCACAAAAATGTCCTGAAATATATGCCACAAACATGTCAAACATGTCCTGAAATATATACCACAAACATGTCCTGAAATATATGCCACAAACATGTCAAGAAATATATGCCAAACATGTAAAAAAATATATGCCACAAACATGTCTTAAAATATATGCTATAAACATGTCCAGACATATATGCCACAAACATGCACTGAAATATTTGCCACAAAAATGTACCGAAGTATATGCCACAGCTTTGTCCTGAAATATATGTCACAAACGTGTCCTAAATTATATGTCATAAACGTGTCCTGAAATATATGTCACAAACGTGTCCTGAAATATTTGCCACAAACATGTCCTATAGTATATGCCACAAACATGCCCTGAAATATATGCCACAAACATGTTCTGAAATAGTTGCCACAAACATGTCCTGAAATATATGGCACAAACATGCCCTGAAATATTTGCCACAAACATGCCCTAAAGTATATGTCACAAACATGTCCTGAAATATATGTCACAAAAATGTCCTGAAATATATGCCACAAACATGTCAAACATGTCCTGAAATACATACCACAAACATGTCCTGAAATATATGCCACAAACATGTCAAGAAATATATGCCAAACATGTAAAAAAATATATGCCACAAACATGTCTTAAAATATATGCTATAAACATGTCCAGACATATATGCCACAAACATGCCCTGAAATATTTGCCACAAAAATGTACCGAAGTATATGCCACAGCTTTGTCCTGAAATATATGTCACAAACGTGTCCTAAATTATATGTCATAAACGTGTCCTGAAATATATGTCACAAACGTGTCCTAAAATATATGTCAAAAAACGTGTCCTGAAATATATGTCACAAACGTGTCCTGAAATATATGTCATAAACGTGTTCTGAAATATATGTCACAAACATGTCCTGAAATACATGCCACGAACATGTCCAAAAATATATGCCACAAACATGTCATAAAATATAAGCCATATACATGTCCTGAAATATATGTCACAAACATGACTTGAGATGTTTTAAAACAGTAACAAATTCAATTAATAGTATTCGTCACAACTTTACGTGACGTACCATTGAGATGGAGGTGGGTGGCCTTATTTACGTGACGTACAATTGAGGTGGAGGTGGGTGGCCTTATTTACGTGACGTACAATTGAGGTGGAGGTGGCCTTATTTACGTGACGTACAACTGAGGTGGAGGTGGCCTTATTTACGTGACGTACAATTGAGGTGGAGGTGGGTGGCCTTATTTACGTGACGTACAATTGAGGTGGAGGTGGGTGGCCTTATTTACGTGACGTACAATTGAGGTGGAGGTGGCCTTATTTACGTGACGTACCATTGAGATGGAGGTGGCCTTATTGTTGATGCCATTGATGGATGGTATTGTTTAGATAATATAATATTTGAAGTGTTATGATTATGCAATCAAGGGTGAACAGATGATCGGTTAACCTGACCCTGTATGTATAGTCAAACACAGTAGCGACTGATCTAACAAGACCCTGCGTGCTGACAACCTTCAGACACTTAGCATTCGCAGCGCTTTGATACAATAATCGGTTACAAGTTTGCTCGATGTTCGAGGTACGTCTTCCTATATCTAAGTGTATAACGTTTCCCTTCTTCTTCATCTTCTTCCAAGTAATTCATCCCTCAGGAACTGAGTATTCTCGAATTTAAGAGGATGAAAAGGTCAGATCATGGGGTTAGTTTTATATTGCATATTGAAAGACGAAACACGAATATCTATTAATAAACTATGAAATAAAGCAGTTGAAACAACTTAGATGGTGATGAAAGTTCGGTTTGCGGCTACATGTGTATCATCAAAAGTCATTAGTAATCATAAACGCTTAGCATGCATATCCTGGCAAATATTCACAAAACAATTACAGTCTTTCAGTTTCAGTAATACGATATTTCACTCTTTATTGAAATTGATGGTGAACATGCGCCAAATACATTGCCTAGGACAGCAGAATTCAATTTCACAAAATGCACGAACAAATTGATTATATTATTGTGTGATTTCTGTCAGACTGGTATTTGTTTTTTCCGACTACACTAACAAGCAGATGCCATCAAAATATTATCATATATATTTGCAACTTTATCTCAGATATTGACGTTATCATATGACCGGAAGTAATACACAGTGGTTACAAAACTGTATTATTGTAGCATAATTTTAGTTGATCCCGTGTCAAACAGAGATAGTCAGAGAGACAAGTTCTTCTCAAGTAATTTTTTAGGATTGTTATTGTCATAATAAAATCATAGTCTTTTATGAAAAGGCGTTTATCAATCTGCCTGGTTCGTACAAATGGTATAATGGATTGTGTGTGATAAAGCAAAATGTTATAATGGATTATGTGCGATACGGCATCACAGCATACTGAATCAAGTGCGATATAGCACCGTTTAATGGGTTTGTGTAATCATTCAATAATAAACCGAAATTCGTATATCATCATTTTATATAGCGTTCATGTCGATTAAAAATATTATTTTGGAAAACACGTTGCAGTTAGGTATGTTGCCGATTTGCTAATGAAACATTAAAACATATTATTTAAAATCACAAAACTGTATACAGTTTCAATTTTTTCCTTGGTGAAGATCAGTTTTTTTAAACAAGTATGCCATCAGCACAAATCATGTTTAAAAGAATTATACAGGACTTTGCGTCTTTGATTCATATTACAAAATAATCGAATAATCAAATA
This sequence comes from Panopea generosa, assembly GCA_029582155.1. Lineage (NCBI taxonomy): Eukaryota > Metazoa > Mollusca > Bivalvia > Adapedonta > Hiatellidae > Panopea > Panopea generosa. The sequence goes on along the minus strand of CM055911.1, from coordinate 31,429,082 downwards.
ATCTCAGAACGTCTCTCCTAAGGTTTTGAATCTGAAGTTATTATATCTGACAATATAATTATACAAATCGAAGAAATGATAACATGAAAGAAGTTTTTAATCCCTTTAATTTCTAAAACATGAACATTATTTGCATATATTGATTCGGTAAAACATTAATCTTTGTTCTCAGATACACTTTGTTAAAATTTCAATAGTAAGTATTCCATCGAATTGAAATATATTAAACATTTTAATTAATATGTTAAAAACATTTTTTTTAAACCATTCCAAAGTTACAATGATTCCGCAGGGAACAAATTTATTGTATATACCAAGTGTTCACAATGACAACAAGTCATATAGAATCACTTATATTGCTTTCAGATTATAAATAGACGAGACAATAGTTTATATAACAAGTGTTCACAATATCACCAAGTCATAATGAATCACTTATATTGCTTTAAGATCATAAATAGACGAGACAATAGTTAATATAACAAGTGTTCACAATGGCACCCAGTCATCTAGAATCACTTCTATCGCCTTCAGATTATAAATAGACGAGACAATAGTTTATATAACAAGGGTTCACAATAACACCCAGTAATATAGAATCACTTCTGTCGCCTTGAGATCATAAATAGACGAGACAATAGTTTATATAACAAGTGTTAACAATTACACCCAACCATATAGAATCACTTCTATCGCCTTGAGATCATCAATATAGGTGAACATAATTTATATAACAAGTGATCACAATGACACCCAGCCATCTTCAATTACTTCTATCGCTTTGAGATCATAAATAAACGAGACAATAGTTTATATAACAATATAACAATGGCACCCAATAATCAAGAATCACTTCTATCGCCTTGAGATCATAAGTAGACGAGAATACAATTTATATAACAAGTGTTCATAATGAAACCCTTTCATCTACAATCACTTTTGTCGCTTTGAGCTCATAAAAGGACTAGACAATACTTTATATAACAAGTGTTTATAATGGCACCCAGTAATCTAGAATCACTGCTTTCGCCTTGAGATAATAAATAGACGAGACAATAATTTATAATACAAGTGTTCGCAATGGCACCAAGTCATCTAGAATCACTTCTATCGCCTTGAGATCATAAATAGACGAGACAGTAATTTATATAACTAGTGTTCACAGTGGCACCCAGTCTTCTAGAATCACTCGTTTGCCTTGAGATCATAAATAGACGAGACAATAGTTTATATAACAAGTGTTCACAATGGCACCCAGTCATCTATAATAAAATCTATCGCCTTGAGATTATAAATAGACGAGACAATAGTTTATATAACAAGTGTTCGCAATGGCACCAAGTCATCTAGAATCACTTCTTTTGCCTTTAGATCATAAATAGACGAGAAAACAGTTTATATAACAAGTGTTCACATTGGCACCCTGTTATCTAGAATCACTTCTATCGCCTTGAGATCATAAGTAGACGAGAAAACAATTTATATAACAAGTGATCATAATGAAACCCTTTCATCTACAATCACTTTTGTCGCTTTGAGCTCATAAAAGGACTAGACAATACTTTATATAACAAGTGTTTATAATGGCACCCAGTAATCTAGAATCACTGCTTTCGCCTTGAGATAATAAATAGACGAGACAATAATTTATAATACAAGTGTTCGCAATGGCACCAAGTCATCTAGAATCACTTCTATCGCCTTGAGATCATAAATAGACGAGACAGTAATTTATATAACTAGTGTTCACAGTGGCACCCAGTCTTCTAGAATCACTCGTTTGCCTTGAGATCATAAATAGACGAGACAATAGTTTATATAACAAGTGTTCACAATGGCACCCAGTCATCTATAATAAAATCTATCGCCTTGAGATTATAAATAGACGAGACAATAGTTTATATAACAAGTGTTCGCAATGGCACCAAGTCATCTAGAATCACTTCTTTTGCCTTTAGATCATAAATAGACGAGAAAACAGTTTATATAACAAGTGTTCACATTGGCACCCTGTTATCTAGAATCACTTCTATCGCCTTGAGATTATAAATAGACGAGACAATAGTTAATATAACAAGTGTTTACAATGGCACCTATTCATCTAAATCATTTCTATCGCCTTGAGATAAAAAAAGACGAGACAATAGTTTATATAACAAGTGTTCATAATGGCACCCATTCATCTAGAATCACTTCTTTTGCCTTTAGATCATAAATAGACGAGAAAACAGTTTATATAACAAGTGTTCACATTGGCACCCTGTTATCTAGAATCACTTCTATCGCATTGATATTATAAATAAACGAGACAATAGTTTATATAACAAGTGTTCACATTGGCACAAAGTCATCTAAAATCACTTCTATCGCCTTATGATTATAAATAAACGAAAAAATTGTTTATTTAACAAGTGTTTACAATGGCACCCAGCCATTTAGAATCATTCCCATCGCCTTGAGATCATAAATAGACGAGACAATAGTTGATATAACAAGTGTTCACAATGACACCAATTTATCTAGAATCACTTATATTGGCTTGAGATTATAAATAGACGAGACAATAGTTTATATTACAAGTGTTCACAATGGCATCCAGCCATCTAGAATCACTTCTACCGCCTTGAGATTATAAATAGACGAGACAATAGTTAATATAACAAGTGTTCACAATGGCACCAAGCCATCATAAATCACTTTTATCGACTTGAGATCATTAATACACAAGACAATAGTTTATACAACAAGTTTTCACAATGGCACACAGTAATCTAGAATCACTTCTATCGCCTTGAGATCATAAATAGACGACACAATAGTTATATAACAAGTGTTCACAATTACACTCAGCCATCTAGAATCACTTCTATCGCCTTGAGATCGTAAATAGACGTGAACATAGTTTATTTAACCAGTAATCACAATGACACCCTGTCATCTAGAATCACTTCTATCGCCTTGAAATTGTAAATAGAAGTGAACATAGTTTATATAACCAGTGATCACAATGACACCCAGACATCTAAATCACTTCTTTCGCCTTGAGATGATAAAAAGACGAGACAATAATTTATATAATAAGTGTTCACAATGGCACCATGTCAATTAGAATCACTTCTTTCGACTGAGATGATAAAAAGACGAGACAATAGTTTATATAAAAAGCGTTCACAATGTCACCAAGTCATATAGAATCATTTCTATCGCCTCGCGATCATAAATACACGATATCATAATTTATAGAACAAGTGTTCACAATGACACCCAGCCATCTAAAATCACATTTATCACCTTGGGATCATAAAAAGACGAGACAATATTTTATAAAACAAGTGTTTACAATGACACCAAGCAAGCTAGAATTACTTCTATTACCTTGAGATAATAAATACACAAGACAATAGTTTGTATAAGAAGTGTGAACGATGCCACCCAGTCATCTAGAATCACTTCTATCGCCTTGAGAATATAAATAAACGAGACAATAGTTTATATAACAAATGTTCAAAATGGCACTCAGTCATCTAGAATCACTTCTATCGCCTTGAGATCATAAATAGACTAGACAATAGTTTATATAACACGTGTTAACAATGGCACCAAGTCATCACGTCTATCGCCTTGAGTTCATAAATAGACGAGACAATAGTTTATATAACAAATGTTTACAATGGCACCCAGTCATCTAGATTCTCTTCTATCGCCTTGAGATTATAAACAGACGAGACAAAATTTTATATAACAAGTGTTCACAATGGTACCCATTCATCTAAAATCATTTCTATCGCCTTGAGCATATAAATAGAAGAGACAATAGTTAATATAACAAATGTTCACAATGACACGCAGTCATCTTGAATAATTTCTATCGCCTTGAGATCATAAATAGACGAGACAATAGTAAATATAACAAATGTTAACAATGGCACCAAGTCATCTAGAATCATTTTCATCGCCTTGAGATCATAAATAGACGAGACAATAGTTTATATAACAAATGTTCACAATGGCACCCAGTCATATAGAATCTCTTCTATCGCCTTGAGATTATAAACAGACAAGACAATAGTTTATATAACAAGTGTTCACAATGGTATCCAGCCATCTTAAATCATTTCTATCGCCTTGAGCATATAAATAGACGAGACAATAGTAAATATAACAAGTGTTCATAATGGCACCAAGTCATCTAGAATCACTTCTATCGCCTTGAGATCATAATTAGACAAGACAATATTTTATATAACAAATGTTCACAAAAGCACCAAGCAGTCTATATTCACTTTTATCGCCTTGAGATTATGAATAAACGAGACAATAGTTTATATAACAACTGTTCACAATTACACGCAGCCATCTAGAATCACTTCTATCGCCTTGATATCATAAATAGACGAGACAATAGTTTATATAACAAGTGTTTACATTGACACCCAGCCATCTAGAATCACTAATATCGCCTTTAGATCAAAAATAGACGAGACAATAGTTTATATAACAAGTGTTCACAATGGCTCCCAGTAATCTAAAATCACTTCTATCGCCTTGAGATCATAAATAGACGAGACAATAATTATATAACAAGTGTTCACAATTTCACCAAGTCATATAGAATCACTTCTATCGCCTTGAGATCATTAATAGACGAGACAATGGTTTATATAACAAGGGTTCACAATGACACCCAGTCAGCTAGAATCTATTCTATCGTCTTGAGATTAAAAATAGACGAGACAATAGTTTATAAAACAAGGGTTCTCAATGACACCCAGTCAGCTAGAATCACTTTTATCGTCTTGAGATTAATTATAGACGAGATAATAATTCATATAACAATGGTTCACAATGACACCCAGTCACCTAGAATCACTTCTATCGCCTTGAGATTAAAAAAAGACGAGATGATAGTTTATATAATAAGTGTTCACAATGACACCCAGTCATCTAGAATCACTTCTATCGCCTTGAGATTAAAAATAGACGAGACAATAGTTTATATAACAAGTGTTCACAATGACACCCAGCCATCTAGAATCACTTCAATCGCCTTGAGATTATAAATAGACGAGACAATAGTTTATATAACAAGGGTTCACAATGACACCCAGTCATTTAGAGTCACTTCTATCGCTTTGAGATCATAAATAGACGAGACAATAGTTGATATAACAAGTGTTCACAATGACACCCAGCCATCTAGAATCACTTCTATCGCCTTGAGATTATAAATAAACGAGACAATAGTTTAGATAACAAGTGTTCACAATGGCACCCATCCATCTAGAATCACTTCTATCGCAGACAATAGACAAATATATAAGATAAACAAGACGGAGATACAAAGAAGCTATAGGCACTGTCTGTCTGTGATGGATGCTATCAGCCACATCGCCCTTGACAACTATTCAACTTTGATGTGAGAAAGAGAACAGCCCATCACATTTGATTTTTTTGGATAATCCATTTTGCAGATATATCAAGGACATAATTAAACTATGATGTATTTCTTATAATGACATTACACAACTTATAGCAATAAATCGTATGTTTCAACATTTCCACTTGCTTCTGGTTTTCTGTTAAAAACTAGCCATATATTATCAATATTAATTAAGATATATTATATGTCATATTTCTCATATCAAGTATACTATAATAACACATTAATCCGAAATCGATTCAGAGCAATTCATCGTTATTATAAAACTTGTACTACAATATTGTTTCTTTTTGAAGTTATAAATAAAGTTGTTTTGTGAATAACGTCTTGGTTATATTGACTTGTCTGTATCATTTCAGTTGTCTTAACATTTAAGTGTACTATCTGTAGGATGGTATTCACTGCACGGTTGTTTGTCCGTATAGATGTTTACTGCACGGTTGTTTGTCCGTAAAGATGTTGATTACACGGTTGTCGATTGCATGGTTGTTTGTCCATATAGATATTGATTACACGGTTGTTTGTCCGTATAGTTGTCGATTACACGGTTGTTTGTCCGCATAGATGTCGATTACACGGTTGTTTGTCCCGTATAGACGTCGATTACAAGGTTGTTTGTCCGTATAGATGTCGATTACACGGTTGTTTGTTCGTATAGATGTCGATTACACGGTTGTGTGTCCGTATAGATGTCGATTGCACGGTTGTGTGTCCGTATAGTTGTCGATTGCACGGTTGTTTGTCCGTTTACATGTCGATTACACGGTTGTTTGTCCCGTATAGATGTCGATAACACGGTTGTTTGTCCGTATAGATGTAGATTGCACGGTTGTTTGTCCCATATAGATGTCGATTACATGGTTGTTTGTTCGTATAGATGTTGTCCGTATAGATGTTGATTACACGGTTGTTTGTCCATAAAGATGTCGATTACACAGTTGTTTGTCCGTAAAGATGTCGATTTCACGATTGTTTGTCCGTATAGATGTCGATTGCATGGTTGTTTGTCCGTATAGATGTCGATTGCACGGTTGTTTGTCCGTATAGATGTTGATTGCATGGTTGTTTGTCAGTATAGATGTTGATTACACGGTTGTTTGTCCGTATAGATGTTAATTTACAGTTGTTCCGTCGACCGCTGCAGTGTTTAAAATATGTTCAATGACGTATTTTGAAATTGCTGCGGTCGTGCAGCTCATATAACAATTTGAAAGAATTAAGTTGGTCAAACTTCACCTCTAGTCAGTTATGTGTATATACGTGTTATTTCATCAGTAAAATGACATGACTTCACGTAAAAATAAACAAAATATTCGCTATGGTAATACATTGCGATGAGTAATAATCTTATATTGGAATAAAGAATGTATTTTATACCCTCGTGATAAGGTAGCATATATATATAGTTTTCTGTTTCAACTGTTCAAATGTGCTTATCATTTCTTCTCTGTTTGTATAATACTAATGTTGAATAGTAGACCATATGGTAGATTTTAGATGGTGGGTTTTATACTGTTGTATGATCTTGATATATTACTTACTTTAAAGATATACTGAAGTTTTTATTGGATTTGGAGACACAAATATGCATAACCAACATGCCCTGAAATATATCACACAAACTTGACTTGAGATGACTGGAGATATATTAAGACATTAGTTAAGACAATTTCATTTCTTATTCGAATGAAGGAATAACTTATCACAACTTTACGTGACGTACAATTAGGAAGAAGCTGGACTCATTGTTGTCTATGGCATTGATGGATGAAATTGTTTCAATATTGAGTGTATTTTTGTGCAGTCTAGGACTACCAGACGCTCGGTTAACTTACCCATTTTTTCTGTGATTCAGGAAGGTTAACCAATACTCGAGCACACCTATTTCATTACTGATAACTAGGATAAGCGGTGAGAGACGAACGACATTTAGACGCAACGTCGTATATCAATCGTCACGTAGACTGTTGCCGGACGGGGATAACAACTTACGATCAATGGATTGATAGGCAATCGTGCTACCGACTGAGCTAACCGGTCTCGGCTTGATGGATATGTCGGGAAAGATGTACAATGAAGGAGGATGAAAAGAGTAAATGTCTAACAACAGATATACTTGTTATGAGGATATGTTATGTGATTTAATTATATTTTGATTCAATCTATTTCTTGATTCTCTAGCTTTCTTGTCTACTGTAATGGGCTTTGTAAACAAGTGACTCACGTATTCATGGAAAATCCTGAGAGGATTATCTGGAATATTTTGGTTTTAAGAACTTACTAGAACATGGAACATTCTCGAGAAAAATATCTGGAATCTTCTGGATTTGACAAGTTACTAGAACATGGAACATCCTGAGATGATTATCTGGAATCTTTTGGTTTTGAGAACGTTCTAGAACATGGATCATCCTTGAGAGGATTATCTGGAATCTTCTGGATTTGACATCTTACTAGAACATGGATCATCCTGGAGAATATTATCTGGAATCTTCTGGATTTGAGAACATACAAGAACATGGAACATCCTGGAGAAGATTATCTGGAATCTTTTGGATTTGAGAACTTACTAGAACATGGAACATCCTGGAGAGGATCATCTGGAATCTTCTGGATTTGACAACTTACTAGAACATGGAACATTCTGGAGAGGATCATCTGGAATCTTCTGGATTTGATAACTTACTAGAACATGGAACAACCTAGAGAGGATTATCTGGAATCTTCTGGATTTGACAACTTATTAGAACACGGAGCATCCTTGAGAGGATTATCTAGATATTCTGGATTTACTAGAACATGGAACATTCTTGAGAGGATTATCTGGAATCTTCTGAATTTGACAACTTACCAGAACATGGAACATTCTGGAGAGGATTATCTGGAATCTTCTGGATTTGACAACTTACTAGAACATGGAACATCCTGAGAGGATTATCTGGAATCTTCTGGTTTTGAGAACTTTCTAGAACATGGAACATCCTGGAGAGGATTATCTAGATCTTCTGGATTTGAAAACTTTCTAAAAATTACATTACTTTATATACCCCAGTTTATAAACTGATAAGCTACATGTAGCACTGAATTTACTGCCATACTGGGGATTATTAGTAACGAATTAACTGGACTTAACAAAATATAGTCAATTGTAATGTCTAATTACTTCAGAAGCCGTTCTCCAGAATCTTTTGTATAAAAGGGTAACAGAACATTATTTATTGACGTGCTAAAACATGCAAGAAACTACATGTAAGTATATATGGCAAAGATGAATGTAAATTATTGTTAAACATGTTTGATCAATTGTAAAGACAGTGGTAGAACCTTTAAATATTTTAGTTAAGCGTTGACTGCGAAACATGATAGAAAGGTTAAATTGGATTCTATAATAGCTCGAAGACACATGCAATAGTTTAATATAAACGCGTTATTGTAGAAAGTAGGAAATAAGCCATCAACGTTGCTATAAGTAGACAATTTGCTAGAAAAAAGCCCATTTGATGTCCCTTTACCACGTTTTTTCTCAACACTTTCTTAATATCTGTTATTATTTGGATCATCATCACTAAACTCTTCTTTTTCTTTTTCCACTTCCTGGTATTGTTGTATTTTTAATAATAATTCTCATCTTTTACACTAATCCCTCTTTTTATTTTTCCTTATTTCAATATTATTATATATTTTTCCTTATTTGACTGTTATTATCTATATTTCCTTATTTCAATGTTATTATCTATATTTCCTAATTTCAATGTTATTATCTATTTTTCCTGATTTCAATGATAATATCTATTTTTACTAATTTGAATGTTATTATCTATTTTCCCTTCTTTCAATGTTATTATCAATATTTCCTTATTTTGATATTATTATCTTTTTTTCCTTATTTCAAAGTTATTATCTATTTTTCTTGATTTCAATGATATTATCTATTTTTCCTTATTTTGATATTATTATCTATTTTTTTCTTATTTCAATGTTATTATCTATTTTTCCTAATTTCAATGTTATTATATATTTTTCCTGATTTCAATGATATTATCTATTTTTCCTAATTTCAATGTTATTATCTATTTTTCCTTATATTGATATTATTATTTATTTTTTCTTATTTCAATGTTATTATCAATTTTTCCTGATTTCAATGATATTATCTATTTTTCCTTATTTCAATGTTATTATCTATTTTTCTGATTTCAATGATATTATCTATTTTTCCTTATTTCAATGTTATTATCTATTTTTCTGATTTCAATGATATTATCTATTTTTTCCTTATTTCAATGTTATTATCTATTTTTTCTAATTTCGATATTATTATCTATTTTTCCTTATTTCAATGATATTATCTATTTTTCCTTATTTCAATGTTATTATATATTTTTCTAATTTCAATGATATTATCTATTTTTCCTAAATTCAATGTTATTATCTATTTTTCCTTATTTTGATATTATTATTTATTTTTCCTGATTTCAATGTTATTATCTTTTTTTCCTGATTTCAATGTTATTATCTATATTTCCTTATTTCAATGTTATTATCTATATTTTGTTTTACTGCCGTTATCATCCTTCTATTGGCTGTGTTAATCATTTATAATTATTTTTTATCACTTTGTTGAGAATTCTTGTTTCCAGCATCTATTTTATTCTAAAAAGTATTTTTTTCTGCAAAGACATGTTGAACAAGTGCGATATTAAAAGACAATAATTAAACTAATATGAGCTAGCGGTGTAAGGGAATTCAATAATAAAGATATTGCTTAATCAGAGATGTAAATTAACTCTATGCTACTTAAACAAAGTATTTTCTAGTTTTACATAAATAATGTATGTTTCCTATCTGCATATCAGATCAACTTTAATTAACTTAAAACAACTTTCCAAGTCAAGTACCTTATATCATTCCATGTTTTCAATTAAGAGTTAACTTATCTTTACGCGGAATCATTTTAATTTCATTAATTTGTTATTCTCGTTTTATATTTAGGGATTAGTATTTTGATTGCAATATAAAATTAAAAGAAGAAACACATGTCAGATAACATCGTTGATTGTATTGTCTATATATAGTCCAAGTGAGAATGCAATAATACCTGGTAAAAGAATCCATTAAAGGCCATCTAGAAATGAGATGAGATGAATTTTATCGAATATATTCATGAAGTGTTTAATTAGATAAACCCCTTGATAGCACAAAAGCTTTCAATTCATTAATGTCATTCTGTAATACAGACGACTATAAAACAATATGTTTTATAAAATGTTGTCTGGATTTGTGTTCAATAATGCGATTTTAAAATTCAAAATACATCATCGCCTACTGCATCTTTCCATTTGATAGAATCGTGTGCCAAGGAGAGATTTTCACCAGGATATCAATAACTCGTCTGGCAAGGAGAGATTTTCACCAGGATATTAACAACTCGTCTGGCAAGGAGATATTTTTAACAGGAAATCAATTACTCGTCTGGCAAGGAGAGATTTTCAACAGGATATCAACAACTCGTCTGGCAAGGAGAGATTTTCACCAGGATATCAATAACTCGTCTGGCAAGGAGAGATTTTTAACAGGATATCAACAACTCGAATGACAGGGAGAGATTTTCACCAGGATATCAATAACACGTCAGCGTCTTGTGTACATGGGATAGATTCTGGGGGGAAAAGGAAAACATTCTGAAATGAAGCAATTTACAAGAATTTCCACTCTATGTTACATTTATATGATACAATTTTCGATTGGCTTCACAGACGAATTAATATCAGTATTCGCGTCTGGAGATATCAGAACTCGCAATTAGACGCGAGATAAATACATGTACATCCAACGTATCAAGAAGCTATATGACTGTTCGTGATTTTGTCTGAATTAATAAATTGATATATTAAGCCATTGTAGCAGGATAAAATATAGTTATTCAAATAAAGTTCTCAAACACTAACATATAACCCATGAGATATTTAAAATGGAGGTTATCGAATAACGAGTGCATTGTATCACCGCTCACACCAGGGTTGCAGGCTCAATCCAAGTTACAGACCAGTGACCTTTTTAAGGCAACATTCATAACAGGTTTTTTCCAAAAAGCAAAATATATATTAACTAAACTTTGCAATCAAGCTGAAATGGAACTGTAGAAACAATCAGTTAAACAATATAAATTGCATTTTTATAATATTCATGAATACAAAACTTGAAAACATTTAACTTTATACAATATCATACTATGCTAATAACAATTCAGTATTGTCCATAATGATGCTAGCCAGGATGGTGTTACGTTGATGGCTGCCGTTAATATTAACGACGAGACTGCACGTGAAAATAAGAAAAGAATAATCCTTGTCGAGCCTATAGTAATACGTTGGGACAACTTGTTTTAGATATACTATAGATTTTTATTTACCTTATGTATTGTATTTAATAATCTATGTAATAAAGTTTTTTTATGAGTGAAAGTAATTTTGTTTTCATTTTCGTTGAATGTGTAGAAGCTCATAAAACCATTTGAATGCTGTAAATACACAGTGATCATTCATTTGATTTAACAGCGGATTTTTCAGAATTTATTTTTTTTTTTTCAACTTCAGCTTGCAAATTTACTCACGGACCCCGTTTTCCTAAAATTATAGTAACTTAAACATGCCAATATAATATATTGAAAAGGGATTTCCTAACTGGGGCTACGTAAGACTAAAATATATTTCTTGCTTAAAGTTATATTTTTTGTGACGTGATTGACGTAAAATGACTCACGTGATTTCATTTCGATTTCAATTTGATTCGTTATGCAGGTTTACACGTTGTAAAAAATCGTTCCGGGGGGTCTCATGTGATTATTTGTATATTGTTTGACGTCCCAGTGTTTCATGTGATTATTTGTATATTGTTTGACGTCCCAGTGTTTCATGTGATTATTTGTATATTGTTCGACGTCCCGGGGTCTCATGTGATTATTTGTATATTGTTTGACGTCCCGGGGCCTTATGTGATTATTTGTATATTGTTTGACGTCCCAGTGTTTCATGTGATTATTTGTATATTGTTTGACGTCCCAGTGTTTCATGTGATTATTTGTATATTGTTTGACGTCCCAGTGTTTCATGTGATTATTTGTATATTGTTTGACGTCCCGGGGTCTCATGTGATTATTTGTATATTGTTTGACGTCCCAGTGTTTCATGTGATTATTTGTATATTGTTCGACGTCCCGGGGTCTCATGTGATTATTTGTATATTGTTTGACGTCCCGGGGTCTTATGTGATTATTTGTATATCGTTCGACGTCCCGAGGTCTCATGCGATTTATTTGTATATTGTTTGACGTCCGGGGTCTCATGTGATTATTTGTATATTGTTCGACGTCCCGGGGTCTCATGTGATTATTTGTGTTTTGTTCGACGTCCCAAGGTCTCATGTGATTTATTTGTATATTGTTTGACGTCCGGGGTCTCATGAGATTATTTGTATATTGTTTGACGTCCCGGGGTCTCATGTGATTATTTATATATTGTTTGACGTCCCGGGGTCTCATGTGATTATTTGTATATTGTTTGACGTCCCGGGGTCTTAAGTGATTATTTGTATATTGGTGTACGTCCCTAGGTATCATGTGATTATTTGTATATTGATTGACGTCCCGGGGTCTCATGTGATTATCTGTATATTGTTTGACGTCCCTGGGGGTGTCATGTGATTATTTGTATATTGTTTGACGTCCAGGGGGTCGGGGTGGGTCTCATTTGATTATTTTACTTTTAAAATATTTAGAGTGCTCTTAATTTATTTTGCTAATGTTACAAACCCCATAATGGTTAAACACAATAACATATATACGAATTCTGAATGTTTACTTCCCATGTCCTTATTTCGTGCATGTCACCAATCAATGAAAACAAGGCGAACCTAGATCGGGTTTACAAATAACGATCTCTCAAATAATGTACTAAATTCGATAAATGATACCGATCATTGAATACTTTGTAAAGCTAAAAACACGCTTGAATATTTATTTCTGGAATAAAGGATGACAGACACCAAAACTGTAACTAGTTTTCTCCACCCACCATAGTCAAGTTAACATGCAACATTTACATGAAAACTTATCTCTTATTTCACAAATTAATATTGTTTGGTGTGTTTATAGAACGGGGTTCACTGACCTGGCCCCTGAGTTTGGCATCGATTTCTAGGCGATTAACGACTGCCAGGACAAATTCCCATTACAAGGATCGGATACGTCAAGCTGAAAACGTATCTCTCAAATTGATAAACAAACAATTCAGCCGATATAGAAGGAAGACAATTGAGATTACAAAATGTTGGATGTCCGAAAATAGATTAGGTGTACAAAGTTTAACAACCTACGCAAATCAATTTACAAGTGAAAATGTGAGATTGCACCGATACGCCATAAATACCAAAATATAAGGACAATGTCTGTAAAGAAACAGAATATCATAATGTAACTACAAATTAAAATAACTTGATTCCTAAAAACAATCAGCCATTAGCAGTGAGACAAGATATTTAATGATTAAGTTTAAAAGCTCAATATTGACATTTACTGTCAGGTATCTTTGTATAATGTATTTCCAGTCTGACTGCCTATCTTTCTGTTCTCCTGTAGATATTCATATATATATATATATATATATATATGTGTGTGTGTGTGTGTGTGTGTGTTCTGTTCTGTTCTGTTCTGTTCTGTTCTGTTATGTTCTGTTCTGTTCTGTTCTGTTCTGTTCTTGTAAAGCTGAAGAGGGTGTTCGGGTAACGAGTGACCTGACCTATATGACTTATTGTCGAAGTTATGAACGGTTCCAGCACTACACACATCAAATATGCAAATATTTATAATAATAAAGTTCACCAGTTGATTGTTCTTGTGTTTATCTACCAACGGTTAACGTGAAACTTGGTATAGACACAACAAAACACACAATAACAACAGTGACAATTGCTGTTGGAGACCAACGGTAAACTCGGCTATTCGCGTCATGTCACATAAAAGAATTTTGTTTGGGAGAGGACGGCACCAAATTTAAATATAACAGACGGTTACTCTTAAATCTATAATTTTAATACGGAGCAGAATTTAAAAAGAAAAACAGATGTTTAGATTCTGGGCTCGATTGGGCTCGGGTATATTGGTAAGTAGATATTGTACAATTAGATCGGGCATGATCAAATAATGATACAAGGTTATTGCACTGTGAGCTATAACAACAATCAGATATCGTTTTTCCTCTATGAATGAAAGTAGACTCAATAAACGGATTGCACTCTTGTCTTACTCAAAAGCTAATGTTTCCTGTAAAAATTGGATGTACACTGTAAAAAAGCAGTTTGTGTCACTTAATCTTCATCAGTTTTCAAAAATTAATGGTAATATCCCAGTGCGTACTCTTGTTGATGACGCCACAAAGAAAGTTCTGGATATTTGTACCAGTGATTGGTTTTCATCTATAAGGCGAGTAGACAGTATGTCTGGTAAAGGACGAAACAAACTACGCACCTACCGTTTATTTAAAAATCAATTTGAAGTTGAAAATTATTGTAAAATTATATTACCTTTAAGGCATAGGTCCTCTTTTAGTAAGTTTCGTTGTGGTGTTGCCCCAATAAGAATTGAGACCGGTAGATATGATAATCTTGGGTTAGAAGATAGAAAATGCCCGTTTTGTAATACTGTGGAAGATGAATGTCATGTAATTTTATACTGTAGAAGATGAATGTCATGTAATTTTAGAATGTCAACTTTATAATGATCTCAGAAATGCTTTATTTGAAAAAGCAGCTGCAATTAATGATAATTTTTATAATCTGTCAAATGTTGATAAGATAGTATTTTTATTTTCTCACTCAGCTTTGATTCGTGTCTGTGCCAAAACCTGTTTTAATATATTACAAAGACGTGCATCTTACCTTTGTAAATAATGCATTTTTTGTTTTATATGTATAATGTTATCTTTTTATCAACTCCTATGTGTATGCTGCAAATCAGTTCTCTCTGATCTGATCAGAGGGTATAATCGATACTTTAAGATATTTTTATATTGCACAATAGTACTTTTTTTTCATGTCAGAATTTTAAAACTTTGTTTATCTTAACACTTTTTTACTAAATCGATTTGAAGCCTCACACAAAGTCTTATTATGTGAATAGTTAATTGTATTTTACATTGTGTATAGTCTCTTGTAATTCATATATTTGAATGGCTATGTACATATATTGTATGTTATTAATGTTATTGTTATTGCGATGTACATAGATGAGACTGAAATAAAGAAATATATATATCATTAACTTGGATACATTTACAACAGTTGATATGACTAAACCCAATAACAGTTTTCGGCTCCGGAGTGAATGATATTAATCAAATTATTAATTGTAATGTGATACAGATTAAGAGAAGAAATAGAGTAGCATTTCGTTGGAAATTGATAACGTATTACAAGAAAAGTTACAGAATACAAAACTGAAACTACTGTTTTTTTAGTATCATCTTGCACCTAACCTTTTTTTCATACTGCTCGGCAAATGACCATGCTCTTGAATATAGCAGCTTTAATGTAACAAAATGCCACCAAGTAGAAGCAAACACAATTGTGCCAAGTTAATTTCACAACTAAATGTTTTAGTGTAAATGAGAGTATAATAATTGTAAGTAGCAATCAAGGAGTACAACTGCTAACACCAAACTTATTACAACGATTGCAGTGAATATTAAAAGCAAGGACAATGCAATACAACCGCTGAACAGCATAAACGTGATGTACGGGTACATACATCTTTGATCCTTTCCCTGGCATCAGATTAGAGACAAGGAAACAATAAACGAGTGAGAATAGGACTACGTTTTAATCTTCTAAATATGAAATGTCATATGCTGTATCCAGTGAAGAACTCCTGGAAATGAATTTGAATAAAACCACCATCCTCTTCAAGAAACTAGCAAACGCTGTCACATAAAATATCGGAAGTTATTTTCAGAAATCAGCGGTGAAAGTTAAGTAATGTTTTGGTTTTTCATGGTCGAATAGTCTAAAATATCGTTTTAAAAAACTGATCTTTCCATTTTTCTCCATTGCTATAATTGCCAGTATCGACAATTAGTCCGTCATTGATCACTGCAACGGTGTAGTCAAACATTCCTTTTTCATTTATATTTTCATATTGACCATTTAAGTTCGAATGGCGTCGTTCTGTTTGGTGTTCTGATTTTTGGCTTATTGCTTAAACATCGATGGTATGACCTATTCCTTATATGGTGTCATAGTATGATACTAATTGTTGGATGGTAGATGATAACTAACCTGAAAAGATTCAATTTATATATATATATATATATATATATATATATATATATATATATATGGCTATAACAACGTAAGGAAAGAGAGGGGGGAGAGTGGACAATGTTTCACGCGGTTTTATCTGGTTGGGCAGTGCACACCATATCATGTATTATAACTGCATCGTGGGTATCTATCTAACAGTATTCATGCATGTGTCTTAGTGACCACATTTGTTCACACAATGTTTCTTCGGAGAAAGCACTAAAATCTCATTTAATTTCATCGTGTATAGCAATTTGCGATTTTAACACCGTACTAATAATGAGATTTCTTTAAAGCACGGATTTAAAGGCTATTGCAAGTTAAGTATCACACAAGTAATAAAGAAAATAATTGAAACAACGTGAGCAAATGCTGCCAGGACATTAGATAGTTTAATTATGTTAAAGTAGAGAAACAAAGTATATATAATGTATCATACCTTTTAATTAAAACAAATCTCCAAGTAAAGTACGGCATGCTATTCATCATACCATGTTATCAATTGATAGGAAACTTTGTCTGACGCGGAAATATTTCAATTTTGTTATGTTGTTATTCTAATTTTATATTATTTATAATATAAGGCAGACATTCGAAAATTGTTAAGATAATTGCTTTCTTAATGAAATTAAAACAAGAACATTTAATGGTTGATATAGTGTTTGAATAATGTTTAATACATGTGAGAATATCTGAATAAAGGCCGCTGAAAGCACGGCACGCCAGCAAGTTGATAGGATATCAAAATGTTTTAGTGAGTCTTCTCATGAGACGTAATGCAATTTGTATCACTCTCTCACACACGCTAGCATAACCTAATTTTTGTCAGCGGAGATAAACTTATTTAATTTGCATCGATTATGAAACAAGTTATTACAAGTTACACAAATCACGGTCAAAGTATTCCTGGGTAGAACCAGTACTAATGAGGATATGCGGATAAAGTGTCTCGATCATGGACACTACACACAGCCTTGGCGGAGGATCGAACCCACGAGTCCGATACTTAACCACAGAATCTCGCGCTTCACAGGGAAACGAATTAAGTTCAGAAGTTGTGTTTAATGACACAAATAGGTACGTATGGAATAAGAGGTGACCTGTCAGGAAACTGTATATTTGACATTATACAATAAGTAAACAGACCCTACCACAGACAACACTCACACAACAGCACAAAGACAATACAATACTATCTGTAATACAGACCCTCATATAACAATATGTTTTATATAATATTGTCTGGTTTACACGCAGTTTGTGTTGAGTAATACCGCCTTAAAACATCAAAACACATCGTCGTCCACTACATTTCCCTCTGGATGGAATCATCTGCTCGGGAGATATTTTTGCCAGACTATCTCCAGCCTATCAATTATGCATGGCGTTCGTTATGTACTTAGGATGGTAACTAGAAAAAAGATACAATTTAAATGACGCTATTTACAAGTAATTGCATTCTAAGAGTATATATGATGCTATTTTATATTGAGATCTCGAGTGGACGCACAGAAGATTTAATATTAGCGGCCACGTCTGAAGATATCAGATATCTTGGTAAGATGCGCTGTTAAGACAACAGTAAGGAGCTATTATATGGATAATTGTTATGTCGTCGGGGTGGATAAAGTACTGTATTTTTTCTTGCCTTAGCAGATCATATTGAGATATCTTTCATTTTAGTGATTTATGAAAGAATTCAATAAAATTGAGTTTTCAGGCACTAAACTATATTCAAGGTCTCACTTAAGAATAACCTCCCTTACATGACGGTAGCAAGATTCTTACTCCATAAAGAAATTGGAGCTGTGTAAAGCGATTGGGTAGTTTTTTTGTTAAAATGCATAAAATTACATATTTCTTTGTGCATATGGGAACATTGGAACATTTTCATGATTTATGCAAAGTTTGGATGACATTGGGAGCTGTTTGATGATGCTATTACACTTTAAAGATGCGTAGTGATAGACTGCAACAAATGGCAGAATTGTCAAAAATGAAGGGGTGCCGAAAAAGGTTATCGAAAACCGAGATCGTTTCTTTCAGTATCGGAACAGAACAGTGGCAGTAGTGTAGTGATGAGGGTGCTGACCGCTTACGCCAGATGTTGCAGATTGGATCCAAACACCGGTCCAATGGACAGTCAGAAGATCAGTATCGGAACATAACAATGGCAGTAGTGTAGTGATGTTGGTGCTGACCGCTCACGCCAGATGTTGTAGACTGGAAACAAGCCCCAGTCCAATGGCCTGTCAGAAGATCAGTATTGGAACAGAACAGTGGCAGTAGTGTAGTGATGAGGGTGCTGACCGCTCACGCCAGATGTTGTAGACTGGAAACAAGCCCCGGTCCAATGGACTGTCAGAAGATCAGTATTGGAACATAACTGTGGCAGTAGTGTAGTGATGAGGGTGCTGACCACTCACGCCAGATGTTGTAGACTGGATACAAGCCCCGGTCCAATGGACTGTCAGAAGATCAGTATCGGAACATAACAGTGGCAGTAGTATAGTGATTAGGGTGCTGACCACTCACGCCAGATGTTGTAGACTGGAAACAAGCCCCGGTCCAATGGACAGTCAGAAGATCAGTATCGGAACATAACAATGGCAGTAGTGTAGTGATGAGGGTGCTGACCGCTCACGCCAGATGTTGTAGACTGGAAACAAGCCCCGGTCCAATGTACTGTCAGAAGATCAGTATCGGAACATAACAATGGCAGTAGTGTAGTGATGAGGGTGCTGAACGCTCACGTCAGATGTTGTAAACTGGATACAAGCCCCGGTCCAATGTACTGTCAGAAGATCAGTATTGGAACATAACAGTGGCAGTAGTGTAGTGATGAGGGTGCTGAACACTCACGTCAGATGTTGTAGACTGGAAACAAGCCCCGGTCCAATGGACTGTCAGAAGATGAGTATCAGAACATAACAGTGGCAGTAGTGTAGTGATGAGGATGCTGACCACTCACGCCAGATGTTGTAGACTGGATACAAGCCCCGGTCCAATGGACTGTCAGAAGATCAGTATCGGAACATAACAGTGGCAGTAGTGTAGTGATGTTGGTGCTGAACGCTTACGCCAGATGTTGTAGACTGGATACAAGTCCCAGTCTAATGGACTGTCAGAAGATCAGTATCGGAACATTACAGTGGCAGTAGTGTAGTGATGAGGGTGCTCACCGCTCACGCCAGATGTTGTAGACTGGATACAAGTCCCAGTCCAATGATCTGTCAGAAGATCAGTATCGGAACATAACAGTGGCAGTAGTGTAGTGATGAGGGTGCTGAACACCCACGCCAATGACCTGTCAGAAGCTTCACCCATTACTTGTTCTACCCTTGAAACTAAATATATAACTGAGTTTATGTATAAACAACCAGTTATTACATTCAATAATGCATAACAACTAAAACATGATTGGGTTTAACTAACAGCGTAACAACTTTAGCTAAATTTTGCTGTATAGTTTAAAGTTGTTTTTTTTTTTTTATTTTTCAAATGACAACGAGTTTATTTCAAATTGATTCTTATGTAATCGCCTTTATTTTGAAATAAACGTAATCTTAAGTCTGTGACATTTAATCTCATTTAACAGGAGTTGTTGGAAAGCGTGGTGGTTGCTTTTATTACAAAACGTGAAGACACTAGCTGGAGTAATTGTGTGGTTTTTATTTTAATGCCACAATGCGACCTGGAGTCATTAAATTCTAGTCGCCAGGTGGCGTTAATATAGTTGTATCACACGTTAAACATAATAGTATCAATGAACTGGCACATATATTTTTTTGCAAAGTAGTAAAACTATCTCATTTCTACAGATGTAATTGCATAGTAACATGGTGGCAGAGATGTGGGTTATAAGAGACAAAAAAACACTGTCCACATAGGAATGAAAGGCTTCAACTGTTTACCAATACTCGTGAATTTCATCCATTAAGTACAAGAAAATTGCTGTACGGCACACCAGATATCTCAAATAATCATAATCAATTTATTTGCCAAGAATTTCAAAAATATATTAAAAACACACAACGTTTTCAAATCGACTAACTTATAATTAAATATGTTACGCGTGGCTGTCGAAATTTTAAATTGAACAGTATGTGGACGATTGTTTGGTTTCTATTATGATGGGCAACAGGGTAAGTTTATCAAGCGGGGATGTCACCCTTTATATTTTTCACATTTCTGTGTGTTTTTGTTCTTTTCAAGTTATAAACTTTTTAATATTCATTTAAAATTATAACCTATATTATGAATGTAATTATATTTCATTCCGGTGTACATAATATATTGATGTTGATGATATGGAGAGAACTGTAACTAATGTTATAACCTGTACCGTTCAATCCATTTGCGTATGTTATATACAAATATGTATTATCACGTGATTTCAAATATCTGTAACGTAAGTAATAAAATATGTTTAAACTAAACTAAACTGTCCACATGACTATTATTTACTTAATATCATTTCAGAAATATCAAATGCATGCGCTTCATTAACTTCCTTTTGTGTTTTAATATCACAAATTACAGAAATAACTGAATAATATGCATATACACAGATTATGTATAAATAATAAAAGTAAAGTATTCAATATGCTGTACCTGTCAATCATATTTAACACATGTTCAGGAATGGCAAAGGCGTTTCTTTCTTATCCATGGTCGAGTACTAACACGTGCATCAATTTTCGGAGCACACAACTAATGCAAACGCATCACAGGAAGAGATATAATAACGCATCACAGGAACATATACAAAAACGCATCACATTAAGATATATTTAAACCCATTACAGGAACATATACAAAAACGCATCACATTAAGATATATTTAAACCCATTACAGGAATATATACAAAAACGCATCACATTAAGATATATTTAAACCCATTACAGGAACATATACAAAAACGCATCACAGGAATATACATAAAAACGCATCACAGGAAGATACTACATAAAAACGCATCACATGAAGATAAATAATAACGCATCACATGAAACTATATAAAACGCATGACAGGAAGATACTATATAAAATTTCATCACATGAAGATAAATAAAAAAGCATCACAGGAAGATATATAATAACACATCACAGGTAACTATATAAAACGCATCACAGGAACATATATAAAATCTCATCACATGAAGATAAATAAAAAAGCATCACAGGAAGATATATAATAATGCATCACAGGAACATATATAAAACGCATCACAGGAACATATATAAAAACGCATCACATGAAGATATATAATAACGCATCACAGGAACATATATAACAACGCATCACAGAAAGATGTATTAAAACGCATCACAGGAAGATAATATATAAAAAAATCATCACTGGAATGTATATAAAAACGCATCCATCACAGGAACATATATAAAATCGCATCACAGGATCATATACAATAACGCATCACAGGAACATATATAAAATCGCATCACAGGATCATATATAATAACGCATCACAGGAACATATATAAAAACTCATCACAGAAAGATATATTAAAACGCATCTCAGGAAGATATATAAAAACGCATCAATAGAAGATATATAAAAAACGCATCACAGGAAGATAATATATAAAAAATCATCACTGGAATGTATATAAAAACGCATCCATCACAGGAACATATATAACAACGCATCACAGAAATATATATAAAAACGCATCACAGGAAGATATATAAAAACGCATCACAGGAAGAGATATAAAAACGCATCACAGGAAGATGTATAAAACGCATCACAGGAAAAATACATAAAGCTTCACATGAAGATATATGAAAACGTATAACAGGAATATATTTAAAAACGTATCGTAGGAAGATATATAAAATGCATCACATGGTGAGATATGAATACGCACCACAGGCAGATATATGGAAACGCATCGCAGAAAGATGCATAAAACGCATCACAGGAAAATATACTAAACGCATCACAAGAAGATATATGAAAACCCATCACAGGACTAGATACGGAAACGCAGCACAGGGTTAATAGGACTTGCTTGAAAATGTAAAAAAAATGATACAAATGTATGAGGTACCAAATTATTCAGTAATTATTCAGTAAAATCTTAAGTAAACAACCAATAATTCCAACATACAACAATTACAGTTGGATAATGGATTATACACTCGTGCTAAATATGTTGCATTTTTATATATCATCCTTTGATCCGTTTCCATATCCATTGTGTGTACACTTAACTACGTGTTTTATTTATCTCTCTGAATTCTCAAAGTTTAAATAGAGTTTAATGTATTTATAGAGCGGGATTTGTTGGTCGGATCCCTGTGTGTGACATCGTCTGTGATTAACGACTCGGACTTCCTCTGTCAGTTCAAGTTTTGTTACAAGGATCGGAAACGTTGAGCCGGAAAGGCTTCTCGCTAATTGAAAAACAAATGTCTCACCGATATAAACTTAATGTCAAACGTCCAAATATAGAGGACGAGTTCACGAACCCCAACCTCCGACACAAATGGCCCTGTTTAATGCAATAAATTCAAGCTTTATTTTTTTTTAAATATATCTTTTGTTTTTCAAGTTTATAAGCATAATTTCGTAATATAAAAGCTATTTAAATGTAAAAATAAAAGAAGAAAAGACTGGGAGAAAATGAGTATTTTCCTTAATTTTTACCGTTTTGAAGTCAAATATGAAGTTTAAAAGAAAACTATACATATTTTAAAAGAGTAAATTATACTTAATACAAATACACCAAGCTTTGCTGAAAAATAAGTACTCAAAAGAAATGTATTTTCCAAGGCCATGATCGTCAACCTAGTCATTTGGTATACACATTTCAAATCAGTTACTGTCTCGCCATAGAATTGAAAATGTAAGATGCACATGCAAAATAACAGAAAGACAACAGTAGAATAATAGGAAAGCACAATGCAAATTAAGTAACTTGAATGTCTAAAAACAAATTATCATTATAAGTGAGACAAGAAACACTCTATATATCTGTCTGGTCTCCCCCATTCCTCTTTTCTCTCAATCTTTTCTTGACACCACCCCTCCTTCAATAAATGGTTTGGAGTTAAAAATATCAGATTTTTAATAAAAAAAGTAAAACTAATACAAATGGAAAATACAAAACGTTTGTTTATGAATGTTTATTCTACCACAACATAAACGTGTAAGTTTCAGTTACATCAGTTTAAAGTGAAAGCTTACGAATTACTTATCTTATAAAAATGTTTAGCTCGTTTTGGTTTTTTCGGGGGTGGGGTGGGGTGGGGGGGGGGTGGTCGGTTGCTGGGGGGGGGGGTCGAAGAGCTATTGTCATGACCCTGGCGTCGTCGTTGCCGTTGTATGCTGGTAAACGTTTATGTTTAGCTCATCCTATTCTCTGTTTTTTAATAAACTACTTATGTTAAGACATTAAACTTCATAAACACATTCGCATTATGTTATACAAAACTGTTTATACCTTAGTAATCTGAGTTTTGATAATTTAGCCTTAAAAATCAGGTTAAAGTTTTTTACTTTTTTTTCCTTTTTTTAATTTTTAGTGATATGTATTGATTCTGTAAACTAAATATTTTAGCGAACTACACCATTATTACAAAATCAACTAGCGAAGGAGTTGATTTATTAACACCTGAAATTAAAGTATTTAAAATCATTAATTTTCGCTGGAATTAGATTTCGTTGTTTTTACTTGAATGACATATCCTTGGGGACTTTATTTCGTTGGAATATAATTTGAAAAGTAAAAAGTATCAGTAATATTTAGAACTTACAGTTCATTAATGTACGAATATATTCGATTACAAAACGCGTTTTAATTAGTGATCGTTACATGTACGTGTGTGAAGGCGCTTTTTGGCCGCTCGCCGCTTTTTGTCTGCAACGCTTTTTGTCCCCAGAAAAAATAGAAAAACGTCGACTTTTGTCCGCAAGACGTCTTACATCCGTAGAAAACTGAGAAAACTGTGCCTTATGTCTGCATGACGCCTTTTATCTGCAAAAAACATCAGAAAACGTCGACTTTTGTCCGCATGACGCCTTTTGTTCGCAGAAAAATTAGAAAAAAACGTCGAATTTTGTCCGCATGACGCCGTTTGTCTGCAGAAAAAAAATAGTAGAATGATAAATACTTTCTGTTCGACGCATTTATCCGCAGAATTTAGTATAATAAACTGTTATCCGCATAATACCTCTTGTCCGCATATATTTCAATAAAAGACATTAAAATATTTTTTGCAATTATTGCATAAGTATCTTCTTTTTAAATTTATACACAAGGCTGCCTATCACTAGATCTTGCATTGGGTTGAATTTCATCACCGCGCTGAATTTTTATGCTTCTTTTTGATATGCCCGGCTGCAGGCCACAAAAAGTTTCTTCTCGATAACTTTAGTTGCTTTTAAAATATTTTGATGACATTTTGTGAAGAGATACTTAACATGAAAAGGAAGTTTACTAGTGATAAGATTTAAGGTAAATCGGGTCATGGTCTCTGTAACTTAAATAGAAAAACCATTTCCTCTCAGTAACTTTTGTTTTCGTTAATATTTTTTTTTATGAAACTTTGGGTATATGTTCCTAATGTAAAATAGAATCTTGGAATTTCAAGGTTGATAAGGTAAAGATCAAGTTCATTGTTATCAAACATAGATAAAAAGGGTTTCTGCTCAATAAATGTAGTTTCTTTGAAACTTTGTGTATAATTTCCTATCACGAAATGGAAGCTTGGGATTATGAGGACAATCGGGCAAAAGTCACTATTACATAAAATTGATAAATAAAATAACAGTTTCCGCTGAGTAACCTCGTTTTCCTTAATTGATTTGGACGACATTTTGTGTATTGGCTTCTTGTATGAAAAGAAATATTGAGAATAACGGATAAAATAAAGATTACTGTAACGCAAAACAGAAAAAACAATATGGCACAATAACTTCCTTTTTCTGTATATAAGATATTTTGATGAAATAATGTATATAGATTTTTAGCGTGAAAATAAAAGCTTGTGATTAGCTGTTAGTTAAATCGGGGATAATTGGTCAACATCACTACAACTTAAAATATAAACACGATTTGCCGACACTTGTCGTACTTAATTTTGGTAGAAAAAGATGACATAACAAAAATGATACTGCTCAGAGACAGATATTTTGCCATCATATGTCATTCAGGAGACAGAGCTAACGACTTGGGTTTATTAACATTGAACACAATTTTCCGGATAAGGACATATGCCCTGTTTCGCATTTAAAGGCATACGTTAGTTTTGCGTCAGCAATAAGGGTCGACCTAGACACTGGTTCTTTATTTAGAACGAGAGACTCGGTCACGTGCCGAATCATAGACAAACCGGTCTCAGCAAGTCTGATGTCTGACAAATTAAAGTAACATCTGACGGCAATAAGTAGTTTTAACGGGGAGAGCGCTCTGTTACATCGTCTATAGCTTACGCCGTATATTGCTTACGTGTGAGCTGTATACGTTGGATGTATACATATACTTTTGAAATAGTCTTTCGTCTTAACGTATAAAGCTACATAGTTAGCTATAATAGTTGAAAAGTGCCATCTTAATGCACCCACATCATTCATTTTTAGGTTAATTTGTTCTTTAAAAATATATGCACTATTTTAAGTGGTAATGACAGCCCCTTTTCACTCTAAACTTTTCACGGATTTCTCTTAGTTTCAAAATAATCGAAGGCAAAATACCCTGTAATTTGCGAGAAAATGACATTAAATGATAAAGATCTATTGATAATAAAAAAAAATCGTTATTGTTCCGTCTCGTCTCCAAGAGAAAAAAACAATTTCGCTCAATAACTTCCTTTTTCTGTCTTTAAGATATTTTGATGAAATAATGTATATAGATTTTAGCGTGAAAATAAAAGCTTGTGATTAGCTGTTAGGTAAATCGGAGATAATTGGTCAACATCACTACAACTAAAAATATAAATACGATTTCCCTAAAAAACGTTAGTGTCTCCATGGTGACTAGTTTCCTTTAAGAATTTCTAGACTCTTAAGTTCATTAATTCATTTGCACTTACTCGTATAATATTTCTGATTGACTCGTTATGGACTTATATTGACTGCTTTGTCGGTTTTGTTTTAATTTTGCATGAACTATGTATGCTCACTTGTTTTTAAGTATTTAAGAATAATCGAGAGCGCTGTCCTTCCGACAGCTTTTTTTTTTACATTTACCTCGGTTTCTTTTTATTTATGTATACTGGATAATTTTTGCTATTTGTTTCCATGGTAACAGAAAAAAAAATTGAAAATAAAACTCACTCATACCGAAAGGCAATACAACATCACGGGGTTGACATGTGTACAGAGTTTCGTGATGTTACCTTGATCGGTTTTGGAGTAATGATCCGGAATCTGCAAATTTTATAATTTTGTCTATTTGTTTACATGGTAACAGAAGAAAAATGACAACTCCCTCAAGTTACTTCGAATGGTTTTGTAGTTGCGCTCTGAAGATGGAAAAAAATGTTATTTTTACTATGTGTTTCCACGGTAATAGAAAAATACAAATACAAATGAAAATGAAAACCCCCTCATAGCACTACTACAACACAAGGTTGACATGTATACAAAATTTCGTGATGTTATCTTGAACGGTTTTAAAGTTGTGCTCCGGAAACGTGAATTTTGTCATTTTGGGTATTTGTTTCATGGTAACAGAAAAAAAATGTTTACAATGAAAACTCCCTCATAGCAAATAGCACTATTAGACCTCTCTCTGTTCGATAAATTAGGGGCGCTTTGTCGACACTTGTCGTACTTAATTTCGGTGGAAAAAGATGACATAACTAAAATGCTACTGCTCAGAGACAGAGCATATTTTGCCATCATACGTCATTGAGGATACAGAGCTAACGACTTGGGTATATTAACATTGAACAAAATTTTCCGTATGCCACAAGATCAAGGTTTGTTTATACGCGCGAATGCCGGAAAAAAACGTTTTCTTTAGACAATCCTAAGAAATGTGTTATTTTCAAATCTTCGGATGAGGACATATGCCCTGTTTCGCATTTAGAGGCATACGTTAGTTTTGCATCAGCAATAAGGGTCAACCTAGACACTGGTTCTTTATTTAGAACGAGAGACTCGGTCACGCGCCGAATCATAGACAAACCGGTCTCTGCAAGCCTGATGTCTGACAAATAAAAGTTACATCTGACGGCAGTAAGTAGTTTTAACGGGGAGAGCGCTCTGTTACACCGTATATAGCTTACGCCGTATATAGCTTACGTGTGAGTTGTATACGTCGGTTGACAACGTATACAGTTTACGGTGAGCTGTATTCGTTGGTTGACACATAGTGAGTGACCAGTATTAAACATATTTGTGATTATACATGACCGTCATCACCACCATCATAATCTTCGTCGTAGCAGTAGTAGAAGTAGATCTAGTAGCAGTAACAGTAACTGTAGCAGTAGCAGAAGTGGTAGTAGTAGTAGTAGTAGTAGTAGTAGTAGTAGTAGTAGTAGTAGTAGTAGTAGTAGTAGTAGTAGTAGTAGTATTAGTAGTAGTAGTAGTTGTAGTAGTAGAAGTAGTAGTACTATTCGTAGTAGTAGTAGTTGTAGTAGTAGTAGTAGAAGTAGTAGTAGTAGTAGTAGTAGTAGTAGTAGTAATAAAGTATATATTTAATGAAGGCAGCTCATTTAGTACATGATACTACATATACAAACATATAAAAACAAATCAAGAGGCTTTCAATGAAATATAAACAAAACATAGGCCTAATTATAGTTAAATCAGAAATCATTATCAAATCCAGTAGAAAAAGCAACAGTAGTAGCAGCAGCAGTATCCTCCTCCTCAACATCACAATGAACATCATCAACATTAGCAGCGGTCTCAAAAAT
Organism: Panopea generosa; assembly: GCA_029582155.1. Taxonomy (NCBI): domain Eukaryota; kingdom Metazoa; phylum Mollusca; class Bivalvia; order Adapedonta; family Hiatellidae; genus Panopea; species Panopea generosa. Next base: position 31,400,393 of record CM055911.1, on the reverse strand, counting down.
TATGGTAAATACAAATAAAACTTATTATATTAAATCATTCTTTTTTTTATATCATGAATAACATTAAATTGTTGAGTAACGATGTGAGGAAATTTCTTTGATCTCCCGGCATTTTATTTTGTCTCAATTTTCGGTAACATCAATGGAGTCGGTCGCTTTGAAAATACTTTGAGGGTGTCGGCGTTTGGGTGTATCAAACACTTTTCGCGGCTGGTTGCCGGATTCAATGCAAGTTACGGAGCTGCCGGCTTGGAGACATGTTAAGTCTTACATTTCAAGAAAGTTTGGGAAGGCCATTTGTAAAAGTAAGTACTTTTTATTTTTTAGTAGAATTTGTTTATGGTGAAATATTACGTTACCCGCTTTTTCCAGCATCTGTCCGCTGTCCGTCTTTTTGTCCAGCGTTGGCGTCAATTTTTATTCTAATGACATCTGATGCTTTAACGTTTATGCTAGTGTCACAAAAAAACACGATCGCTGTACGATTTTAAAATCTGCTGCAATTGTGCGGTTTGGCGGACGCCACACGATTGTTTTCACTTACGATTTTTATGGTCTCAAATCGTACGGGCCCCGTGCGGTGAACCTTTCAACTTTGTGTGTGTGTGTGTGTGTGTGTGTGTGTGTGTGTGTGTGTGTGTGTGTGCAGACGCCTTGCGGCAGCAGTAAGACAACCACATCGCCTTTGAAGTAATGGCACGGTTAAAGCAAGGAAACCGCAAGGCTACCGTGGGATTTCTTAAAATCGTACGGCGTTCTTGCGGGTACCTTACGGGTACGATTCTTAAGGTTGCCTTAATGAGTCCATAATATGTCCGTACGATTGTTATGGTTGCCGTAGAAAATCCTTTTTGGTCTGAATACTGTGGCAAAAGTCGTACGGCATCCGTGGTACTGTATTAATGTTCCACATAATACTTTTGTGATTCTAGATAGTTATGCAAAAATGTACATGTAATTAATATATTTGGAGCCGCGGTGGCCCAGTGGTTAGCGTGTTCGCTCTTTGATCGGAAGGCCGCAAGTTCAAATCCCACAGGTTCCATAGCGGTAGTGTCCCCTCTCTCTCTCTCTCTCTCTCTCTCTCTCTCTCTCTCTCTGTGACTCTCTTTTGCTCGCTCTCTCTCGCTCTCTCTCTCTCTCTCTCTCTAAAGAATCGCGTTTCAAAGTTGAACTGACAACGAACACTGTACTATCTTCATAACTATCTTCTCAATTCCGATGTTAGATTAGACGGTCGTTTTTAATAAATTATTTATTTGTTTGTTTCAGAATGCCGAAACAGCGACTAGGGCTGTTCACCGAAATAAAGTACGAAACGCTCAAGGCTTTGGTACAGAACACTTTCAAAACTCCCGTTAATCAGCGTACGCCTGAACAACGAAAAACCGTTTACCTCTTCAGGCGTTGGAAGGGAAAATTTTCTACAAACGATGAGAGTCGCCTGACTTAAGATGGTAAAATTGTCTTGAAAAATGGAGAGGAAACAGATATAATTAAGACAGCCTTACAATTGATTATTTTTTCAACATGGAGTACCGACTATTTTGCAGTGTGACTGCGCAACCGAGTTTAAAGGCAGTGTGTTACCCCTGTGTGCACGGCACGGTATAAAACTCGTCAATTCATCACCGTACCACCCACAGTCGCCAAACACTGAAAAACAAGATTCGAGCCGCTACAAGAAAAACTGATGGGTTCAACTGGGCGGAAGGTCTGCAGTATGTTGCATTTCTAATAAACAATACAACGAAGCGAATTCTTGGAAACCGTACTCCATTTTCTATATACTTAACACGTGCCAATGTAAGTAGATTAGACAGGCACGCCAGAGGTATTGCCAGAGACCTGAAAAAGATGGCGAAAACGGAACTTTCAAGACGTAACTCAAAACAATCAGGGTGGTAAGCTCATACAATACTGGAGAGAATGTGCTCTTTCCTTTCAAGAAGTCAAGAATACCAACAAAAAGGTACATATTAAGAGCAACAGTGCTACAAAGAAACAAAAGTGGCTACAAATACTTTTTAAAGTTTAAGTCGCCGTCTAAAGAACAAGAAAAGCTTGAGTTGGCGTAGAAAATATAACCAGTATAACTGCAGACACTGAAAAAAAAGGTAACGTAAAAAAGCCAAGACGATGAAAACACAAAGACAATCTAGAAAGTTATCTGAAGATGCCAAGAAAAAGAAAGCCCACAAAGTTAAATACTTTATAGTGAACACGCACGATAAGCAGTTGGAGAATTTACTGAAAACATTAAAATATCCCATAATCTGCCAATTTCCGGCGTTTGCTTTTCAGCTCCGAAAGCACGGCATTCGTACAAGCGATAGGAAATTAAGAGAAAGGACAGTGAAACATATTGTGCAAAACAGGCCACATTACGAACCATACGTAATCGGTAGCTTTACAGATTACACCGAAGAAATGAAGAAAGACGGCACCTACGGAGACCACCTTACGCTGCTGGCGTTGACAAGAGAATTCAGCTGCCAATGTCTTGTAGTCTTTACTTTGGGACTAGAATATACGTCATTGATCTCCAATGACAGCGTTTACCATGAAAACATCAACACAATAATACTAAGCTACTTTCCGAAGAATGCTGGGATGCACTATGTGCGGTATAAGCCGACACCCGACTTTTTATCGTTTGTTGACGCTGCTGACCATAACACGGATTCTGTCGTTGACCTAGAAAGCTCAACATCTGAACTACATGATAGTCAAGACATTTTGAAGGATCAAGTGTTAAAAATTAGAAATGAGATAACGAAGAGAAAAACTCCTCCAACGTGCAATAGAGGAACAACAATACATGCTTTACCAACATAGATTTTAGCATACATTTTAAGATCAGCATAAGGAGTCGCCCGGCAACCAGATATACACTTAACAAAGTTTGCCCTTATTTCCGTGGCATACTACGGGGCATTAATATTCCTTTACCAAGAATACACATAGCATCGTCTGTGATGGAAAGTGTTCCAAGAATTGTGAGTGTTCGTAGACTGTTGAGAAAATCAGGACGATACAGTGGTCTGTGTATTGCTGTGAAAGACATTATTAACGAACCAAAATGGTGCAATGCATGGTTGGCTTTGCTACATGTTGGAATTGTTGGTATGGCATTACAGACATATGGTACAGAAATGGTTGATTTCAAGTGATGTTGATGATTTGATGATGACATTATGTTTCACACATAATGATGACGATAACGTTATGTTTCACAAATAATGATAACGATAACGTTATTTTTCACACATAATGATTTGGGGGTGATGACATTCTGTTTTATACAATCATGATGATGATGATGATGATGACATTATGTTTCACATATTGATTTTTGATTATTACGTTAAGTTTCACACATAATAATGATTTGATCTTTACATTATGTTTCAAATATGGTGATGATTTTGATGATGATATTATGTTTTACTCATAATGATGATGATGATGATGATGATGATGATGATGAAGACATTATTTTTTACGCATAATGATGATTTGATGATGACGTAATGTTTCAGACAATCATAATGATGATTATTTTACGATGACGTTTTGTTTCACGTTTACATGATATAATGGTGATTTAGATGATTACGTTATATGTTTCTCGCACGTTAGCGATTGGTTAAAATGTTTCTCACAATTGATGTTTTTGTTCCTAACATGATGATAATTTTGATAATTACGTGTTCTTGTTGTTTAAAGATTGGAAAAAAAGTAAACCTGTTGCCATGACCCTGTCGACTTGCATGCATAAACAATGGCTTTACATTGTCCATCTCTTGAAAACTAATGCAAATGGTATACCTAAGTATTTTTACATGAGTAAATTTGCTTAAAAATTTTTGTTTTATGAACATGTAGTTCACTCTTCAGAAGCTAAGAACTAACTTAACTAAAGTATGCTAATTTATAACTTAACAATCTTGTGTAACTTTATGGACCCTTTGCTAGTATAGAGGGATTTACAATAAGCGAATTCATTAGCAAAGGAAGTGTGATTTTGCGCATGCGTAAAGTACTTAGGGCAAAAAACATATTTTGCAAGGCAATTTCATATAAATACTGCGGTGAAATATCTAACAAATATAGTGAAACTTTTAATAAAATCTAGCTATAATAGTTGAAAAGTACCACCTTAAAGCACCCCCATCATTCATTTTGAGGTAAATTTGTTCTTTAAAAATATATGCACTTTTTTAAGCGGTAATGACAGCCCCTATTCACTGTAAACTTTTCTCGGATTTCTCTTAGTTTCAAAATAACCGAAGATAAGATACACTGTTATTTGCGAGAAAATTACCTTTAATAATAAAGATCTATTGATAATAAAAAAAAATCGTTATTGTTCCGGCTCATCTCGAAGAGTGGGTATTACGATAGGATTTTTGTTTGAAAACAACGAAAAAATCCGAAATGTTCGAATGCAGTGGAGTACGCCATTGAAGTTTCTTTGCAGGCCAATTGAAAAGACTGAGAAACAGCAATTAACCTAAATAGACTCTTTTTAAATGAAAGTTGTTTTTCTAGATGTGGAATGGGTCGATGGTATACCGGTCTTTGATGTAAAAAAAGATAGAGCACAGCTATAAACCACAAAGATATTCTAACAGGGACTTGAATAACATAAAGCTACATGTAGTTGAAATATCTTTGTGGTTGATGACTGTGCTTTATCTTAATATTTACATCGAAAAGTAAACTTTTGTGGAAAAATGACCATTAAATAGCAGTCTTTGCCATCTATCATACATTTTGGCCTCAAATTTCTTCATGGTAACAGTATGCCAAAATACTTTAACTTTGCATTCTGATAATATAGGACAATACTCAAAACATGCAGTGATTTTTAATTCCCTATTTTTATTATTTTATAAAAATTGGTGGCAAATTTCATAGGAAAGTAAACCTTGCCCTTTTTAAAAGACAGTCACCGAGAAAAGTCGCGCGTCCAGTCTCCTGTGGCGGTACTCTTTTTTCTGAAAAATGATCACTGTTTGAAAAGGGTGTCCGTTAGGAATGACTAAAAACGGGGCACAGTTCAAAATTAAACACGTGCCTGTGCCTAAAATGGGCTCAACGGCCCAAAAATGTGTACAAGTCTAAACAAAATGATTGTCAGAATTTTGTTGATGCCCAAAATATGTTTAACTAAGTAAAGTGACCCACATAGAAAAATGACACCCCCCATCCCCACCCCATCATTAAAGTTCGAAAAAAAGTGACTCCCTGGACATAGCATTTCGACTCCCCCGGTCAAAATATTATGACCCCCCACAGAAAGTAAAAAGAGCCCCCCCCCTCCACCCCCTCAAAGAATTTGCATCCACGGTAGGATAATGACCCCTATAATTTTTCTAACGAAAAGTTACTGCGATTGAATGACGAACGAACAGACGGACGGACGGACGGACGGACGGACGGACGTTCTGGTGGAAGTGATGTTGTGGGGTGCGGTTTTTATATGTTATAAAACATCTTTTTTTTTCATAAAACAAAACAAAACCTATTTTCTTTCTAACCCTAATGTCACAAACCTTGAGATCCAACCCTAATGACACTAAAAAAGAATGAAAAAAGGTGAAAAAAAGTAAAAGAAAAATGTGAAAAAAAATGAAATTAACCCCACAATGCCATTTGGACGGGTTATCGCACTTATGGAGTGAACATTGCTCCCCACAAGTACCAAAAAAAACCACAATGCCATTCTGTACTGGCAACGCAACCCACAACTGCTGCTCCAGACGTACGGACGGACGGACACTGACAGTCAGACAGACAGACAGACAGACAGACAGACAGACAGACAGACAGACAGACAGACAGACAGACAGACAGACAGACAGACAGACAGACAGACAGACAGACAGACAGACAGACAGACAGACAGACAGACAGACTACTACTACTACAGCAACAACAGCAACAGCAACAACACAACTACAAACATCAGCAACAATGATAGAAACAACAACTACATGCATTCGCAACGACGATGATGCTGCTGCTGCTGACGACGACGACAATGATGATGATGATCATCATTATCATCTTTCAGAAATGAGCTATATACGGCGATATGCAGCATCTTGACGTATACAGCTTACGGTGAGCTGTATTCGGTGTAAGCTGTATACGGTTTTATAGTCAACGTATACAGCTCACGCGTAAGCTGTATCCGGCATAAGCTATATACGGTGTAACAGCGCTCACAGCGGACGCAGGGGATTATCTATTACATTGAGGATGCTGGGATTACAATATGGTAAAACAAACCAGCGTTATGGCTGGGCGTCAGAACGCATGATAAATCATTATGCCAACAGTTGTCGCTAATACACTAGCTCAGGCTGCATTACGAGGGACAAATGACGATCAATCGCCGTTGGAGAAGATTTCCCACGCATAGTTAACATTAAAAAATTTGCCACGGTTTAGCATTAACAAAACTATTTAGATGGATTGGGTGTCGTATTAAATGCACATTAAATCAGTTTCAATATTCAGATACCTGAATGCCTGATTAGTATTGGGTAGATGAGTGCAGTTAATCCTGAATATCTATATTACAGGCAACAACATAAAGATAACCGTTTTCTTACTACAATACTCACATATGAGGGACACGGAAGGAGCTTGAAATAATATACTATTTCAAGCTCCCTTACAGTGCCCCGCATGAGTAGGCCACCCTGACCACACTAACAGGTCAGTCATCCACTGCATGCGATTGTAGCATAACCGAGGTGTTGAGATGATTACATTATCAGAGCGACAATATTGCCGTGTTACTGATTAAAACGTATAATTGTTTTTATTAAAACAAATAACAAATATATATATATATATATATGCAAATAAATAAATGAATGAATGAATGAATGAATGAATGAATGAATGAATGAATGAATGAATGAATGAATGAATGAATGAATGAATGAATGAATGAATTAAAGATGAATAAATGAAATGGAAAACGAATTAAATTATAAATAAAAGATTTATATTTTGATTCAGTAACAGTGTACTTCGTCAAGCACAACCCCTTTTTAACATCTGCCCGGTTATCTGAGGAAGCGCCCTTCAGAGTTGTCGCGCTGGTTCAGACAGCGGTATACATCCGTACACGCTTACTTGTACGAAGGAGAAAATTTCTTACTACACTACTTACATATGTGGGACACGGGAGGAGCTTGAAATAATATACTATGTATAAATATCTGTCTTCTCTTGTCTTAAAAGTTCAACGATATTATACTGATATAATTGGTTGTTTCACAAAATGACACAAATGGCAAACAGAAATGTTCCAATTTGCCCAAGCATTGGGGTAAGTTGGAACATCGGAACGAACTTGTTTTATAGTAAAGTATAACCCACATTAAATTTAAAAAAATATGAGACTATTAAACAGCATAGTTACTATTCAAACAGTTTTTACACAAAACATTTCAAGATTGAGATCAGTGTATTACATTCTAGCAAAGTGACCTCCGTGGCCGAGTGGTCTAAGGCGTCGTCTCAAGATCACTTACCTCTCACCGCTAAGGTCGTAGGTTTGAGTCCCGCTCGCTCCAAAAACTTTATGTGAGAAGGTTTCCAGTTACTTGCGGAAGGACAGTGGTTCTACTCAGTCTGACTCAGTCTGAGGTCTTCATCCACCAGTAAAACTGGATATGTCATATATAATCTGAAATGTGTTGAAAATGGCAAAGAAACAAATACATTCTAGCATATACCTGGGCCTAAATTCATCAACAATTTGAGTCTGAGAATCGGACTCAGACTCAAATCTTACATTTTTGTAAAACCCTGTATGGGTAATACATGCGATTATGTAAGTTTTTCTATAAAACATTCATTGAAACTGCTTGTTTTTACAAATAAATACAGCAAATTGCTTGTTATGCAGATGTTATTTGGATATGAAATTTTTGACAATTTGAGCCTGAGTCTAAATCTCAGACTCAAATTATTGATGAATTTAGGTCCAGAAGTCAATTCTATTTTATCCACGATAATGTTGGAACCATTTTACAGCATATAAATAGGGTTCATTCGTGATCCCTCCTTAGTTCCCACATGACTGGAAGGGTTTTATATAGCGAAGTTCAATTGTTCAGCAGTGGCGTAAATGCATGTTTAATATATAAATATTTACGTCACTGACTACATAAAGACGGCCGATGATAACAGTAGGTCTTTACAACAATGGTCAAATCAAAGACACCAACTGCTCTCCCAGGGTAAAGAGATCATACCAAATACATTGACTTTTGATAGTTTAAAGGTCACAGCTCGGACATACATGTATATAATCATACAGACTTTATTTTTTTAGTGTAAGAGACCACACATGATGAAACAAGACTCTCTCTTATTTACATGTATATAAAACGAGAATTATAATTCAGACATTTATTATTTTATTTGGACAGTCCTGTTTTGTCACTGCTGAAGAAGAAATAAAAAATAAGATTTAAATTGAAAAATTTACAGCGAGACATATATGGGTTATAGCAAAGACATATATATATATATATATATCTATATAATTCCTTATGTTATAGACAAATAAGAAAAGAAAACATTCTTCTTTCTTCTGATATATATTTTGTAATTTGTAATATTTTATTAACCGCATTCCCTCCCCCCCCCCCCCCCCCCCCCCCCCCCCCCCCATTAACAGATTCATTGATTCACTCCTGATTACAATACAAAGTCATTCCAACTAAACATTATTTTCTTTTCCTTTTCTTCACAACATATGTTTGATCATTCGAGCTTAGCCACGCTTCACAGAAAAACATTGACAATTAATCTTTCATGATAATCGGCAGTTCATCTAATATTTTGCAACGTTCTATGTTGTATATACGTTACCGAGGAATCATGTTGAATTAAGAGACATCAATATATCTTCTATGTATATTTTGGTCAAGATATCAGTGGTTTTACAGAATAGTCAAACATCAGTAATATTCAATGAAAATATATGTATTGAAACTATCAACGGCGACGCAGGGAGTGTATTGGTTACTAATGAAATGAAAGTTGGGTTTCAATCAACTTTTTTAAATGTCTGTTTCCAGACGCAGATTTTCTCGTATAGGAGCACAGAGCTGGGCTTAGCTGTGAAATATTTATAAAAGTAAACACTCACATTTCAATTTAAATATAGGCCTCGAAAAATAAGAATATAAACGTTACCTATCCAAGTACTTTGTTTCTCTTGAGATAACGGATGTGCGTGTATTGGTGGAAAGGACATGTGAATACATACAACATTTAGTGTTCTTGTAAACCACTGAAACTAAAGTTTGTACCTGAATATCCAGATATCTTCCATTTATAGCGGGTTGTGATCAAATGTAATAATATTCAGCAGCTTTCATTATTTTGAATAATGGCCGTCTTAACAACACTGGGTGATAAGCTCCTGTTTCAGTATTTATTGTTAAGTTTTCAACATACTGATATCGTATGTCATCGGTCATGCATTTCAAGTTTTAATAATTCTAACTTCTTATTGACAGTTTATTAAATTGTTGTTGAAATTGGAATTGTCATAAGCTAACAGTAAAACAAGTTTCGTATATTGAGAATGCTTAATGATGATTTTAAATAATGATCATTTTAAATAATGAATAACGTATGTACCATTCAATTTCTAACCATAAAACCATGCTTGAAGCATTGCATTATTCAACCCACAAATCCATGACTAAGCTATAGTAATATTTTTCCAGTTGCAATATGGATTGATACCAATTTAGGAGCTTAGAAGTGTATCGTTGACCATAATTCATTAATAATATACAACATTATTCTCCACGTATGCTCTTTTACTATACGTTTAACGGTTATTCTAGTAGATTACCAGAGATTTATGACACACACTTAACTTTCGACATGGAGTATATATACCTGACATAGACATTATCATTCACAGAGGAGCTCATAAAAGTGTTTTGGGATATATTGGCAGGAGGTAGGAATGGTTGGCCGTGCTGGACAACATTCTGTCTCTCTCATAATACACTTATAAAAGATCACTAATGAAAACGGTAACAGACGATGAAAAAAACTATGAAATTAACGGATATTCCAAAATCGAAGCAATGCGTAGAAAGACAATGTAATTAGTGTGAATCCAGCGTTTGCTCTGCATCATTTGCTAAAGGAAATGTCAGTGTACACGCAGCATTTAGTTTATACACTATTTTATTCACAGTAAATATGGTAGTCATACATTCAATTACAAGTGAAAAAGATTCATAAGAAAGCTATAATATCTGTTTTCTACCTATTAAGTACAAGCAATATTTCTGCTACAGACATAATATTTATTAAACTTTAATAAAGCGATGAATATTGTCATTTTTTGTCAAATACAAACATAAGTATTGATTTGTCTAATTTAAATGCACACTGTGACAGGAAATGTTGCTTGCTCGGAAAATAATGCGTATTTGCCTTCCCTCACAAGTATTGTCTTTCCAGTTTACAGCGTAGAGCTTCCGCCTCAGTGTTTCTATTCAAATCGCTATGACGTTTGAAAGGTGCGCGTCACGTGATAAATGTCAAAGACGATTTGAAAGTAGGATTGTATGTAAAAACTAAGTTGTTAAAGTGCTTAATGTGCAGTTTTGTGGATATTTTTGCGATGTGGACATAAATAAAGTATTTTTTTAACAACCGGTAAGTGTTTTTCCCATTTATATACATATTTAAATAAAAAAATGAGTGTTTTGGCTTCCGCACCGAAATCGGTGCAGAAATCCACCTATGAAAAAGCGGATTGACTATGCATGTAGAGGACGATCAAATAAAAAAATCAAATTGTTCGACAACGTGGTTTGATATGCACTAACCAAGATTGTGTGACCCGTTTGGTTGCACCGCTTTTCATAATCTTAAATGTTAGCCATTAAACAGTGAATATTTAAAAATGACAAGTTTTAAACAAATAAATAAGTACCACAGGGCGGCTAGTAGGCATATTTAATATACGGTTCATTTCTATATATAGTGTGGCTATTCAGCATCACTCGTAACTATGGTAAACAATCCCATAATGCAACATTCATGATGGCCGCCGCTGTAATCTTGTAAACAAAGTCGAGTTTAAACAGCGGGATTGATGTAGTTACATAAACATATAGGTATCAATTATTATGGCTAAAACCATTGGATTAAACATATGAACTGTAATAAATGACAACATTGCTAATAGAATAAGCATAGCTTTGCATAGTGAAAGTTCATATAACACGAATACAAACGTTCATTATGTATTTAAAGTTCATCAACAAGGAAATCCATGGGGCATTTCAATATTAACACAAGGTCAATAAACCTTTCGGTCAGTTCAAGTATTTGTTCGAGATCAGCGCCAGTTTGGTAAATATCTAGTGAAAGATACGGTTGCTAGAGCTGCACATTAGGTCATATAGGGCAATATATGACAATTCAAGGGCCGTAAACCATACACAAATAATTTAATTTGGCCAGTTCAAGAATATGTATGCGATATTATTATTATTATCATATAATTAGTGTGTAGCTTTGGTGAAGATCAATTGAAAACTACGGTTACATTATAATGTATTTTTTGACAATTCAAGGGCCATAACTCAGAAAAGTAATATCTGATTAAAAATGCAAGCACGTTACATGTCGTCTCGGTCACGTCTCTGTGGTTCGTCAGACATAAAAATATAATTTGGTGTTGAGGTCGGACATTTTTTTAAGACAAAAAATAGTGTGTTTAATGCTTTATTCTAATTATGGATTTTTTTTCGATAATGGAAACAGGCCTACTAAATTGACTTATCCAAGTTATGACTTATCCAAGTTATGACTTATCCAAGTTACAACAACATAACGTATACATTTTTCATATACTCATCATCCTTTTATTTTGTAAATAAATCCCATGGTCATCCAGAAACTGACGATCTGAAGATAAAAAGTTTTTTTTTCGGTAGAGTTATGTTAGTTTGATATTCGTCTTTGATATTCGATAGTCATCATGAATCTAACGGTAACCCTTACCCTAACTCTAGCCCTAACATCCAATTTAAGAGTTTCTCCTTTAAATATCAAAAGATAGAAAAACGAATATCAAACTAACTTCTAATTGCTTGTATTTTCAGTTTTACATTTACAACCACCAATAAAAGCCATAAAGTTGCTATTTTAAAAGCTCCTTTGAAATATTCCTTTATATGAACATCTTCCTTAACACGTACTGCTGCTTCCAAGTCATACTGTCCTTCATATAATAATGTTTTAAAGAAAATGCATTCACTACTGGTCGCTTGAACTGGATAGTTGTATCCCCATGGTCTTGATTTCTGTAGATCAACATGCGCTTAGAACATACATATACATGTATATAACGTGCTTACGATTGAAATACATATAAATGGAGTATATTTACTGAGTTGAAATACTGTTACAACATGCATCCACCACTTTGTTCCAACTTGCATCGACCACAAGTTATCTGTGACATTGGATTGAACAAAATATATATTATATTGCAGATATGCAGATTTAATTCGTGTGGGCTAAAATTAAAGATAACTGTATATAATTGATACTAAAAGCTTGTACAGCTGAAACAGTGAAAACACTATTGACGAAACGATAAAATAGATTTTCTTAATAAATATCGTTAGCTCTCTTCATCTACCACCATTCCAATATTTGTTGATCACTAATAATGATGGCGCCTATCTATACTTCGTCAAATGCCGGGATTAAATTGGAATATTACTATATATCAGTTACTGTCCTCGTTCCTACTTACCCCGTGTTTCAACTTTACCGCGGTCTATTTTGTCTCAGTGTATTCCAAAAGTTTTTAAAATGAAACTGTACTAAAACAATCGGACAAAAGGCGCCATGAGGACAAAAGTCGACGTTTTTCAAATTTTTTTGCGGACAAAGGCGTCATGCGGATAAAAGGCGTATTTTTTTCTAAATTTTCTGCGGACAAAAAACGAAGTTTTTCTAATGTTTTTTTCGGATAAAAGATCAATTAATTGTAGATAGAAAGAAACAAAACTTTTAATTTAATACTAGAAATCTGAATGAAAAGTTTTAAATTCAATCTTATTTCTCCATATGCTTTTCTTCAATACATGCTTGAAAGCGAGACAATGTCACGCATACTTTATGTAATGAAACAATAATCAACTACAACTACAATACTTTATGTAATGAAACAATAATCAACTACAACTACAATACTTTATTGTAGTGTCACATATAAAAGTTACAAATATTATACATATGTATACATATGTTAAATGTTTCATTTCGTTAGTGCATTTTAAATATTACTGCAGCTGTTTTCCTTTATAGAATATCACAATTCATTCAAAATATTGATAATCTAACCGATGTTCAATGTAAAAACAATCAATTTTCTATACTTCTAGCTTGATTAAAATGTTCGTATCTAAGATTTGAATAAAAAATCACTTTAAATTGAAAAATGAATTTTGTCTTCAATTACAGATTTTCTACAATAATGGAACGTTCGTTCGGTAATAAGTAACGATCATTTCGTGGAAGTTAATTTCGTTGTCGACGGTTCCCACGAAACCAATGGAAATTATTTACCAATGAAAGTTAGTTACCAACGAAAATTTATTACCAACGAAAATTATTAATTTCACAGAATTTGGTGGAAAGTCTGGCAATGTTTTATGAAACTAAAACTGTACAATAATTTGGTCGCACTATCGCATGGCTCAGCAATATGGGTACCACAAACATTCTGTGCAAAGATGCCATTCAAAACCAAGTTATGTGTCCAAATTTATTTTTTTCAAGATATGTATGCTCGTGACATTGGTTGGCAACCAACATTCTATGGACAAAATATCTACTATTTATTTTAAACTACTGGACCAGGTATATACTATGAAGTTCGTCACTATTAAGAATAAATCAAATGGTGTCAAACTTTCAATTGTAGCAGAAAATCAATGTAATCAAAGTTGTGTTTAAAACAGTTTAGCACAATGGAACGTTATGAATGTTGTACAGCAGACATCTTTAATTCTGAATAGTACATATGTAAAAGAGTAAAGTTATTTGAATTAATCTGTTAATAAATAAACGTATTTGATTTGTATAGTAATTTTACCTCGCTTACATGACTTTATCGCGGGCCGCGATTGAGTATTTGGTCAATACAATTAAAGAATTTTTAGACTACAGAGACAAAATACAATATACCTTATTGAAAGAATATCCATACTAGGTAATGCTTGATATAAATGTGAAGTTTTACAGCTAATATCGAAAATGTATCTGCGATATTGGTGATTAGTTAATACTTGCATTATACGGATAAAGTTTTATGATTAGTTTAGCTTTTTCACTGTTTCTGAACAAATTACTTATGTATGTTATGTTATAGTGACTTAAGTTCATACACACACTCATATTATGTTATACAAACAATGTATACAGAAAGGTTACCTTAGTCTCAATACTTTATGCTCTAAAACCTTGGTCAGGTTTGAATTATTTTATTTTTCTATTTAAATTCTATTTTGTTTTTCAGTTATTGATAACTGATCGCAGTTGTGTTTAAAAAGTTAACATCACTGACCTTGACCTATTTAATTGACTTAATCATAGGCGTATGATCCGGGGTCAGAGGGACAGGGCCCCCCCGATGTTCAGTTTGGAGGGACCAGCATATACTTTGCCCCCCCCCCCCCCCCAGTATTTTACTTTCTCCTCAGGTCCCCCCCCTCCCCCCATGATTGAAATGCTCCTACATGTTAATTAATACTTGCAATATTCGGTTAACGTTTTCAGTTTAGCTAGTACAAGAAGCACATTATTTAAAGCTGTATTTTAAATCTATATCAGTAATAGTATTGACTGTGTAAACTGATCACCATTATATTAAAAAAAAGTTTACTTCACTGACCTTGACCTATTTAATGGACTTCGTTGATACATGTACTTGCATTGTCTAGTAAAGTTGATTTTTTTGCCCGGTTTGTTTACTTTTTTAATTAATCTATTTTGTTTTCCAATAATATTATCGACTGTGTAAACTGATCACCATCATGTTTAAAAGATTAATTCGCTGACATGACTTACTAACCGGACTTTGAAAAAGACGAGCGTCTGCACCCACCTGCGGTGTTCTTGTTTATATAATATTTGACACAACACTGCTTCCTAGTTATATATAGTTATATACTGTATCACTATACTGTATCACTATACTGTGTCACTATACTGTGTTAGAAAATACCATATTTTATACATATAAATGTTAAAAGGAAAATAATGTAAAAAAAACCTATCTCAGGATAAAAAAAAACTACATAAAAAAAACACATACATCGGCTTCTGTTGTTTTGATTATGTTGAACAAATTAATAGATAATTTGACAAAACCACTATTACATTTACCTAAAATCAGATGGTGATTATAAAGTGACTGTGGAAGGAACTATACATTGTCTCGGCATGTGATTCGTGTAAATATCACATTTCTAAGTATGTAGGATACTAGTTAGAAACCGTTTGATCAGTAATTACACCTGATTTAAATTCAAAATTAAAACAATGTAAATATAGTCAGAGAAACTCCTCATAAAGAAGTTGTTGAAGCATGTTAATATTTCTTAGAAAATAATACGTACATGGTAAGTTATCAACCTATAGCATGCGTAAGCTTATTGGGGTTAAAGCTATATGACATTTTTCCAACTGGACAAAATTACCTACATATATCTATAGAAAATGGACAAACCCATTGTGAGAAACACATTACGCCCTGTTTTGTTTCTTGGATCTGGGTAGGTTTGGGCAACTATTCCTGACTGTTGTGAGTATAACCTGTTGCTCTCTTCAGAATATTTATGTTGTGAGCTCCTTCCCTTAGTGCGATACATATTTTATTGTATTACATAATAAAGTTTATCCTGATATTAGGTTTTATAACGTATTTACGTTATCGTTTTAAATGCTGATGCTTCTACTATTATTTAAAACAATGTGCATATAAAATTGTTAAATTTGTATCAATATTTTGAATAAATTTCCTGTCAGACTCACCCTTGTAAAAATGATATATCCTGCCACGCTAGACGCTATCGTAAAATTTTAAGATTCAATTGTAAATCTTCATGAGAGTTTGGATAAAAGAAACTAACACGAGTCTGTAATTGAGTCTGGATTTGGCGTTGTTAAGATTATGTCAGACATACTGGTCTAAAATCTTATTTACAGGTTCAAACAGTTTACATCTTTGGGAATACAATTCATCTCTTCCTTACAATGGTCGAATTATTAACAAATACTGGGATTTACTTAAATTGACAAATAAACCTGCAGTTGGAGTACTCAATAAATACAAGCATGTCATGGCTTTCTATTAAACGTCTTAAATGCTTCTTGTATATTCTGACTTTAGAACTTTATATAATGTCAGATGTACATTATCTAAGTACACGTGTACTGTACTTGATTTGGTTCAAACATTGTTGAATGTGGTATTTTTACTAGCCAAATTAAAGCTGAAGTTTTATACAGAGTGTACAAGTTGTAATGGCATATACCTAATTACATGTTATGACGCAATGTGCAACATGTCAGACATACTATTTAATAAGTATAATTTTTTATTTCATGGCAATGGATGCGGTAAGCAATAATAAAGAGAAGGTGAAGATGGAAATCTTATGAGCTCATGAGATTGATATTTTTCCCCATTGTGTCTCAATTCTAAAATTCTAAACAATATAAATTATTTGTTTTGCTTTTGTTGTATGGGCGGGGAAGGACACCATATGTACAGAGTAATTCAAGAATTTCTTTCGCAGACTAAGTATTAGTTCATGTTTTGCCCTTTAAGCAGGTTAAACTAGTGATTTATTATCAATTTGATCTTGTTGTTATTGTTTTTTATTATTTACTTTTTGTTTTTGGTGGTGGGGGTAATATTAAGCGTCATTTTCATGACATGACGCCTAAGATATTAGTAAAACCACTTTTTCCTGGGATCCTAGATTGTACTTCAGACTTTATTTGATTTCTGCGTGATTTTACAGTCATTCTTTACCCATGCATCAAATTAAAAAAAAATGAATTTAATCCTAGTAAATACAAAATACGTTTCACCTGAAGAATACAAATTAAAGTCTAAACGCGTTGTAAGAGGGGTTTGTCTTATTTTTATACCCCCCCCCCCCCCTCCCCTACATTTTTGGGGTTGCATATAGTAGTCGCAGTGTCCGTCCGTCCGATATTTCGTGTCCGGCGTGTAACTTTTCATGCATAGAGGGATTTTATAAATACTTGCTACAAATGATCCATAACATGACGATGTGTCGCGCGTAAGACCCACACCCGTACCTCAAAGGTCAAGCTCACAATTCAACTTTGACAACACTTTCAGTCTGTTTGAGATTTCGTGTTCGGTCTGTAACTTTGTCATATAAAGATGGATTTTATAAATTCTTGCTACAACTGATCAACATAACATGACGATGTGTCGCGCGTAACACCAAAATCCGTAGCTCAATGGTCAAGGTCACAATATAACTTTGTTTGACAACACTTTCAGTCTGTTTGAGATTTCGTGTTCGGTCTGTAACTTTGTCATATAAAGATGGATTTTATAAATACTTGCTACAACTGATCAACATAACACCAAAATCCGTAGCTCAATGGTCAAGGTCACAATATAACTTTGTCTGACAACACTTTCAGTCTGTTTGAGATTTCGTGTTCGGTCTGTAACTTTGTCATATAAAGATGGATTTTATAAATACTTTGTCACCGATGGATAAATTTCAAAATTATTTTGCTCAATACATCAGCTTGACATGACGACGTTTCACGTGTAAGACCCACACCCATACATAAAAGGTGAAGGTCACACTTTGAGTTTGTTTGACAACACTTTGAGTCTGTGTGAGATTGCGTGTCCGTCCTGAAACATTGGAATGCATAGATGGATTTTATAAAGAATCTCACTTCAAATGTCAAGGTCACACTTTAACTTTGTTTGACAACCCTTTCAGTCTGTTTAGGATGTTGTGTCCGGTCTGTGCCTTTATAACCGATGGATAAATTTCAAAATTATTTTGCTCAATTCATCAGCATGGCATGACGATGTGTCTTGCGTAAGACACACACCCATACCTAAAAGGTCAAGGTCACACTGAGTTTGTTTGACAACGATTTGAGTCTGTGTGAGATTTTGTGTGTGTTCCTTAGCTTTGTCATACATGGATGGATTTTAAAAACACTTGGCTCAGTTGAGCAACATAGCATAATGAAGTGTCGCGTGTAAAACCCAGAACTTTGCCTCAAAGGTCAAGGTCACAATTTCAATTTAACTTTGTCTTTAACTTTGCTCACTTGATAAAGATGAAATGACGGCGTGTAGCACATATGACCCGTACCTCAAAGGTCAAGGTCATACTTTGAGTTTGTTTGAGATTTCAAGTTCGATCTGTAACCTGATCATACATGGATGGATTTCAAAAACACTTGGCTCAATCGATCAATTAATTAACATGACATGACATGTCGCGTGTAAGATCCAGAACCTCACCTCAAAGGCCAAGGTCACACTTTCAGTCTGTTTCATATTTCATGTCAGGTATGTAACTTTGTTTTACATGGATGGATTTAAAAATAGCTTGACACAAGTGATCAACATGTCATAATGATGTGTCACCTATATTTACCTGTAAAAATACCCAGACCTTTACATCAGATGTCAAGGTGAAGGTCACACTTTAATGTTAAAAAACATGAAATTGCGTATCTAGTCTGAAACGTCAGTCCATTACTCTTGATATTCATGGATACATTTAAATTGCTACCTATTTTAAAATATATTTTCACAGACCAATCGGGGGCATGTTGCACTTACCAGTGGCATTTCTTGTTTCTTTATTTGAATAATAATCATAAATGTAAATAGCATAGTTAATCGGTGATTGATTAGGAATGTATATTGTGTGAGACGTAATCACTGGATTTTTACGCAGAAACATGCACCGGGTAAGTCATCTCAACAGTAATTTACACACTTGGACCATTTCCCAGCTGGAATATATAGATATTGCAAATGGAGAACTTTTATGTAAGGGAGATAACTTGGGAGTAAAAAACTGCGCTGCACAATAAAGGTATACACCCACCATTGACTTTTGTTCTTTATTCTAAAGTAAGTAATAAAAGTTTGAAGGCTTGTCATTCATAGAGAAACCCAAATGAAAGAAGTGAAACCTACAGTTAACTGTTTGTCAACCTCTGCACTATCAAAATATTATGAGAAAAGTAGGGGTCATGTGTCATATAAGAGATTTTTTTCTGCTCAGTGTGTACACTGGTGACAAAGTGAAAGTGGACTTCCGAAATCATGAATTCATACCCAAATTTCCAAGCATCATTTTTTTTTTTCTAAATTCACAATTCAAACATGACAATGCTTTCAAAATATTCAAAATACATCAATAATGCCATTTAAATAAAAAAAATGAACATTAAAGTAAGGAAAAGGCATTTTTAAAGAAGAAGAAACAAGGATTATTTATAACCGCCATTATGCGACTTCCCCACGGAAGCACTTCCTTTTTGCAATGGTGGTACTATGCCTCTAAATACGAGTATATAGATATCCCATAATACTTTAACGGTAAAATACAATACGATAAGTCATAATTCTACACATTCCTTATCTATTATGCCTTATTATTTATGTTCCAAAATTCTAATTTTACTAAATACATTTATCTTATAGAAATACATAACTAGTGAACATAAATGTTCTAATAAAGTATCTTGATTTATTTTAGAACAAACTGCTGCATACGTGTTGTATGTATTTGAATCACTAACATGTGCACATAAGTGGGACATATCAAGCGAATAAAGAAATACCAATATTGTTAATGTTTCTCTTAATTGTACTAGCAGTGTATTCAGTCCTTGTAAAATACAATTTAGATAACTCAATATCGGTTGTCCAAATGTAAACAACCTTTTGTAAATCAATTAAATTTATTCCCCGCATATCTGAAAATATGAGAGTGCATGGAAATATGACAAATACCAAATAAAGTGATATGACATCATGAAGCAAATCTAAATTGATAAACTTGATTCTTAAAAACAATCAACCATTAACGGCTAGAATTTATTAACGACAATGGAGTTTCAATTTACTTCTTTTGTGGATAATTAATATAAATATTAGAAATTATTTATTTCGGAGACGTAGTATTGAAAATACAATCAACTATTAGACAAATGAAATATAAAACAATAACAATTCAATTGATACAAAAGAAATTACAGGCCTTTTTACTCGAATTCTTTTTCTTTTGGTTTGTTATATATAAGACGTTGAAAAATTATTTTTTATAGTTTCTGACTGTCTCCTCTGAAGTATTCATCAGCAATTCTCTGCTATTCGAAGTTTGTGTGTTATCGAATATAACAAGCACACGTTTTTACGTGTTTTTTGTTTTTAATAATTGAGGCATGCTCTGAAAAGTGTCATTCTTCCCAATAGGTTTTATGAAGAAACACATCGCAGATTGGTTTGATTTGATTAAATGCATTGCAAGAAAACGAAATATTTCTATCAAATTAAATTAATTGAAGTAAAGATGCGTTTGCCATTGTTGTTGATGCTTTTCAAGTGCATCTGTAATACTATTACTCTCCCTGAATATTGCAATATGATTTGATAAAGATGTTAACTCTCAAATTGGATCAGTTTTAAGATGCACGACTAGTTATCAATAACACTGTTGAAATGTATGGATACAATACCGCAGTGGTTGTTTTGCAAATGAAGTCACGTGTTATGTATCATTATTATAAAAAAACCCATTAAACTTTAATGAACAAAATGGATTTGTGATGTCTGTTGAATGCAATGTATCATATATGTTATTATGTTTTCATATGTTTTTTTGTATGTACTTTAATTTGTTTCAGTCGCTCGCTGACATAGTGTTTTGTTATGTCAATTGGATAACATGTACATCAACATTTTATATAGGGAATAGAAACTATAACCATCATTTAAAACATCGTCACATAAAAAACATGAGTTGGTATCATGAAACTGTTTCTACGAAGGAGCAATCTAGAGCAATCCCGCGGGAACTACTTCAACCATGTAATACTACGCTCCAAATAATGGGATAAAGAACCATGATATCACTTCGGGCTTTACTTCCAACGAAGACACAATGACATAGCGGACGTTACATGGCGTTATAGAGAAAGTAGGGTACTACGGCTTATATCTATATACATCAGATAGATATGGAATTATAAATGGAAATATGTGTTATTGTTATGACTCAGTCATGACTTAATAATGATAACTAGGAGATGATACTTGCAGATTTAAATCTCGATGTGGTTAAAACTTTGCAAGTTTTTGGTTGGCTTGATTTGTTTTCATGATCATTGGTATACTCAATTTCTACGTATTTCCAGTTAAGGGCTGCTAATTTCTATTTACACAGCATCAGTGTTGCTGTCGCACCTCGACAATCAAAATTGTTTGCTTCTTAATTGATCTAATTATATATTCGTTTATCCTGAGCTGTTGTTTCATACTTTAATTGGCAATGTCAATAATATTTTCTTATAGATAATAAAGCAAGATATTGTACGTTAACATCGGTACGGATGGATACCCACGCTAGGCAGGTACAATAAACAGACATTAATAATGCATTAAGTCATTTACTACAATCAGAACCATTTCGAACTTTGACATTTAAAGGGACACGCTGGCTGCGACAATGTCAGAATTCATCTTAATCATGTTTACACGTCAATTCAATATATGACCATATTGCCATATAACCATATTACCATAATTATGACCATATGACCATAGCACATATGACCATATAGAAATACTAATAGTAGCCATAAGCTAAGTATTACAATGAGAAACTTTATTTTAAGGAAGTTGAGACAGATCTTTTATCAAAACACGAGTGTGTCACGCTTGTTTGAAAACGAAAGTAAGCAAATCTTTAAATATGCGAATTGTCATTGCCTTTTTACTGTCATACAGATTGGAACTGGTGAATTTTCAACCATACATCTGCATGAAAGGACGCTGGTCAATCATGTGTATCACAATTGTCAATCATGTACCACAATTGTCTATCATGTACCACAATTGTGTCCTTTCCAATAAAGAATCCAAATTTTGGGTGTAAATACACAAATATATCTGAATATTTTAATTTCTTTTCATAATGTCAATAAAGTATTACAAATATAGTGTAAAGTAATACAGTAACTGTTAAAATGACCATGTGTCGCTTTGAAATGACTTGTTCATCTTATAAAGTAGGAATTCTATAATAAACAACATACTTAAACGGTGCTAAATGTCTTAAAACAGCGAAATAATTTACATAACATGTGAAGTGCAATCTCTCTCTGACAATTACGGACGGCATCTTACAGTATATCGTTAAATTTCCTATTTTAAAGGTATTTATTTCAACTATATTTTGTAAAAAAAAATGACTGACTCGCAAAACATGATTTAAACGAAGTGGTCGTTTTATCTTTATTGGCTTCATTGCATTTTGCATGCCTTTAAAAATAATTTGTTTTGGCTATTCCATATATAAGTCCATTGTAGTTTACCAACGTAATAAAGTGTGTTTTGGTGAATGCATGAATAGTAATGGACGTGTTGATGGATACCCTCGTTAATTATTTAATGGCAGTTAATAGTATAATATTAGCTAATCAATTAGATACAGTCGTTTATTATTTAACGACAGTTATCAGTTTAATATTAGCTAATCAATGTTGCATCCTCGAATGCATTGATCATTGGCACAAAGCTCATAAAATTATTTTGTGATTTCTCTATTGATTTGCATTTTGCGTTCTTTTACGTTTAAAGCAGATTTAACTTTTATTGTAATTTAAAGATGCATCACAGATAATTTTCTGTTCAGTTAATTCTGGAAAATTCATTGAATCACAAAGAGAAAGGTTCCATTCGAAGATAATGATTAATTCCGTCCTTGTAGTTATCTTATTAATGAGAAATTAATTAAAACACAAGTTGGCATTTTCCGTTTTATTTTAATTTACCTTTTAAATGGTCGAATCATTTATACAAAATAAAAAAGTATGTAAACCTCTAATTAAAGTATTCTCCTTCGATGGATAAGGTTATACAGGTGACACAGACATATTCAACGCCTCCAGTTGGTGAATAATAAAAGTATCCCCGCAGACTGTTCTCTTAAAACGAAAGCATGAATTTGTGTATGGTGTAAAACATATAAACTGCTCAGTTGTCAAACTCATCATTCTGAACAATAAGTGACTGTGACTGGCAGGCTGATATCAATTCAACATACACGGCTAAAATTTCTGGTGGTACCTTCAGTTTTTCTTCAATAACTTGTCTGACTTTAACAATTTTAGTAACAAAATAAAAATGATAAAAATATTGACTATTTCCATCCAATAATCAAATAAATCATTTTTATCTTCCAGATTTAAATTATAACGATATATTTATATTTTTGACAAAAATATAGTCTACTCATTATAACCAAAATAACACATCATTGAAATAAAAATTGTATCTATCTTTTATCTAGTAAGCTATCCATGGGCGGCGAAAATTTAATATTGATAAGTTGTCATCTAATTTCTTACTTAAAAAGGGCTAAAATGAGAAAATGGCACTAAAATGTAAACGTAAAACTTTTATTTACATTTAAAAAAGTAAAATTCAATGCCCAAAGGTCTTCTGCTTTATCTTTAATTCCTCCAAGAAACTGAGATTCAATGTGATATAATCACAAAACATACATACATGTGAATATAAAATAATTACAAAAATAACAATAAAATATATACAAGGACAATGAAACCCGAATATTTATACCTGTATGCACTAAAACACAAATTTTAAAATCGGTGTAAATTTAAAATAGAAATTTAATATTAACAAATTATATTTCCCATAATCAAATCGAAACAAAAATATTAGTAATATTGTTATTATTGTAGCATCAACTCCATAGACTGTATACATTGTGAATATAGTTCAGCATAAATAACTCATGGTTATTATAATATGTGCACAGAATATTTTGTAAATACATCTCCGATTTTCCAAGAAAAAATATCAACTTAGCTTTTGGTCTCAAGACGGAAAAGATAACCACGTATATCATTTCCAAAACGTGATTTCAAGCTATGAAATGCTAAAGTTCTATTCGTTTGTCATTTAAAACATATATAATTACTGATAACATGGTCTACTTTATTGATGTAATTACATTGCGCAACTCATATGTATTTTCCATCTCTTCGAAAGTTAACTGAGATATTATGGAAACGAAACATTTACATTGACTTTGGATACTGCATACTTGGAGTCATTAAGTTACACTCTTTAAAAATGCGATGTGTCACTTTAAATCTTATGAATGACTGTTTGCTCATGTCCCATTCAAAAATATAATTTCTTCATTTTCGTTTATAATGCCTTTCCAGGAATATTTACTCGAAAAAAAACCCGTTTTTATGTATCACTGAAATTAACGTATCCGAAATGTCATATTCATCAAGAATATGAACAATATCTTGAATGAAGATTTTTTATGTTTTTTTATGTTTTTTTAAGTTGTAAGACGTTAAAGGAAAATACCTTTAACAGAATAGCGAATAGCAAAACGACACAGTTGTCCAAATAACTAAGCCCTTTCTTCTGATACAGAAATCTCAAAAATATGTCGATAGTCCCAGGAGGAGCTGTGTTTCCACAATTCAGAAAACGCCAAATGTGCCACCCTATATTTAGACAAACACGTGCAGTCGCGTGTCTGTGTTTGTATGTCTCTGGCCTTGCATATCAAGTCACAGTGTTTCAAACGTTTACGACGTTGCTTTAACAATCGGTATCAAATAAAATCGAAGACTTTTTGCTCTACTTTGACCCTTTTGGTTTTACTGAATAAGTGTAATTGAACGTCAGAGGTAATAAAGCCCAATCCGCACGACATGGTGAATAGCCAAAGGAAAGCAAGTGTCCATGGGAAAACATTCATTTTCGATGGTTCATTGACCGCGGTGCTGAATACATAACATTATTTTCGCTATTCAGTTTGAGTTTTATAAACGTTATAATACTAAACTTTCTAAAATCATTGCTGAGATACTATCTTTAAATCTTTACGAGTTGATGTCGCAATTTTCTGGGAACATCGAGCCAAACCAATCGACACATACACGTGTTACTGTATTTACTAGGTTTGACAGGTATGACAACTGAATAGGAGAACGGCCTAACAACTGAATCTACCAATCGCGTGTTAGAGATATAAACAAACTCAGAGGACAAGTACGTCCTGTCCCCTTTGTGATCAGCGTTGTTTGAAATAACGTAAAATTGTTATGGAGGGCTTACAACTCCTTCTCTTGTATTTCGATATTTTAGTGTGTCACTATTCGACGGACGCTAAGATGTTTAGGGTTACAGTTAGTTTCGTATTGGCAAGATGCCATACAGATATCAAACTAACTTCAGTTTACCAAACCTAGGCTTGCTCATTATTGTATATGGGTCTTTCAAACGTAACAATACTATACGTGTTGTTGTTTTTTCCATACGGTCCATCATCGTTACTCTTTATTTGTAAGATAAAACATCTGTGTTGATTAATCGAAATTTTCAACGTCCGCTGTTCACGTGTTTAAAACTGTACCTAAACAAATATACCTTAAAGCGGTGATATTACAGTTTCAGTGATACATTTTCTGTTCAGAAAGATGGAATTATTTATCTTTATCAGCAAAATAATAAGTTTATAAGTCAGCAAGAGCAATTTTCAAAACGTAAACGGAAACATTCAAGCAGTAAACTAGACGATCTTAACACCGTTGGAGTTGTTCTCCTAACGTAAACAACCGCCTCGTACTTTGATTCAGTGTGGTTATCACTTCTGAGTTATCTATGCTCCCAGAGCTAATGCAATGTGACTACATGTATAATAAAATAGAACTTAAGTCAGTGATGTGACCATTTGGGTTGTGACCATTCAGTGTTACATTTGGGCGGTTGAAGGTTCCGTTTAACAGGTATAGTGAACATTACACTAATGCCTATATTAATAAAACAAGTCTTAAACAAAAGCTATATTCAATGTTTGAAACATGGTCTTTGTTGTTCCTAGAATACACAACTCGCAGACCCTTGACTCGAAGCTTTGCTTAAAACAACTCAAATTGTTTTTTGTTTTTTTAAACAACGTTATGTGCAACTTCAAATGATTTGATAATGAACAAACTCTCGGGTTCTTTCGAATTTACTTTCACAGAAAAAGACGGTTTTAATTCGACTTTGAAATTCGTTTATTCTTTGAATATGTACGGAAGTGATGTGTGATGTACATTGTTTATCCTAATGAAAGAAACTGGACAAGATCGAAATAACTTTTGGGTAACATTTGGTATTTCATAACGGACTCTGCAAAAATATTTGAAACGTTTTTAGACTATTCCTATAATTTTGTCATCATTTTGTGCAAATGGTTAACTAAACAGAAGTTACTTTCTGTGATTAGCCTGAATGAAGTGTTGCATATATTATAATATGTGTGTGTGTGTGTGTGTGCGTGTGTGTGTATGTGTGTATGTGAGCGTGTGCGTGTGCGTGTGTGTGTGTGTGTGTGTGTTGGAAATATATATGAAATATAAAACTCTTGTATATAAGAGCATCCTAGTTTCGCGAGGAAATAACCGATATAAGTAGATATGTGTTTAATTCACAAAACTGATCGACTTAATCATCGCCTGGAGTGACTTAAATGACTGTAATAAACACATTAAAGTGCAATATGTATATTACATAATATACGTTGTAAATATAAGAAGATAGAGTGTTAAAATAGACAGTATAAATAAAAACCTTCAAAGTGACGTATGTCTTTTGTTAGATGTTTTTTCATCAACGGATCAAGAGTTTTCCATCGATAATCAGAAATTATTGATATGGTAAGTAATAATATAGAAACGGTGTAGATATATAGAAACGGTTGCAAATATTAGTAGTGTTGTGCCAAAATATACAGTATAAATTAAAACCTTCAAAGTGGCGTTTGTCTTTTGTTTGGGTTAAGAGATAAATAGATTTAAAGTAAGTATGTGTAAGATTTGTTTTCCATTTTATAAAACAAATGTTTTTTTGTTGTTTTTTTTTTTTTGTTTTGTTTTGTTTTTTTAATCACCTTCAGATGATCCGTTTATTCTCCCCGCCACATGTTGGGACAGGGGTCGGGGAGGACCATCCCCTGTCACATCTTACATCATATACAATAATAGACTTGTTGATTTTTGTAGCAAAATGACCAAGGACCGACAACTCACGAGGGTAGAATACAAGCATACACAAAGTAAAATTTACAATTTTAATTTAAAATAACGAATATACAATTTATACAATTTAAAGATAATTACTCAACAAAAAAACACAGCTGGTTTAAAAAGGTCCTATGATGGTATTAACACCTTTTTACACAGTTCTATCTCCTACACGTCCCGTAATCTATATCGCGATTCAAACTGCTATCATCATATGAATGTTAAAACTGTTTTTAAAATGCACTAATATGTTATTTAAGATACTACTACCGCGTCCGGATTATCGTAGATTTAGCATCAATCGTCCCTCGTGGCGATGGCTATATAAACTGGGTTATCTTCCTTAGAACTCTATACTGAGTCTGGCTTTTCGTTGCCTTGTACCGATTGTCGACCGTACTCCAACGCAAGGATCGCCAAGTTGTCCATATGACGAGTATGCGGGTTGCTGTCCTGATGACGGTACTACCACCAGCTGACTTCCTGTCACGTATACACGTCGTTAACGTAGCAGGCACATGTCTCGCTTACGTCTAAGAACGGCTACAATATATATACACGCTCAGATTTACTAGTTACTCAATACGTAATGACGTGGCGTCTATGACTTATCATCTATCAATTTCATGTTATTTTTATCAATATATGATAACAGTGCATTCAATTCTTACCATCTAACAGTTCCATGGTATATTTATCAATATATTATAACAGCGCATTCAATTCATACCATCTAACAGCTTCATGGTAGATTTATCAATATATGATAACTGTTCATTCAATTCTTACTATCGACACTTTCATGGCAGTTTAAACAATATCTCATATATGAACTTCCGTCAATCTCAAAATAGCATTTATATCTCTACATAACTTGTCATTTATAATATAAACAATTACAGACCAATTATGTATCTATTTACTTTGTGAATATCAGAATAAGCATTACCAAAATTTGATTACACATATCAATCAATTCTAACATGGTGAATTTCAATACTTCGTCGTAAACACGATATCAACAGCTCAAAATACGTTCTCAGATTCCTCGGCCTATATTCTAACAAAATACCGCAGATGTGAAATTCATTTACAGACATTTTCGTCGGAATTGATATGAACAATTTATACAACTTTACTTAGATCTGATTATGTCAAAATATACCTATCAGACATTTAAATACAGCATAAAATAAGATTCACATACCCATCTGCCGTTATGTACTGGAACAGTAACATGTTCAATCCTGTCGTTACGCCAACTCCAAAGATGTTTTTGCTGTACCGGACAGTTTCCCAATAACACAGTCAGAATATATAGCAAAACAGTCCACATACCTTAGTTAATTTCGTGCAAATTATGCAACAGCAAACTTTCAAGTATCGTACGATATCTTGATACTTGCATATTATAAAATTTAATGTAAAATAGTATTCATGTCAGGTCCCGGTTCAGCAGAGATAGATATGATTTAATTTAGTGATAGGACCTAATTTTTTTACAAATTCCCAATCTTGATTGAATTTATTTAAAGAATTATTTTTTATTGCGATATGTATATAAGTACAGTGTGGTAATTTTAGTGTGTTTTTTTCATTGCATATATTGATAATGAACATTTTTGCTGCTTGGAGCAGAATATATAATATTTGATTTCTAGTAAAATTTACAATTGAATCTGAGTAAGTTTCTTTCCAATGTTAAAAATAAAAAGTTCTTCAGTAAATTGCAATCGAATTTGTTTTGATACTGGCATATTTTGAAGTTGCTGGAGAAACAATTATGTTGCAGGACAGGTCCATGGCATGTGGATAATAGTTTCTTCTTCATTACAGTAATCAAAAAGTGGGCTATCATTTTTGTTTATGTTATATAAGTACCTGTTAGTTGGAAGTAGTCTGTGATTTATTCATATCTGAAACCACTGGAGAGTTGTGTTCAATGTACTTTCGAAAGGAGAAAAATAAATATCTGGCAAAGTTTCTTCTTCAATGTCATAAACAAGATCCCATTTTATTTTTGAAGTTGGTTTATGATTGTTTTTGTTTAATATATTATAACATATTTTGCAACCTTTCTTACTTTGTAAGAGTTGTAGGATATTTGAGGGTATTATTGGGAGTTGCATTTTATTCGAAATTGTTGTTTTCAATACATTCCTTTGAAAATGTTTAATAGCTGATGTAAAGCTGGTGTATGGTAAAAATTGTGGTTTTATGCCATAGGCATTTCAATTTGGAGTATAGCTCACTCTTGTCATTATATAAATCGTTCAAAAGACGGATGTTCTTATCAAACCATATATTGTTATACACTGGTCTTCTGCCGATTAAAATATTGCTATTTTAAAAGAAAGAATTTGATAAAAAAAAAAAATATATCTTTTGAATTGATTAAATTATTGTCAATGATTTTGGCATATCCAGTTAAAATATCAATCCAAAATTTATTATTTGTTTTGCATGATCATATCACAGAAACATTTGCCTAAATTGTATAAATGTGATTTTCCCTAATGGAATCAGATATCTTCTCTTCCAAAGTTTTATCAAATTAACTATATTTGTTATATTCTCATTGTAATTTAAATCTAAAATTTTATCCAAATCAAAATTAAATTTTACTCCTAATAGTTTAAATTATGTTTCACCCCAAGTTAATTTCAATTTTGTTTTAATTGTTTCTTAACTATATTTTTTCTACCTATCCATTCTACTTGAGTTTAAACCTGAATATTTTGCATACCTGGATAATTCTGATAAACATTCATCAAGTGAAGATTCTGAACCATCTAAAACCATGGATGTATCATCAGAATATTGGGATAGTTTAACTTCTGTCCATTTACATTTATCCCTTAAATATTTTTGTTATTTCGTATTTTTATAGCTAGAATTCCAGCACATAAAAGGAAAATGTATGGCGATATTTGGTCGCCTTGACGGTAGCCTCGCCCAATGTTAAAAAAACTCTGATAGATGACCACCTTGATTAACAGCTAAAATTGCATTTTGATTGAAAAGTTTTATCCAAGAGATGATAGATATCTCAAACCCTAAAAAAACTCAACACTTTATAGATGAAAGCCCATGAAAGAGAATCAAATGCTTTTTCAAAATCAACCAATAGAATAAGCCCATTTATTTTGTTTCTTTTGCATAATGTCATAAATAAATCTTGTATTTTCACCTAAATATCTTCCTGTATAAAACCAGTTTGATCTTTATGTATTAACTTATTTAGCACAACTTTATTGCTATTGTGCCAGAGGCAATTTTGTATAAACAACTAAGAAGTCGGATTTGTCTATAATTTTTCATAAAAAACCTAGATTTATTGTCTTTTGTTATAACTGTAATGATTCTCTCCCTTTGCGTTATTGATAGTTCCCCTTTCTTAAATCCATAACTGAATGATCGAACTATAAAATGGCCTAACTTTTTCCAGAATACTTCTCCAAATCCGGCACTTCCTGGGCTACGATTGTTAGACATTGCTCTTAGCTTTACTGCGGAATCAATTGAATAAATACCTTCTATAGAGTTTGATTCAACCGTTGTAAGTTTTGGTGTATTTAATCCTACTAATACTTTTTCTATATCTATATCTTCTTGTTGATCGTCTTTATTTGAATATAATCTTTTATAAAATTCTTTGTTTCTGCTAAAATTTGGAATTGATCTGTTATTTTGTCGCCATTGTGTTTTTCCAGTTTAGAGATTATTAGTTCAGATAAAAATTATGTTTCTCTAAATTACAAAAACATTTTGAAGGATTTTCAACATGTTCTATGATTTCTGCTCGCGATCTTACCAAATGACACTGCATTTTGTCTTTTCTTAAATTTTGAAGTTCATTTTTAAGTGTTTCCATTGATTGGATTATTTCAGATGAGAGATTATGTTCTAGTAATTCAATTTGTTTGATTAATTCTTTTAATTTTTTTTGTAGCTTGAATATAATATTGATTTTTCTCTCAATTCCATGAGCAATGTTTCTAGGAATAACTGGTCATTTATTACAAATTGTATTTCATTATTTGGTATATCATTTATGTTTTCTGTGTTATAAACTGGCACTGCATATTGTTGTTTGATTTCATTTATTTTTTTATTTATGGTACTTAAATACTCAATATCATTAAGAAGGGAATTGTTGTGTTTCCATAATGGCTGACCGGGTACAAAATCAGTACAATCTATATTTGATATTATCATTGAATGATCAGATCTGTAGCTAGATTCAATAGTGCAATTACTTATAGATGGGAGAAGTGTTTCAGATACTAGAAAAAAATCAAGTCTTGCTTGTTGTAAAGGTCTTTTTCGCCTCCATGTATATCTTTTCAGTTCTGGATGTAGTTCTCGAAAAGAATCTATCAGAATATTTTGAACCATTATTTCCAATACTCTTTCTCGAGCGTTCTTATTGTTTACATATTTATAGTTGAAGTAATCAAGCGTTCGATCTAAAACTAAATTAAAATCTCGGCACATGACAATAGCATTATTATTATATTGTTCAGTTTTAAGTACAAGATTGTCAAAAAATGACGGCGAATAATTATTGGGACCATAAAGGGTTACAAGTGTAAACCTGTTATTATCTACAGTTAAATCTGCAATGATAAAATTACCCTCACTATCCGAATTGTGACTATGTATTTTATAGGCTACGTTTTTGCTAAATAATAAAGCAATCCCTCGGGATGGGGGACAACCAGAACTAAACAAGCAGCCATTTTCCTATTGAGTACGAATAAACTGTTCAGTAGTTTGTGTAGAGTTTTTGTTGGCTTTTTGATAGTTAAATAAATCAATTCTTTTCTCTGCTGGACCAAAACCATAACAATTAACTAACAATATCTTTTTATCTGTCATTTATTCTTTGATTATAAAAATTAATCTCACAGATACAGCTTCTAGAATCAGTGAAAAATATTAAATACAATAAAAAATATGCTTGTGCATTATGTGATGGAAAAAAAATCTCCTTTTTGGCATATTAAAACATGATTTTATTTTCAAAGGTTTGCATTAACTTTAGGATTATTTTATTACCATTGTCATCAGAAACATTTTTACTCATATACTCTAAATTATTTTTAAATAAGAAATGAATAATGTTGTTTTGAATAAACAAATGGTTTTGCCAGATCACATTTAGATCTATGACAGCTATACTTTAGTATTGTTTCTGTAACACAAATGGTTTTGCCAGATCATAATTAGATCTAGTTCAATTATACTTTAGTATTGTTTTATAAAACTTTATATCAATTTTTTTTTTGCTATAACGGTAGTCTATATATAGTTCTTTGATTTCATGTCGGATAACACTTTGTCATCATTGAGCATTTTGAAATAAACAAAATGGTGTCCAAAATGACCACCAATTGGCTCGAATTGCAATATTTGGATGAGTATTACTATTATGTATGCCATTATTCATACTAAAGGACACTTTTGATGTGTTTGTTGTTAAAATGACAAACTGAGATGATATTTTGTCATTATTGGGAATTTCGAAACAAATAAGATGTTTCCCAAAATGGCCTCCAATTTGCTCGAAATGCAATATTTGAAAGAGAATTACTATTAGGTAAAAATTATTCACACATGAGAGTGTATAGTAATAGTTTATTGCTTAAATGATAGTCTATATATAGTTCTTTGATTTTATGTTGGATTAAATTTTGTCATCATTGACTTTTTGAAATAAATAAGATTGCGTTCAAAATGGTCGCCAATTTGTTAGAAATACAATATTAAGATGGAAATTACTATAAAGTATAAACATATTCATACGCTTGATGTGTTTGGTGTTCAGGTGACAAATACATTTGCAATTAAAAGCACATGGTCTGTAATATCATCGCCAATTTTCAAAAGAAGTTTGATTTGTTTGAATATTTAGCGTAATTTTATGCCATCGGGTGTTAAGATATGATCATCTTCAATTATTCTGCAGGATAAAATGCTAACTCTGTTGGAACTGTCTTAGGAAAGTGCTTGGGTAGCAATGCTTGGTGGGTCAAAATCCAATGCATGTTTCCATATACATACCTGTATGCGAGCTCTTTTTGAATTTCCAACAAAGTTACAGAATCTGTTGTTAGTGGTAAAGTGTTTAAAAATGCATTGTTTTACAAATCACATCGCCTACAAACTTTAGTGACTACTGAAGCCTCATATGTTTTAAAACTATTCCTTTTCCGATACCATAATACCTTGCCACGTTATCGCAACCATAGAGCCCAAAGTCGTTATATTTATGTCTACAGTACTTTAACAGGCGATCCCCTTAGTACAGCTTTATTAGGGTTTCCTGAAGATTATGATGAAGTTAAAGTACAAATACATCAGTATCATTTGAAAGTGTTGTTATGTCTCTGTTTAAATATGTGCTGCTATGATCACTTGTGCGAGGATAGTATCTGCCTCCTCGTGTGTGATTTAAATGTCATCCCTTTTAATAACAATATATTTATTTATCTCAACTGGTATGTCATTTTGTCCGATATATGTAACAACAAGTTTATGAGCGTGTGTATGTCTTTCACGGAACTACACGAATGCTATCAGTTGGCGTCATTTCTGTTTCTTTTAAAATTATTTTCTGAGCTGGAATTGGCATATTAAGGTTGAGTCATGCATGTCTGTATTAGAGCATGTGGTACTTTTTGTGCTGAATGGCGAATATCTGTCGAAAACTAGGTAAACATCTTAGTTTCTATGTATCAGGCCTAAAAGTTCTCAAAATAATCTTTCTAAATACCATTTATTGACCATTACAAAACAGCAGACTTGTCTATTAAATATGCTTAGTTGTCTGTTAGTTGATTTGAGTTTTGTCACACCAATACTTATTTCTGCAATAATGTCGTTAAATTTCGCGATTCTGAGATCGTATCAAATAATTTACCATTTCATGCCTTTATTTGTCTCTTTGACACAGCCTATTTCTCAACAATTTACGAAATATTTTGATGAAACTGCTGCCAGGCAAATTTCTTTCATATTTGCTTACTACCATGAGTTACTGCTTTATCAGCATTTACTTCTGTAGAGCTATTGTACCACTTACGATATTAACATAATAGAATATTGGTGTTTAGTTTAGTCGTTGTTCAATACATGTTTATAATCATACTTCGATAGGTATTTGCATCAATCATCATTGGAACTCATATTTAACAATGTCGTCAACTCCACTGCAAGCATGCAAACTCAATCCCCAAATTTCCATTCATTCTGTATT
The DNA here is from genome assembly GCA_029582155.1 of Panopea generosa. Taxonomy (NCBI): domain Eukaryota; kingdom Metazoa; phylum Mollusca; class Bivalvia; order Adapedonta; family Hiatellidae; genus Panopea; species Panopea generosa. The sequence continues at coordinate 31,365,661 of CM055911.1, read as the reverse complement.
TCCCTCGTGTCATGCCTATATCTCACGAACGTGGTTTCAATAAGCATATCACTCTTCATAAAATTATGAAAGTACTTTCCATGGACCTGAGGTTGTAGATTCCATACCGTGCGTAATTTATATGGCTAGCTGCGAAAAAATATGGCATCATAAGATTAACTGCTACGAAATACAACAGTTAGTCAGCTTTTCTCTCAGCTCTGATGTACATAATCATTATAAACAAGATTGTATTATATCATATACCCATTACTTCGTTCTTTTGCTTCTCTCGGCGAAATTATTTTGATCAGTTTCCAACTTATTATTAAAATGTTCCGCATAAACAACTCAACTGCTTTAATAATGATATGACATTTTCAGTGAACTTCTGTCCATTCAACATGTTGGCTAACCCGCCAAATAATAGCATGTTCATTATGACGACAACTGTCTATTTATCATTAACATGAACATTACGTTTACCCTTTTTCTATTCAACATCAAAGTAAATTACTAATTACAAATTATGTAGTTTTACATGAACAGAGATAGACTGAACCAAGGTATTACAACAGCTGTATGTATACCTATATCGTTGTAGTGGGAAATGTGGCCAATATCCGACATTATTTAAGAATATTTTATTCGCATATATTGTCAACTGTGTAAGTTTTATATTTTTGATGATAGTGACATATTTACTAAATGAAATCAATTAATTTAAAACATTTTATTTGCACTTTTAAATACAAAATGTGCGGAAAACATAATTTTCAATTGATTTGCCGCCATATTGGCGGCAATCTTGAATATTTCAAAATGCTCAATAATGACAAGATGTCATCAAGCTTATTTTTCATAAGCTATGCCTAAACTAGCATAATCATCAAAAATTTACTAAACTCTTCAATGCAAGGTTCAGTGCTGAATACTTTAGTATTGTTTTATAAAACAAATGGTTTTGCCAGATCATATTAAATCTATGACAGCTATAATTTAGTATTGTTTTATAAAACAAATGATTTTGCCAGAGTACATATAGATCTATACCAGCTATACTTTAGTGTTGTTTTATAAAACAATAGTTTTGCCAGATTACTTACAGATCTATTACAGCTATTTTTTAGTGTTGTTTTATAAAACAAACGGTTTTGCCAGATTACTTACAAATCTATTACAGCTATACTTTAGTATTGTTTTCCTTACACTTTGTGTTGATTTAGTACATGATATGTTGCGCATAAAATAACTAGTAAACATTTTGATTTAACAAAATTGGGAATAGTTATTTAAATGTAGCAATGAACGTCAACTATATAACGAGGGACATAGGACAAGATCAGCTGTAATACTGTCCACCTTCTTACAAAAGGAGTAATTTATAATGGTAATCCAATTGTAACAATGCACCCGTAAAATAATATTTTGAATACGGTGTGTGTTCTGAGAGGGTTCTTGGAGTTTTTAATTCCTAAATTTGAATTTAAAACCTTATTATTTGTATTTAACACCAAGATAGCTTAAACATTGGCAGCTACCTACTGATCATGAAATAGTCCGTTAACTTTACCACTTTAAGAGTACAAACCGGCTTTAATTAACAAAGTACATCACGCAAAACACATTAAATTACTTGCATTTGAAACACAAACACAAACAAATGAAAAATTTGGATTAATAAATACTTTCAAAATCATGCATTATCCAATTGTTAGAGAATTATTATCAATTAAGAGTGATACTGAATGTTCTATAACATTTTCTGTTGAGAATTTGCCAAATTGATACATTTATCTCATCATTATTAAATTAAAAAGATGAATCTGTGCAAAGAAGTAAGCAATTAATGATGCAGAACGAACGCCTGAATATAATTTTGCTGTTGACGCGTTATTTTTTAATTCTGTAAAATGTCAATTCTTCGCAATGGGTTAATGTTCCACGAAGAAATCCTACACGGATCCAATTTATTATTCAATAATACAAGAAATTAGGAGTGTTACGACATATCCAACCATCGACAGATTGCAGTATTGAGTATCCCGACTATGCGACGATAGCACGTAAAAACTTTGATATATGGGGTCTTGCATCCTACACTAGAAAAGAAATTTGATGCATTTCCTTCGTTCTTAGGAGCATTTCCGGGATATAATTATACAAAAAAAGTAAAAAGTATACAATCCAGGGCGTTGTGGCGTAAAGGCAGCTATGCCACTGATAATACATTTCTTAAATAAAGTATAATATCAAGCAGCAGCAAATCGTAGCCTACAAACCTGATAATACTATTTTGTCGTTACAATAACAAGGTTAATTGTAGCCTACAAACCTAATTATACTATTTTGTCGTTACAATAGCAAGGTTAATGTAGCATACAAACCTGATAATACTATTTTGTCCTTACAATAACAAGGTTAATTGAAGCCTACAAACGTTATAATACTATTGTGTCGTTACAATAACACGGTTAATTGAAGCCTACAAACGTAATAATTCTATTGTGCGTTACAATAACAAGGTTAATTGTAGCCTACAAACGTAATAATTCTATTGTGTCGTTACAATAACAAGGTTAATTGTATCTTACAAACCTGATAATACTATTTTGTCGTTGCAATAAGAAGGTGAATTGTAGCCTATAAACCTAATAATACTATTGTGTCGTTACAATTACAATGTTAAACATAGTTTCTTAATAGTGAATATGGGCATTAAAGGTAATTTCTGCAAGAAATGCAAGAAACCGAAGTATAACCACTTAAATAAGTTATATAAAACAACGATGTTTTGATTTTTGTTGCTGATTGTTTACTAAAATTATATAACAACATGTTTGACCAAATACTGTTTTAATAATTAATGGGAACCATGCCAGGTCAAGAAACTATTAACGATTTGATTGACGGTATTGGTGTATAACATATGTGATTAATGTTCACAGTAGTATAGGGAGCTGGGTGATCTCTGCCGCCGACGCCATCCCTACCGCTCTTGTATTCTATCTTAAACACAAAGTCTAGATCTATAATCGTATTTGTCAGATATTCAACAATGGTAAAACAGTGTACGGGTTATATGATATCAAGGGAAAAATATAATAATTCATGGGCATTGAGTTTAAATCATAAACGGTTATAAGTTATAAAGGTTCTGATACACGGTAGCCAGGATGCGCTACCATAGCTACTTATTAAATATAGTCAATGGTAATCCATTGTTACTTTAGTTTCGCGTTTATTGTAATGATCTTTCATAGTATTTGTGTTGTGTTTTTGTGTGTATTTGGTTTGTTGGTTGGTTGGTTTGGTTGGTTGGTTGGTTTGGTTTGGTTTGGTTTGGTTTGGTTTGGTTTGGTTTGGTTGGTTGGTTGGTTGGTGGGTTAGTTTGTTTGTTTGGTTGGTTGGTTGGTTTGTTGGTGGGTGGGTTGGTTGGTTGGTTGGTGGGTTGGTGGATGGGTTGGTTGGTTTGGTTGTTGGTTGATTGGTGGGTGAGTTGGTTGGTTGGTTGGTTGGTTGGTTGGTTGGTTGGTTGGTTGGTTGGTTTATTGGTGGGTTGGTTAGTTGGTTAATTGGTGGGTTGGGTGGGGGTATTAGTTTAAAAATAATTTGGATGTGAACTGTTATTTCGTATGCTGTTAAAATTTGCTTGAACATCTTATATGTATGTCAACTTTTCACCAAACCTTTTATCAAAATATTTTTGTTTATTATTATTATTTATCTTCATTTTTATTTTTATTTTTTTCTCTCATACGTTAAAGTAGTTAATATCAGTAACATTTAATGAAATATGATACATATACAGAATTGGCCAAATGAAGACTTGATAATCAAAGATTGGTGATTGTGATGACTTGTTTTATTTGCTATTGGTCTATTTATTCCTTTATTGAGTTTATTTTAAAAGAACTTTCGAAAATCTGTAAAGCAAATGTTACTAGGGTGATTGTGTTGTCTGTACACCTGTAACTAAGTACAACTGTGCTGTACGTACAAATGTTACTTAGTGAATCTCTGTTGTCCGCACAACTGTAAATAAGTACAACTGTGCTATACGTGCAAATGTTACTAAGTGTAACTCTGTTGTCTGTACAACTGTAACTAAGTACAACTGTGCTATACGTGCACATGTTACTTAGTGTAACTATGTTGTCTGTACAACTGTAGCTTAGTACAACTGTGCCGTACGTACAAATGTTACTAAGTGTAACTCTGTTGTCCGTACAACTGTAAATAAGTATAACTGTGCTATACGTGCAAATGTTACTAAGTGTAACTCTGTTGTCTGTACAACTGTAACTAAGTACATCTGTGCTATACGTGCACATGTTACTTAGTGTAACTATGTTGTCTGTACAACTGTAGCTTAGTACAACTGTGCTGTACGTACAAAAGTTACTAAGTGTGACTCTGTTGTCCGTACAACTGTAACTAAGTACAACTGTGCTATATGTGCACATGTTACTTAGTGTAACTATGTTGTCTGTACAACTGTAACTTAGTACAACTGTGCTGTACGTACAAATGTTACTAAGTGTGACTCTGTTGTCCGTACAACTGTAACTAAGTACAACTGTGCTATACGTACACATGTTACTAAGTGTGACTCTGTTTTCTGTACAACTGTAGCTTAGTACAACTGTGCTGTACGTACAAATGTCACTAAGTGTGACTCTGGTGTCTGTACAACTGTAACTAAATATAACTGTGTTATACGTACAAATGTCACTAAGTGTGACTCTGTTGTCTGTACAACTGTAACTAATTACAACTGTGCTATACGTACAATTGTTACTTAGTGTAACTCTGTTGTCCGTACAACTGTAACTAAGTACAACTGTGCTATACGTGCAAATGTCACTAAGTGTGACTCTGTTGTCTGTATAACTGTAACTAAATACAACTGTAGCTTAGTACAACTGTGCTATACGTACAAATGTTACTAAGTGTGACTCTGTTGTCCGTACAACTGTAACTTAGTACAACTGTGCTATACGTACAAATGTTACTTAGTGGAACTCTGTTGTCTGTACAACTGTAGCTTAGTACAACTGTGCTGTACGTACAAATGTCACTAAGTGTGACTCTGTTGTCTGTACAACTGTTACTAAGTACAACTGTGCTGTACGTACAAATGTTACTAAGTGTGACTGTGTTTTCTGTACAACCGTTACTAAATACAACTGTGCTGTAGGTACACATGTCACTAAGTGTGACTCTGTTGTCTGTACAACTGTTACTAAGTACAACTGTGCTGTACGTACAAATGTTACTAAGTGTGACTCTGTTGTCTGTACAACTGTTACTAAATACAACTGTGTTGTACGTACACATGTCACTAAGTGTGACTCTGTTGTCTGTACAACTGTAACTAAATACAACTGTGCTGTACGTACAAATGTTACTAAATGTGACTCTGTTGTCTGTACAACTGTAACTAAGTACAACTGTGCTATACGTACACATGTCACTAAGTGTGACTGTGTTGTCCGTACAACTGTAGCTTAGTACAACTGTGCTATACGTACAAATGTTACTAAGTGTGACTGTGTTTTCCGTACAAATGTTACTAAATACAACTGTGCTATACGTACACATGTCACTAAGTGTGACTCTGTTGTCTGTACAACTGTAACTAAGTACAACTGTGCTATACGTACAGATGTCACTAAGTGTGACTCTGTTGTCTGTACAACTGTAACTAGGTACAACTGTGCAAAACGTACACATGTCACTAAGTGTGACTCTGTTGTCTGTACAACTGTAACTAAATACAACTGTGATATACGTACACATGTCATTAAGTATGACTGTGTTGTCTGTACAACTGTAACTAAGTACAACAGTCCAATACGTACACATGTCACTTAGTGTGACTGTGTTGTCCGTACAACTGTAACTAAGTACAACTGTGATATACGTACACATGTCACTAAGTGTGACTGTGTTGTCCGTACAACTGTTACTAAGTACAACTGTGCTGTACGTACACATGTCACTAAGTTTGACTGTGTTGTCTGTACAACTGTAACTAAGTACAACTGTGCTATACGCACACATGTCACTAAGTGTGACTATGTTGTCTGTACAACTGTAACTAAGTACAACTGTGCTATAAGTACAAAAGTTTCTTAGTTTGACTGTGTTGTCTGTACAACTGTATCTAAGTACAACTGTGCTATACGTACAAATGTCACTAAGTGTAACTCTGTTGTCTGTACAACTATAACTAAGTACAACTGTGCTATAAGTACACATGTCACTAAGTGTGACTCTGTTGTCTGTACAACTGCAACTTAGTACAACTGTGCTATACGTACACATGTCACTAAGTGTGACTCTGTTGTCTGTACAACTGTAACATAGTACAACTGTGCTATACGTACACATGTCACTAAGTGTGACTCTGTTGTCTGTACAACTGTAACTTAGTACAACTGTGCTATACGTACACATGTCACTAAGTGTGACTCTGTTGTCTCTACAACTCTAACTAAGTACAACTGTGCTATAAGTACAAAAGTTACTTAGTTTGACTCTGTTGTCTGTACAACTGTAACTAAGTAAAACTGTGCTTTACGTACACATGTCACTAAGTGTGACTGTGTTGTCTGTGCAACTGTAACTAAGTATAACTGTGCTATACGTACACATGTCACTAAGAGTGACTCTGTTGTCTGTACAACTGTAACTAAATACAACTGTGCTATAGGTACACATGTCACTAAGTGTGACTCTGTTGTCCGTACAACTGTAACTAAGTACAACTGTGCTAAACGTACACATGTCACTTAGTGTGACTCTGTTGTCTGTACAACTGTAACTAATTACAACTGTGCTATACGTACACATGTCACTGAGTGTGACTCTGTTGTCTGTACAACTGTAACTAAGTATAACTGTGCTATACGTACACATGTAACTAAGTGTGACTCTGTTGTCCCTACAACTGTAACTAAGTACAACTGTGCTATACGTACACATGTCACTAAGTATGACTCTGTTGTCTGTACAACTGTAAGTAAGTACAACTGTGCTATACGTACACATGTCGCTAAGTGTGACTCTGTTGTCTGTACAACTGTAATTAAGTACAACTGTGCTATACGTACACATGTCACTAAGTGTGACTCTGTTGTCTGTACAACTGCAACTAAGTACATCTGTGCTATACGTACACATGTCACTAAGTGTGACTCTGTTGTCTGTACAACTGTAACTAAGTACAACTATGCTATAAGTACACATGTCACTAAGTGTGACTGTGTTGTCTGTACAACTGTAACTAAGTATAACTGTGCTATACCTACACATGTCACTAAGTGTGACTCTGTTGTCCCTACAACTGTAACTAAGTACAACTGTGCTATACGTACACATGTCACTAAGTATGACTCTGTTGTCTGTACAACTGTAAGTAAGTACAACTGTGCTATACGTACACATGTCGCTAAGTGTGACTCTGTTGTCTGTACAACTGTAATTAAGTACAACTGTGCTGTACGTACACATGTCACTAAGTGTGACTCTGTTGTCTGTACAACTGTAACTAAGTACATCTGTGCTATACGTACACATGTCACTAAGTGTGACTCTGTTGTCTGTACAACTGTAACTAAGTACAACTATGCTATAAGTACAAAAGTTACTCAGTTTGACTGTGTTGTCTGTACAACTGTAACTAAGTACATCTGTGCTATACGTAAACATGTTACTAAGTGTGACTCTGTTGTCTGTACAACTGTAACTAAGTACAACTGTGCTATAAATACTAATGCTACTAAGTATGACTGTGTTTTCCGTACAACTGTAACTAAATACAACTGTGCTATACGTACACATGTCACTAAGTGTGACTCTGTTGTCTGTACAACTGTAACTAATTACAACTGTGCTATACGTACACATGTCACAAAGTGTGACTCTGTTGTCTGTACAACTGTAACTAAGTACAACTGTGCTATAGGTACACATGTCACTAACTGTGACTCTGTTGTCCGAACAACTGTAACTAAATACATCTGTGCTATAAGTACAAAAAGTTATTAAGTGTGACTCTGTTGTCTGAACAACTGTTACTAAGTACAACTGTGCTATAAGTACAAAAAGTTATTAAGTGTGACTCTGTTGTCTGAACAACTGTAACTAAGTACATCTGTGCTATACGTACACATGTCACTAAGTGTGACAATGTTGTCTGTACAACTGTAACTAAGTACAACTGTGCTATACGTGCACATGTTACTAAGTGTGACTCTGTTGTCTGTACAACAGTAACTAAGTACATCTGTGCTATACGTTCACATGTCACTAAGTGTGACTCTGTTGTCTGTACAACTGTAACTAAGTACAACTGTGCTATACGTGGACATTTTACTAAGTGTGACTCTGTTGTCTGTACAACAGTATCTAAGTACAACTGTGCTATACGTACACATGTCACTAAGTGTGACTGTGTTGTCTGTACAACTGTAACTAAGTACAACTGTGCTATACGTACACATGTCACTAAGTGTGACAATGTTGTCTGTACAACTGTAACTAAGTACAACTGTGCTATACGTGCACATGTTACTTAGTGTGACTCTGTTGTCTGTACAACTGTAACTAAGTACAACTGTGCTATACGTACACATATCACTAAGTGTGACTCTGTTGTCTGTACAACTGTTACTAAGTACAACTGTGCTATACGTACACATGTCAATAAGTGTGACAATGTTGTCTGTACAACTGTAACTAAGTACAACTGTGCTATACGTACACATGTCACTAAGTGTGACTCTGTTGTCTGTACAACTGTAACTAAGTACAACTGTGCTATACGTACACATGTCACTAAGTGTGACTCTGTTGTCTGAACAACTGTAACTAAGTACAACTGTGCTATACGTACACATGTCACTAAGTGTGACTCTGTTGTCTGAACAACTGTAACTAAGTACAACTGTGCTATACGTACACATGTCACTAAGTGTGACAATGTTGTCTGTACAACTGTAATTAAGTACAACTGTGCTATACGTACAAATGTCACTAAGTGTGACTCTGTTGTCTGAACAACTGTAACTAAGTACAACTGTGCTATACGTGCACATGTTACTAAGTGTGACTCTGTTGTCTGAACAACTGTAACTAAGTACAACTGTGCTATACGTGCACATGTTACTAAGTGTGACTCTGTTGTCTGAACAACTGTAACTAAGTACAACTGTGCTATACGTACACATGTCACTAAGTGTGACTCTGTTGTCTGTACAACTGTAACTAAGTACAACTGTGCTATACATACACATGTCACTTAATGTGACTCTGTTGTCTGTACAACTGTAACTAAGTACAACTGTGCTATACGTACACATGTTTCTAAGTGTGACTCTGTTGTCTGTACAACTGTAACTAAGTAAAACTGTGCTATACGTTCACATGTCACTAAGTGTGACTCTGATATCTGTACAACAGTAACTAAGTACAACTGTGCTATACGTGCACATGTTACTAAGTGTGACTCTGTTGTCTGAACAACTGTAACTAAGTACAACTGTGCTATACGTGCACATGTTACTAAGTGTGACTCTGTTGTCTGAACAACTGTAACTAAGTACAACTGTGCTATACGTACACATGTCACTTAGTGTGACTCTGTTGTCTGTACAACTGTAG